>RJWJ010000041.1:0-344307 GCA_004363605.1 Indri indri
CCACATTTCTTGTAGGCTTATTTCTTTTCTCTTAATTTTCTGCTTGATCTCTGTCACTGACTTATTTAATTGGAAGGAGTTGTCTTCAATCTCTGAGATTCTTTCTTCTGTTTGATCTACCTTGTTCTTGAGGCTTTCCACTGTGTTTTGTAGTTCCCTGAATAAATCCTTCATTTCCAGGAGATCGGTTTGATTTTTCTTTAATATTTCAATTTCTTTAGTGAATTTTTCTTCCAAGTCCTGGATTTTTTTTTTTTTTTTTTGTGATTTCTTTGTGTTGGTCATCCATTTTTTCTTGCATATCATTCAGTTTTCTTACAATCCATGTTTGAAATTCTTCTTCTGTCATTTTAGTGTTCTGAGTTTGGTTAATGTCCATTGCTAGAGAGCTGTTGTTCCTCTTTGGGGGTATGCTTTCCATTTGGTTCTTCATACTTCCAGAGTTCTTTCGCTAGTTCCTTCTCATCTGGATCAGTTGTTCCTTCTTGCCTTTAGATTTTTGTTTGGATAATCACATGCCCTGTTTAGTCTCTGAGCCAGTAGGTCGTGTTTGTGGGTGAGACTCAACCACACCCTTTATGATGAGTCAGTAGATGCAGTAAAAGGGTGTGCAGAATGACCTCCCTGTCAGTAGGTGGCACTTGCTGGGAGGAGCAAGCTGCAGTGCTGTTTTTGGGTCCTGTCATCAGTTCTTGTTCCTCTGGAGAGGCCCTCTTGTGCCTCGGGGGGTGGATGGGGCCCTGGGACTTCCAGGTGTCCTTATTCTCTACCTCTGTGGGGGCAGGTCCGAGAGTGAGTCTGGGTGGAGCTGGGTTAGGTAAGCCTGCCCTCAGGCTCCACAAATGCTGTCAGCAGGGTTCAAAGGTCTGTTCTTTGCTTCTGTGCAAAGCTGCTGGGAGGGCCTGAGATGGCTCCACTCAGCTGAGAAGGCCTTGTTGCTGATCTCCGAGCCTCTCGGGGACCTTTCTCCTTCCAGTTCTCCTCTGCAACGTTTTCCCGTGGAGTCTCCTGTAGATTCAGGCACCCTTCCTTCTGACCCTCATCTGATCTATGTTTTTCTGTTAGTTTATTTTTTTCACTTTCTTCTAAAATCCATCTTTTTTGCAGAGACACTCTGACTAGCGGCTTTTCTTATCCACCATCTTGGCTCCTCCTCCTACTGGACATTTTTAAACATTAATATTTGACAAGATGCTGTTGTTACTAGTAAACGTGGACATTCAAAAGAAAGCAAAGAGATACTGTCTGCTAAGAAAAATTTAGAAGTGTGGCATTAAGGGTAAATACTGAAAAGTAATCTCACATAGCTATTAGAGAGCAAAGGGCAGGGCTCTTATGTGTTTTTAAGCACATAATTATATACATTACTCAGCAATTTCCTGATGAGTATCCACTCTTGAGAAACACTGTCATGTACACAAAGAGGTGTGTATATAAGCAGTGTTATTTGTAAAAGCAAAATATTAAAAGCCTAAGTGCTTATTAATAGGAGAATTCACAAACTATGGGATGTCTAAATCATGGAACACTATGTCATAGTACATTTTTAAATAAAATACTCTGTGTGGGCCAGCATAAAAAAACTCCAACATAGTATTGAATTAAGAATAAATTATTGATCTGTATATGCATACAAACATACATGATATTATACCATTCACAGTAAATAAATGTGAACTATTTCCACAGCTAATATGCACACACATAAACACAAACCTATGTCAGTACTTAGAAAAATGTCTGAAAATGGATAATGCTGGTTCCTCCTAGGGGGAGAACAGGGATTGGGTGTAATAATGAAAACGATTTCAGATGTAGACAAAATGGTTGAATTTTTACAAGAATGAATTCGCATGTTGTATCCATAATTTTAAAATATTTAAACAAAATGTTATTCTGAACAATTTCATTTGATATCTTTTTCTAACCAGGAAAGAATTAGAAATGAGTCAGATGAATTCAGAGGTGGAGAGTGAGAAAGGCCTGGTGGCTCAACTTCAGAAGGTGGTTAAAGATCTTCCAGTAATCAGTTATCAAATACATGTGTGTACCTGTATTTAGATCCATGGGTGATAACTGATGCTTCGGTGACAAATTCTCTGTCAAGGTATCCATAGCCTTAGCCAACCATAGACATAGACAGAAAAGGACAGTGGTTAAGAAGGTAAACTGTGGCATTCCACAGATGTATGACCCTGGGGGAAATTACTTTTTCTTTTATTTCAGTAGATTTAGAGGGAACAAGTGTTTTTTGTTACATGATGAAGTCAGGGCTTTCAGTGTACCCATCACCAGAATAGTGTACCTTGTACCCAATAGGTAGATTTTTATCCACCCCCCCGCCATTTCTCCTTCTTAGTTTCCATTGTCCATTATACCATTTTATGACTGTGTGTGTGTGTGTATGTGTGTCTATCCCTTGTTTAGCTACCACATATAAGTGATAACATGTGGTATTTATTTTTTCTTTCCTGGGATACCTCATTTGGGATGATGGTCTCCAGTTCCATCCAAGTTGTTGCAAAAGACGTTATTTTATTCCTTTTTATGGTTGAGTAGTACTTCCATGTACATTAATTTTTAAGCTTATGTTTCCTATGAGGATAATAAAACTGAATAGCTAATCTGTTGAATGTTTGCTGTGAACCAGGCATTGTGCTAAAATCCTGGACATGTATTTTTTCCCTCATTAATCCTCCTGGCAACATTTGAGCTAATGTTATTAAATGCAACAGTACATTTAAGTGGTAAGCACAGTGTCTGACACATGGTATGCATTCAGTGTAAACCATTTAATTTTTATGATAATTATTCTTTGTGATTAGAAGGCAAGTATGCTGAAAATCAGTAAGTTCTATAGCTACTTTTATTAATAGCCTCAAAACATTATTTGATAGTGAATAACTGTAAGTTTTCAGACCATGTGACTATTCTTTACTATATGATGATGTTACCAAGTAATTAAAAATATAAAGTAATTAGGTATACATAGTCACACATGCATCCAGATGGAGGTTTTCCCTTTGGAGCTAAATAAATATCTCAGTAACATAACCATTACTCACAGTAATTTTGGAACCCCTTTGTGATACTTACAGTCTGAGATATTTTGAGCCAAATAAGAAAACCAGTCTCACTGCTTTTTGAACATACTTTATTTTCAGACATGATATTAATCTCCAAGTGATTATCATGTTCACCAGACTTGTCTTCAAATGACACTTGACTTTAAAAGAAAACAAAATTTTCGATTTATCCAAAAGACAAATTTTCTTACCTTGATGACTTCAAAAGTTTTCTAAAGATAATTTCTCAAGAAATGTTTGGTTCAGTGACAATATTGTTTAGGTTAATGAACTAGATTCCATGATAACTAGTTGGAAGGGGATCACATTTACTTGAATGTGGAAATCACATATTTTTTTAGCCCTGTCTCTGTCACATCTCATCTATAGAACTGATAGACTACTGAGGTGGTATGATCTAGAAATGAGCTGTCTCTAACCCATGGCACTCTAATTTAATGGAAAGGAAAACATTTTCTAAAATAGATTCTATCCTTTTTTCTCCCCTATCCTAACTCATGCCTAATTACTTAAGGTGATGTTGATTAAACATCAGTGGCTTCACTGTACTATAATATAATGATGCTGTTAAAATTTGTAGAGCTGTTTGCCCTTACACTAAAAGGGTCTGGGGCTCTGAAAGCTCTTATCACTTCTTTTTCTAATAAGTTTTCTTCTGATGGCATCAGATTACTATTCACTTTAGTAGTCCACATTCCTTCACCAATTCTACTTTGTTATTGCAAATCTCCTATACTTGAAATCTCCTGCAGACTGGAAAACCAAGTAATCAGGTTTGTTAGAATTGTGTACAAAATTAAATTGATGCTGTTTCCTATGAGTAAATTGCTTGAGCTTTGAGATGTTCATTTTATTGATCAGATTTTTGCCCAAGTTTCAGACAGTTAAGATCAGATAAATGCATTCCAGATGAGGAAGGTTTTGTGCATAAAATTTATCATGCTATGTTTTTATTAGAAATGCTCTTTAAATTTTTTTCTTGTCATATGAAAGACACTTTCCTATTTCTTTGGGAAGTGTTCTTTACTAAGCTTTCCCCACCATGCATATAATTTAATAAACTTGCCCATCAAGGGCTGAAAGATCTGGAAGAACTGCAAATTCTAATTCTGTTCTTGATACTGATTTGGGGCAAAACATTTAACTTCTGTGTATTCTGTTTTCTTTACTTATAAATTGGGAACGGAAAGTGTCATTTTTGCTTTCTTAGTTGTAAGAAAGGAAAAAAGAAGAATATTTAAGTCCTTGAATATAGAATGTGCTATGAATACTTAGTAAAGGTCAAAATTTTTATTGCTATAGACTCAGATACAGGATTTGAAAGAGAAACTGGAAGCTGAAAGGACCATTTGAGCCAAGATGGACAGGGAAAGAGCTGACCTTACCCAAGACCTGGCAGACTTGAATGAGAGGCTGGAGGAGGTAGGAGGGGCCAGTTAGGCTCAGTTGGAAATAACTAAGAAACAGGAAACGAAATTCCAGAAGCTTCATTGAGACATGGAAGAGGTCACAATGCACTTTGAGACAACCTGTGCCTCTTTGAAGAAGAGACATGCAGACAGCCTGGCTGAGCTGGAGGGCCAGGTAGAAAATCTACAGCAGGTCAAGTGGAAACTGGAAAAAGACAAGAGTGACTTGCAGCTAGAAGTGGATGATCTGCTGACCCGTGTTGAGCAGATGACCAGAGCTAAGGTAGACATGCCCAAGCCCTCCTTTTGGGCTTCTGAGCATGGAAGTAGGTAGAAGAGGGGAGGGAAAAGAAAAATAAACCAGTTTGGTGACTCAAGATATTTGTTAATGAAGGCTATAGCTCTTCGGACTGAATAGATCAGGCCTAACCCCAGTGGTCATTGTTAAGGTCACACAAAACCATCACCTAAATGTGACCTAACAGTGGCTTCTGGTTTTATCAGAATTCCAGTCCATGTTCCTTATGGATCTTTCTGGTGATGGCAAAAGTAAGTGGGCTAAAAAAAGGGAAGCTACTAACTATGTATCTCTTGAAGATACATGGCTCAGATACTTCTAGAGCCCATAACTATGGGCTAGCTTTGCTGAGAGGAAGAAACTTTTTTTCTCTCATGCCCTCTAGCATCTTTTTATCCAGACAGCACTAGAAGAAAGTTTCATCACATGTTCTTTTTGTGCTGAGCCCATTAACCTATACACTGAAAACTCTCATGTCAAATGGTTACTATCAGATCATGGGTAACAGTGACCCTACCTTTAGCTACTTGAGAGGAGCTTTGCTTTAGGTTAAGCAGAGCAAATGGTTGTTGCTGCAACCTCTGCTCCTTCTAAGCAAAATTTGTAAAGTCACCTGGAAACGACATGACCCAACAATAAAGCTTGCTCTGCATGGACTACGGCCAGAAAAATATAGAATACCTTCAGAGATATGGAGTGGTTTCTAAAATGTTTAACATAAATTTCTTTCAAAGACCACACTGAGTAGAAACAGTTACCCTGCTTCTCTTTCCATGAACCCTGTGTCTTAGTTTCCTTCCTGCTTCTATAACAAAATACCACAGGCTGAGTAAAATATAAATAATAGAAACTTATTTCTCACAATTCTGGAGACTGGGAAGTCCAATATCAAGGCACTAGCAGATTTGGTGTCTGGTGAGGGAGCTCTGCTTCAAAGATGATGCCTCTTGTCTGTGTCCTCACATGGCAGAAGGGGAAAAGAGACAAATGCTCTCTTGTACCTCTTTTGTTAGGTCACTAATTACATTCATGAGGGCTCTGTCCCAGTGAAGGGAGGAAAGCCTCCTAACTCACCAAGTGGGTTCTTCGCTTCACGCAGGAATGAATTCAAGAGTGAATCAACTAGCTGCAGGAAGGTTTATCGAGAGACAAAGGCAACAGATCCTACTCCACAGACAGAGTAGTTGTCCTCTCTTGAGGAGTAGGGGGACCCCTTATGGGGCAATGGTAACATTTTTATGTGTTCAAAAACCCCATTGGGAAACAGCTATATATGACCAGCGTTGTCTTGGGGTCAGGCCATAAAGGTTAATCATAAACTGCTGTCACACAAAGGAAAGTGCAAACAGTTTGTAAGGCATCCAGCTTAGCAACTCATCAGTCCTCAGGTGGTCCCAGGCTGGTGAGTGCTGGCAACTTCCTTGTTCAGGGTCTTTAGGGTCTGGTATCAGTCAAAATGGCTGCACTCAGGCTCTCTAGACCTTCTTTGCCTTATCCCTACATTATTCTCACAAGAAAAATACATTCATTCCATCTCTAGAGCCCCCAAAGCCTTAACTCGTTCTAGCACCATCTCAAAAGTCAAAAGTCCATCCTCATCTAAATCAGAAATGGGTGAGACTTAAGGCATGACGCATCCTGAGGCAAATTCCCCCTGCAGCTGTGAGCCTGTGAAAACAAATTATGTGCTTCCATGATACAATGAAGGGACAGACATAGAATAGACATTCCCATTCAAAAAGGAAGAAATAGGAAAGAAAAAGAGACAATGAAGGGCCAAGTCCAAGACTGACAAACCAAGCAACATTCAATCTTGAAAGTTGGGAATAATCGTTTGACTCTGTCCTACCTTCTGGAAACGCTGGGTAGAAGTTGGGCCTCCAAGACCCTGGGTAGTCTTGCCCCATGGCTTTGCTGGGTGCACCCACATGGCAGCTCTCAGGGATTGGAGATGGGTATCTGTGGCTTTCTCAAGCTGGTGCATACTGGTGGCTGTACAGGTCTGGGTTCTTAGAGGTGGCCCTACCCTCAGGGATCCACTAAGCATTGCCCTAGTGGGGGCTTTCTGTGCAACCCCACCCTGTGGCAGTTCTCTGTCTGGGTCCCAAAGTTCTCCAAGGCATCCTTTTAATCTAGGTGGAGGAGCTCTGTCTCCACAGTTCCTGCAGAGTTAGCCCCACATGGATGCCAGCAAGGTTTACTGCTTGTGTCCTTTGGAGCAGCAGCCTGAGCTGCACCTGGGTCTGCTTCAGCCACAGCTGGGATGGCAGAGGAGTGCTGTGCTGGCAAGTGTGGGGCAGAGACTTGAGGTGCTCCTGGGCAGCAAGCCCAGCGGTCCAATGGGCAGCCTGGGCCCCTTCTTTAAAACCTTTCAGCCTTCAAGGCCTTGACCTCTGGGCCTGTGATGGGTGGGGCAGCTACCAAGGTCTTAGGAATGCCTTTGGGGTCATTCTTCCCTTGTCCTGATGAATAGCATCTGACTCTATCCATACAAATCTCCTTATCAGACAGTTGGTTGACTATACCCTTGGCATTTTTCCAAACACACTTTTTTAATTCTTTACAATCTGGCCATGCTGAGAATTTTCTAAATCTTTAACTTCTGCTTCTCTTTTGATTATAAATTCCATCTTTAATTTATTTCTCTCTTCACATTTTACTATAAACAGTCAAGAGAAGCCATGCAGCCCTGAACACTTTGCTTGGAGATTTCTTCCACCAAATATCCTAGTTCATTACTCTCAAGTTCTGGCTTCCACAAAACACTAGGATTCAAACACAGTTCAGTCAAGGTATTTGTCACTTTGTAGCAAGAATAGCCTTTCCTCCGGTTTCCAATAAGATATTCCTCATTTCTGTCAATAGAATGACTTTTACTGTCCCTGTTTCTACCAGGATTCTAATCACAACGACTTCAGTAACCTCTGAGAAGACTAATTTTCTCTCTACAGCTCTCTCCTGAGCCCTCACCAGAATCTCCTTAATGCTCCATTCAAGGCAGTGTAGGCTTTTCCTCTGAACTCTTCCAGCCTTTGCCTGTTGCCTAGTTCCAAAGCCTCTTTCATATTTTTAGGTATTTTTTTTTTTGCAGTAGTACCCTCACTTCTTGATATCAGTTTCTGTCTTAGTCTGATTGTGCTACTATAACAAAATAGCTGAGACTAGATAACTTATAAATAACAGAAATTTATTTCTCCCAATTCTGGAGGCTGAGAAGTCCAAGATCAAGGTACTGGCAGATTTGTTTTTTGGTGAGGAATCTCTGCTTCAAAAATGGTGCCTCTTACTGCATCCTCACATGGCAGAAGGACAAAAGGGAAGAAGAGATGAACATTCCCTTGCACCTCTTTTACAAGGTCATTAATTCTGTTCATAAGGCCTCCTCCCTCATGATTTGATCACCTCCTAAATACCCACCTCTTAATACTAATCACATTTGTGACTAAGTTTCAACATGTGAATTTAGGGGGGACATTTCAGATGATAGCATCCTGCCACCCGGCCCCACGGTTATCTTAGAACATAAATCTAGTGAGGACTTAGGCCTTGTCTTTCTCCTGTCTCTTCTGTATTCCTCATGTTGTGTGGTTCTGTCTTTCACTGGGCACCGAAGGAAGACATTCTAGCTCCATGCCCTGTAGGCCTCATTTGTATTCTTCTGTGGCCCAAGTGAGGCCCTAGAAGTCCTTATTCTGACCTTCCTCTGTACCTCTCCCACCTTCTTGGGAATTCTTCTGTTTCTGTACGTTTTAGTAGGCAGCAAAAAATCCTAAAGCTGTTAAGTTCACTGTAAGTCCATACTAATTAGACATGACTTTCATACTTTCCAATTTCCTGTAGACGTTGCTGCTCAGAAGTTCTTTATTCATCTAATTCACTTTCTGTTTTGTTTTATACAAAATCCTTCCTTAGATTCTAACCTCGCCTTTCTGAATCCTTCCTTTCAATAAATAAGACCTGATAAGATCAAGACCATTCAGTATCACTTCTCTCTTCACCTTATACATTTGTCTTTATTCTTAATTATCCCTTTCTTCTTGTCCCTAAGAAGAAAATATTCTTCCAAATAACTGTAATTCACAGATTTCAGGAAACAAAACCAAATCCAAATAAAGACCTTTTTCTCAGACACTAGAGATGGTGTCTTTAGGGGGAAAGCAAAGTCTGTTTATATCTGTCTTATTCTCTCTGACAAAAGAATCGTCTTTAATTTATCCCTTGATGTATAACAAATCACCCAAGAACCTTGTTACTCAAAATAAATCTTTACTATTATTTCTCTTGGTTCTGGGTGTTGAAAGGATCAGCTCATTTGGTTGCAGTGAGATGGCGGTTGAGGCTGGAGTTATCTGAAGGTTTCTCTGTTCATGTGTCTGGCTCCTGGGCTGGGACAGCTAAAACAGCTGGAGGCTTGCTGGAAATCTCTCTCCATGTGGCTAGCATGGGCTTCCTCACAGCATGGCAGCCACAGAGGAGTTGAACTTCTTACACAGCAATTCAGGGTACTAAGAGCAAGTGCTTCAAGAGACCAAGGCAGAAATCGCGAAGATTCTTGTGACTTAGACTCACAGTGCAGTGGAGTGACTCTGCACGACTCCTGTCAGTTACAAGTCACAAGGCCAGGAGTCTACATAATGTGAATGCCACAGGGTGTGGCTAATTGGGTGACCATCTTTGGAGACTGTTTCCCAGAAGTAGGTATATACCTCACTACCTCCTTACTCCTTCAATCTTGCAATCTGTCTTTATTTCCCCTGCTTTCCTTAAAACCATTCTCTTAAATTGTTCTCTCAAAGATCAGTAATGTCTTCCTTTTCTCAAATCTGCATGCCTAGAACCAAACCACCTTCTCCTGAAGCTGGCATTTCCTCTGAACATTTCTGTCACTGGCACCTGGTTCTTCCGGTCACCCAGGTTCCAAGTCTCAACTATTTGTTTCTCCTCTTGTTCTTTGCTTTGTAATCGATTATCGCAGCAGATCAGTCTTCACTGTCTTATGGCTTTCCATTTCCCTTCTCATTTAGATCTCTCATTACTTTTTTAACTGGACTATTGCAGTAGTTTCCTAAATTATCGTTTTTTGCTTTTAGTCTTTTTTTCCAATCCATCCTATATAGTACCTGGATTATTGTTTCTAAAGTATGGATTTATTGAATTATGTTCTGCTTAAAAACGAATTCCAAACTTCTGCTTTTAAGGTAACCTATGGCCTGTGATCAGATTCACCCTGCCTTGCCAGTTTTGGATCTCATTACTTTGTTTCATGGACCTTCCATTTCAGCTAAATTCAAATTCTTGCCTGCCACTAAATATCCATTTTTCTATGAGTGTGCCTTTCCAAACTAATTCTCCTCTCTGTAATGCTCGAGTTCAATCCCTGTATTAAAATATTACTTGTTTGTGAATTCCTGTAGCACTTCTTGGATCTCTCTTGTATTGCTGCATTGTCTAGTCTTTTAACTTTGCTTAAACTGAAAGCATCTCTAAGGCAGCAACTGAGTCTCATTTCACTTATGTTTACTCTAGTGCTTTGCATAATCAGTGCACTCAGTTACTAGCACTGACTTTTACATACGCCTCTTGGGGCTCATAGATTCAGTGACTTGTCCAAGGTCACACAATTCTATGGAAGAGATAGGCCTCAACTTCAAATCCTGTGCATTTCTGTGGGTGACCACATTCTGGGGCTGCCTTAAACATTTGTTGGTAGGGTAAATTACTTCTGTTCTCCCTCATAGGCATATATATTATGCTGAACTTTTTATTGAATTGTTTTATCTTTTTCTTCTGCATTATAATGCCAAGAATGCCAATGCTCAGTGGTACAGTGGAAACTAAATCATTTTCAAAAGCATATTATGCTGACAGAGAGGCCCAGGGCAATTTAGAAGTTATAGGAAATCTCACAAAATTATCTTGATTATTTTGAATTCCCATTGGTTCCGGTGTTTCTGGGAGGCAGCATTTTTATGCATCATTTTAAGAATCAGCTAGAAGATAAATACGCATTATTCCATTAACTTCTTCCCTGGCATCAAAATTTGTTGTTTATCGTTATGCTTAAGTTTGAAATTCTTTTGAAGGTACAACACTTTTGCATGCTGTATCCTTGCACAGGCCACCTTTAGATAAACAACCTCATTGTCTTTTACAGATGCTGCTTATGAAAATACTTTATAAATTGAAAACATTATACCCATGGTTAGCTGGTTAGCAGTGCCTGGATACCCACCATGTTAAGTTATGCCTAAGGGAAAGTGCCTTTTCTATCTGCCCAGGTGGGCTGCCCACTCTACAGATATGCACAGCCCAGCTGGCCTTCATCACACGGGCCTCTCTTGAAAACTAGGGAATCTCTGGCTCCTTTTCTTGCCATTTCCACACACCATTGACTAAGTTGTCTTATAGAGATCTGTACTTTTTCACCCTCAGCAAACAGGTGCATAGCATAGCATATTCAGGGCTGTAAACAGAAGTGCCATTTCTCACACCTGGATATGTTCCTCCTGGCTCAGTTAATGCGCCATTTATTATTGGAGATGTCATAAAATAAAGATGGTTCTCATAATCATATTTTAATTATCCATTTTCCTTGAGGACCTAGGAATTGGGACAATTCAGACCAACTAGGACATTGTCAATTAATCCTTAACATTTCCTTTGTTATCACCACTTCATGCAATAGATGTGTAGAAATCTAATAGTTGACTTTCTGTGTGTGTGCATCTGCACAGGCAGTTTCAGTTCAAATCTCAATTCCAACACTTACTGGCTGTGTGAATTTGGGCTAGTTATTTAGCCTCTCTGATGCTCAGTTTTCTCATTTATCAACCAGAGCAAATATGAATTTTGAGGAATATTGTGAGGGAAGAAAATGAGTGTGCCAACTTTGACTGTCAGAGTCACTATCAAAAGTGAAAGCAACCAAATTCAACATTCAAAATATAATCAGAAACTGTACAGACAACCTAACACTGTTACATTGATCACCATGGTTGCTTCTAGTCATGAGTGGAGAGTGAATAATTGAGCACACCTGGCATTTAACATGAATGCTCTAACCTAGAGAGACTGTTGGCATTGCATGAGAAGCTGGTCAAGGAATCTCTGCCAGATCTAATTTCACAGCCACCGCCATGCCTGGGTGTGCTGTAGGACATCTGTAGTTGGAACTACATGGCCTTACTTGTCAGCCTCCAAATGGGCATGTGCCTGACTTGGTTCTTGTTTCTCATCAGTGGGTAATAGCCTGACCAAGGTAAAACAAATCTGGAGGTCAGGGTTTATGAGGAAAGGTTGAATGTAATCTCAGGAAACTTCTGTGGGTATGTTGGCCAGCCTCCCACTGAAGTTTGCAGTAATTTGAGTATCTTTGGCATTTATTAAATGCCTACTTTGTGTCAAACACTGCATGGGAGATATTTACTTTGGTGCAAAAGTAATTGCGGTTTCAGCCCATGAATTTTAATCATTATAACTAGGCTCGAACATATCTTTATTAATCAAAATAGGAATCATTACAATCAACACATTTTTGCCAACAAGAAATAAGTTTATTCCTGTAGCATAAAAATCCATGCTATGGTTTTTTTTTTTTTTTTTTTTTTTTGGACAGAGTCTAGCTCTGTTGCTCAGGCTAGAGTGCTGTGGCCTTAGCCTAGCTCACAGCAACCTCACACTCCTGGGCCCAAGCAATCCTCCTGCCTCTCCTGAGTAGCTGGTACTACAGGTGTGCACCCCCACACCCAGCTAATTTTTTCTATTTTTGGTAGAGATGGGGTTTCACCCTTGCTCAGGCTGGTCTCAAATTCCTGACCTCAAGTGATCCTCCCCCTCAGCCTCCCAGCGTGCTAGGATTACAGGCATGAGCAACCAGACCCAGTCTCGATGAACTCTTGGCATTTTCTGCATCCTGCTGGTTGTGGAAACATTTTCCCTGCAAAAAGTTGTCGAGATGCTTGAAGAAGTGGTAGTGGGTTGGCAAGAAGTCAGGTGAATATGGCAGTTGAGGCAAAACTTCATAGCCCAATTCAACTTTGGAAGCACCTTGGTTGTGACATGCAGTTGGGCATTGTCGTGGAGAAGAATTGGGCCCTTTCTGTTGACCTACACTGGCTGTAGGCATTGCAGTTTTCAGTGCATCTCATGGATTTGCTGAGCATACTTCTCAGATGTCATGGTTTTGCCGGTCTGTAGTGGATCAGACCAGCAGCGGACCACCACGCAGTGACCATGATCTTTTTTGGTGCAAGTTTGGCTTTGGGAAGTGCTTTGGAGCTTCTCCTCGGTCCAACCACTGAGCTGATTGTCACTGGTTGTTGTATAAAATCCACTTTTTGTCGCATGTCACAATCTGACGTGTGTTCATGGTTCGTTATTGTGCATATGAGAAAACAACACTTTAAAATGAGGATTTTTTTGATTTTCAGTCAGCTCATGAGGCACCCACTTACTGAGCTTTTTCACCTTTCCAATTTGCTTCAAATGCCAAATGACCATAGAATGGTCAACGTGGAGCTCTTCATCAACTCCTCATGTAGTTGTAAGAGGATCAGCTTCTATGATTGCTCACAGTTGGTCATTGTCAACTTTCAATGGCTGGCCACTGCACTCCGCATCTTCAAGGCTCTCGTCTCCTTTGCAAAACTTCTTGAACCACCGCTGCACTGTACGTTCATTAGCAGTTCCTGGGCCAAATGCATTGTTGATGTTGTGAGTTGTCTCTGCTGCTTTTTGAACTCGAATAAGAAAATCATTCGAATTTGCTTTTTGTCTAACATCATTTCCATAGTCTAAAATAAATATAAACAGCAATAAGTCATTAGCAAAAAAATAAAGCCAGAAATGTGCATTAAAATTATGTATAACATAACCACATTTATTTGAGAATGTATTCCAGTATCAAATGGCAAATTTCAACAATGCTAAAACCACAGTTACTTTTGTACCAACCTATTATAAGAAGACATAATTTAGTAGTTTTTGTAGAGAATTTAGAATAGTCACTAGTAAGCTTGAGGAAAACAATGTTCAACAGAGCATAGGCTCCAACTAGAGATGGCTAAAGTTTTTGCTGATTCAGATGTTTTCCAGATGACTAAACCCGTCATCACCTTCTAAATGTTCCCAGCTTTGGGCTGTTGCTATATCATAACAATTAGTTTGACTTTGAAATCACTAGGCTTATCACAGCTTTCACCATTTTACTTGGTCTCACCATTTTCTCAAAATGCCACTGGTGAAATTCCTTTGTCTCCTTATTCTTCCCTTCCCACAGCACACTTTCTTTGTGGAGACAAAAGTCTCATGGGCTGCTGTATCAATTGAGAGTTTCCAAAGTGTGGCAAGAATCTGGTGATTAGATTGGTTACCTAAATCGGGTATAAGTGCAATGGCCAATGCCATATGTTTTTCTCCAGACATGAAAAGCCAATTCTGAAAATTCGGAGTTTGTAGTTGAAGTATTAGCCCAACAGGATTATCTTGAGCCTGCAGCCACAGTAATCAGGAGGGTGCAGTTGCTTTGACAGCTCAAATTTCTGGTATTAGGCTATTGCAGCTCTGATCCATCTATTAATACTTTCTCCTATCCTACTTGGGCAGCCTTCTAGATTTCCTTCCTCCTCCTTCCCTCCGTCTTCTCCTTCCTTCCCTCTGCACTTCCACCCTTGTTTATTGAGCTTCTCTTATGTGCTACGCACTATTCTAGATACTGGGGGTATATCTGTGATCAAACAGAATCTTTACCCTTATGAAATTTATATTCTAGTGGGAGAAAAGGACATTTAAATATATAATATCAGATAATGATCATGTACCTCATTAGCATTTTACATGTTTCCTTCTCCAGAAGAGCAAAGAATTCTGGAAGGGGCTTAGTACCCAGGAAGTTAGGTTACTCCTCTGATAATTACAGTCTGTGAAGTTTAGGCCTCTTAGGGACCCAGGCCCTAGAGTCGATTGTATTTGCTTAAATTAGAAGACATGAATTCCCAATGCTGGCTGTGGTCTTTACAGCAGAAGAGAGCACGTGGGTCCCAGGAGCCACCTATCCCCTCCTTCCTTGTGCGGCTAATTCAGCATAGCTCCTCTGAGCCATGACCCGCCCTTCTTTCTCAACTTGTAGGCTAATGCTGAGAAACTCTGTAGTCCGTATGAAGAGCGCTTGAATGAAGCAAATGCAAAACTAAATGAGACAACTCAGAGGGCAACGACCCGACAGCACAAGAGACAAAGCTGCGGAGTGAGAGTGGTAAGTAAATGTGCTGCTTCACTCATGAGTCACCCTCCACCCCAGCAGACCCATGAGACTCAGACCTGCTGAGACTGATGGACACGTAAAGATTCTAGGGGTGGAATGCAGCCTCTGAGGTACCCTTGTCCACAGACACGCCTCTGGTCTGGGAAGCGTTACCTCTGCGCCACTTTAGGCGGCCCTGCCTGGCTCCCTTCCGTGAAGTAGAAGAGCAATAGCAGTCAGTAGAAGCAGCTCTCAAGATCCAAGGATGGTAGGGGCTGTCCACGCAGTCTACCAGTCATGACTTGTGCACTACTTCTACTTCTCTGAATGGGCATTTAAAATTTTTTCAGCAGTGAACCTACATCTCTTTTTACACTCAGCGGAAGCCATGGTCTGTACAACGGGCTACATGGGCCTATGTGATTGGCCCTGTTGTCCCTCTGATCTCTTCTTCCGCCTGCCCCTTCTCTCACTCTGCCTTCACCACATCGACCTCTTTGCTGTGCTTTGAACACACCAGCACACTCCCACCCTCGAGCCCTGCCCTAGCTGCTTCCTCTGCCTGGAACACCTTATTGATTCTGCACAGACTTGCAGATGAGGGCTAATCAAGTGCATATCTGGGAGAAGTCAGGATAGGCCCTGCAGAGAAGGTGACATTGGAGCACTGTCAACCCATTTCCTCAAAGTGCTTCTCTTAGTCTTTATTACTTTCGAACAAACTACATACTTGACATAATATGTATTTATTTCTCTCCCTCTGTCATAATATAAGTTCCACGAGGGCAGGGGTCTTTGGTCATCAATGTATGTCAGTCCTCTAGAACACTGTGTGGCTTAGTGCTCCATAAACATTTGATAAATAAAATTAGAAAAATGTTCCATGGTTTACTTTTTTACTATCAACCACTATTGATGTATTTTTCTCTATTTTTTCTAATCTTTTATATTGTAGCAATCTCTTTGGGTTTTTAAAAAATTTATCATAAGCTTTTTTGTATGTTGCATACTCAGTCATGTATAATGGCTGCTTCTAATTAATCAAGCAGCTGGACTATACTTAACCTTGCCCTGTAATTTGTTCCTCTGCTATAAATAGCATGTGGCTGGATGTTTGCCTATAACTAGAATTAGTAATAGATTCCCAGAGACAGAATTCCTAGGTCAATGAAAATAAATAAACAATGCATTGTTGATGCTCAGAGGCACACACTTTTGAAAAGAGAGTGAAGACCATGTAACATCCTTCTGCCAGTAGACACCTCTATTTCTAGATGCTAAATCTAGGGTCAAAGCTAAATTAAAATTAGTTGACAAAACTACAAACCTGGAAATCTACAAAGGGACAGTGTTTTTGGTTTTAGCAAGGACACTGAATAGGACACTTCTTACATTGCCAACAGGGTGTGTGACATTTGGCCTTGCTACGAAGCCCCCAGTTTATCTTCCGTGCCATTTAGGATGCTGTGGGTGTGTGGACTCCACAGTCCAGAAGCAAAGCTGAAGAATATCTGTGTGTCCAGCTCTGAAGGAAGTGCTGTATAAAATTTGTTTTGATAGGCACTGGCTGCCTCCCTCTAGTTATTGGCATTAATTTTCTACTCACTTTTTTGATGAGGAAATTGGTGGGTAGGTGAGTGAGACAAAGTGGGTCTGAGATGATAATTCTGCTTAGGATGCAGGACCTTTTTCTTCCTTTCTTTAACTTTACCTTTTGGCTTTTGTGTAAATTAAATTTTAGGTGTATACCTATCTGAGCCTCTCCTTCCTGTCACTGGGTCCATGCTCCAAATTTTTGCTGTTTATTTTTTTTTTTTGTGGCTACTACTAAAGTTTCTTTCTCATGCCCTGTCCTATCAGCTGCTTATACTCTGCTTCCAGAGGAGACCAGTAGTAAATGTGATCAATTAAGCCCTATTAAGTGGGCCCTTGTTCTATAATATACATGATATGTAAGTCTCAACCCCCTGATGGATTTTGCATTTCTTCAGAATCCTTTTAAATGTGATGTTTTCAGCCAGATATTCTTAAAGTTTGGTGCACAGATCCCCAGTGATCCTCAAGACCCTGCAGCAGGTCTATCAGGTTAAAGCTATTTCATTGTAATACTAAGATGCTATTTGCTTTTTAGATTCTTTTTCCATTTGAATTGATGGTGCAAAAGTAATAATGATTAAAATTGCTGGAGCTTTATCACAAGTCCAGGCAGCAGCACTAAACTGTCCTGGTAATCATTGTATTCACTAATAGGTACTCACAGCTTAAAAATAAAAGTCAGTTTCACTTAAGGATATCCTTAATGAAACAGTAAAAATTAATTTGGATACATCTCAACCCTCATTATATATCTTTTTAATATTCTGTGGGACAAAACAAGAAGTATGCACAAAGAACTCCTATTTCATACTGGAATAAGATATGTGATTAAGTTCTGAGCCGAGCTAGCAGTTTTTTTCAAGGAGTATCACTTTTACTTGAAAGAACGATTGACAAACGAGGCTTATTCAGACTTATATATTTGGCAGATATTTTCTCAAAAATGAACAAAGTAAACCCGTCACTTCAAGGAATACAACTGAAAGCATTTGTTGCCAATAATGAAATAGGAGATTTCAGGCAAAAATTAGGTTTTAGAAAACATGTATATGCCATCATGAGCTTGGTGGCTCTCAATTCTTAGACTTTTCTGATGAGATTGATGGTGATGTAAACAAATATGATTTTTTAAATATTGTACGTGGTATTGTGATATATGAGATATATATACCTACACACACACACACACACACACACCCCTATTTCCAGGTAGATAGTGTCAGGATTGTCATAAATTGTAGGATACCCAGCTGGTGTCCACTGGAGAATTGCTTGGCATGTGGGGAAACCTTCCACACATCTGGTATCAGAAATATTGGGTGACTGAGTACAGAAAAAATCTTTTCTCCTTTATATTGTATAATGAAATGTGTCAACATTTGGAAGAGCTGCATAATTCAGTGAATACCTACCTTTTCAAATCACCCCTAGCATGATATTACAAAATCATGTGTGGTAAATGATCCATTCAAAGTTTAAGAAAGACCAGTGAATTTTAATGTAACAGGGTAAAAAAATTCATTGATATGGTTTGCTTATGTATTGCAACTAACCCTTAAGAAACTTCTAGTTGTTGAGTTTTGGTGTAGTATCCAATGATGGTCACAAGTATCTGAAAAGACTATGAAAATATACTTCCCTCACCGAACAATATATTGTGAATAGATTGAATTCAGAAGCAGATGTGAGACTCTACCTGTCTTTTACTAAGCCAGAGATTTTTTTAAAAAGTAGAGCGATGTCATTCTTCTCACTAACTTTTTTGGTTTTGGAAAATATAGGGTATTTTTTTCCACCTAAAAATCTATTATTTATATTAACATGTTGGTATATCATTGTCATTTATTATTTTAAAATGAACTAATACATGGTTTAAACTTCTCTGTTTTAATTTCTACTACACTGTCCATTAATACAAAACTGGCATGAACAAAATCTCTTTGAGGCCCTCAATAATTTTTAAGTATATAAAATGTCCCTGAGACGAAAAAGTTTGGGAAGCACTGCTTCCGCTCAAACAGATGCTTCCTTACAATGTTGAGAGCTTTAGAACTTGTTTGTAGCAAGAGAGGTTAAAATCATAAATATTCAGGACTTTTGGTGCTGTACGAATTATACTATGGAAACAACTACCTTTGCCCAGGCTCAGCTTTCAGGACCATTTCTAGTAACTATGGCATTTCTGTACCATATAGTCATCCCTCACTATCCTAGGGGGATTGGTCTCAGGACCTTCAGTGGCTACGAAAATCCACGAATGCTCAAGTACCTTATACAAGATGATGTAGTATTTGTATATAACCTAGGCATATCTCCTGCACACTTTAAATCATCACTAGATCACTTGTAATACCTAACAGAATGTAAATGCTATGTAAATAGTTATTATATTGTATTGTTTAGGAGATAATGAAAGGAAAAAAAGCCTGTACATGTTCAGTGCAGATGCAACCATTCATTTTTTTCTGAATATTTCAGGCCTCGGTTGGTTGACTCCATGAATGCGGATTCACAGATACGAAAGGCCAACTGTAGTTAATGAAATAAACAGGGAGGATAGACTAGAACATAATAGAATTTCTCCTCTCATGGTCACATTTCCTACTATTTAGTGACTATTTCTAATAATTATTTAACAATTCAGTCGATAAAGTACATTCACACTCATTTAATTTTCATTAACAATCTTTTATTACATTGTTATCTTCTTTTTACAGAGGAGGCCAAAAAGTTATAATTATCTAAAAATTATATAGACAGAAACTGACACAGCCACATGTAATAAACAAGAGAGCATGGTATAGAAGAATGTATTCTTTAGGGTAAGAACTTCATTCAAATCTATCTACCTTCACTTATTGCTGGCTATGTATGTTTCTGTCTCAGTCAGATTTAAGTAAGTTGCCCTGTTTCCTCCTCTGCAAAATGGTTAATATAATTATCGAGGAGTTATAAGAATGAAACTAGATAATCTATATAAAATACCTAGGGCATAGAAGGTTCTCAATAAATAGTAGCCAATAATATCTGTTATCGACTCATACTTACTACTAAAAATCAGTTCTTTTTTTAGGGCTCTCTTATAAGCCCTGGAAAGGATCATTGCCATGGTTTTGCTGATAACAGGACTCTCAGACCCTTGCTAAATATCAAAAATGTGTGGGTAGGAGTCATTCTGGCTGCCCTTAAAGTCATTAAGTCAAGTGGGGGAGGCAGTAGATGAGGAAGACCATGACTAACTTATTTTGTGAAATCTTTCTGCAGGTGAGTTCCTGAGGAAGCTGGGAGAAAAGGAGGCTCTGATAAGCCAACTTCACAGGGAAAAGAGCAACTTCACTGGGCAGATTGAAGAACTGAGAGGGCAGCTGGAAAAGGAGACCAAAGTACTGCATCTATTATTTCTTACCAGCCACTTGCCTGTGTGTTTTTAAAAGAAGGGTGTTTGGTGGGTTAGCCTATATCTTCTCTAAAGGAAGAAGGAAAAATGCTCTAGAAGTTATGGGAGAAAAAAACCATGCTAGGAAGAGCCCTGATGACTGAAGGATCGTACTTAGTGATTCAAATCGCTTCTGTAGTTTGTCAGATTTACAGCAAGCAAAGTCTGTATTTCCATTTTGCATTAGTACTTGAACAGAAGGTCAACAAGGCTCTTTATGGATTTTGATTCTGAACTGCTCACCAAGAAGTGGAATTAAATAAAAGACTAGGATAAAATAAATGGGGCTGGGTTAGCTCAATATTACTTTTTAGTTGTCAATAAATTATAGAAATTAGTCATTTCTTCCCACGAGGATATGTAATGGTGCTAGAAGGTGACCCCAATGAAAGTGGTTCTTTAGGATGAAAGCTTAGAGACTAACATGACAGATGTATTCTCTGAGCCCTGGAATTTAAAGCTAATTCCTAGTTTATATTCAAGGCATCTGTTACTAAGACCCCAAAGTATCTTTCTTGTATATGATCTTACTGAAAAAGCATGTACTGTCAAGATGGAAGTGGTTGAGGCTTTGTTTTAAAATATTGTACCATTTTATTCCCTTAACTCTTCATGCTTTCTATATTATACACAAATTTTTAAATTACCACTCCTTCATATCAGTCGTATGAAGCAGGTAGAATTAGATCTTTATATATGAAGAAACAAAGGCTCCGAGAAGACAAATAACTCATCCAAGGTCACACAGCCAGTGATAAACAGTGAAGGCATTTAAGCAGATAGTGAAACGACTTGATTTATATTTTAGAAGCTCTCTCTGGCTGCCTTCCCAGTGACTTCCAGTTGGCCCGCAAGTCCCCCTGATCTGGCTTCAGCCTCCTTCTGTGACCTTACCTCATACACCTGCTTCCCTCCTTGACTCCTCTCCACTTGCCCTGGCGTCCTTTCTGCCTCTGAAACAAGCCACCCTTGTTCCTGCCTTAGGACTTTGATAGCTGCTATTCCCATTGCTTAACAGCCCTTCCCCAAAATCTGTAGGGGACGATGAGAAGGAACAAACATTCTATATCATGCCAATCTGTCTTATTTTATTGGCTGCTATTATAAATTGTATTTATTTATTTGTTTGTGTGTTTATTTTGTGTATCTCCATATTCCTTTCTGGCTCTTTAGGGCAGAAGCTTTGTCTCTGTCTCCTTTACTTCTGTAATACCAGTGCCTAGAACAGATGCTCAATAAACATATGCTGCACAAATGGCACATAATGGTTTTAAAAATTCTTCTTTTTAAATAAAATTAAATAAGAGGAAAGATCTCAATTTGAACCCAAGTTTATCTGATTCCAAAGCCTTTGTCCTTCTCAGAGTCACCGGGTATTATTGTTCCTCACTCGCCACAGAAGCGTGTCTGGGCTGAGGCTGCCGTGAACTAAGCCTCGTGCCCTCAGAGCTGCATCTGCTGGAGAAGATGCTTTTTTTCTAATTTATGTAAAGGACCTCTGAGGCCTGACCAGAACCTGGTTCTCAGCTTATCTCCTGGGAATGATCCTGCTATGTTAGCCAGACACCATTAAAGTGATAGAAATGTTCATTAAACTCAGCTCTGCTGTCCAATAAATATAGGAGCCACTGCTAAACTACAGGTGGCTATCTAAATTTAAATTTATATTAATTAAGATTAAATAAAATTCAGCTTTGACCGCACATTGTACTGGGCACTTTTTGAGTGTTCAATAGCCACGTGTGGCCCGTGGTTACCATATTGGATAATGTACATATGGAACAAGCTCATTATTGTAGAAAGTTCTACCGGGCAGCACTGTTTTAAAGTGATAAGAATGGAGATTTTCAGAGATTTCAATGTGAAATAAAAGATTTATTGCCCTCATCAATGGACTGAAAAGGCTAGACTAAATCTCAGTGGTTCCTTTTGATTCAGACAAGAATCTGCATCTTGCATATTGCTAAATGTAAATCTTATTGCCTAAATGGCAGTGAATGTCCTCCCTGCTGCCTTTGCATTCTGCACCAATTTCCAGGACTCCAGGCTTGTCTGTTGTTGAAGACCGCATAGTCAGGCTGGCATTTCCTTAAATAGAATTTCCTTCCCTGTCTTAATAGCAGCAATTAGATACTCTTTATCCTTTCTCTTCTTGTCCCAAATTCTCTTCCTGGTATTATCTTACTAGGTTCAGATTCAGCTTGAATTTGTGGCAGGTCGTTATTAACCTTATCTAAGTAAAAAAATTATATCACCGCCAAGCCTTTTTGTTTTTTTTAAACGTGTGTCCCCCTGCAGTCACAGAGTGTCCTCATCCATGCTCTGCACTCAGCCAGGCATGACTGTGAACTTCTACGAGAGCAGTATGAAGAAGAGCAAGAGGTCAAGGCTGAGCTGCACAGGGCTCTAGCCAAAGACAACGCTGAAATGGTGCAATGGAGAATGAAGTATGAAAATAGTGCCATCCAGAGGACTGAAGACTTAGAGGATGCCAAGTGAGTAGAGCATGGCTATGCTTAACCTGGAGGTAGTCACATGGAGAAATTCGAGAATAATGAGTGTGTCTCTAAAGCCTCATGGTATGCACTTAACAAATCCTTGCTGAGTGTGTGAACGAGCCCCAAACCAAAGCTGAAACAGTCATCTCTGGCAAGAAGAACGTGCTTTAGATGGGCTAAAAAAAAAAATAAAAGAAAAAATACAATATAAAATGATAGAGACTATAAAGAGGTCCTGGGGGGAGAAAGGAGGCTCTTTCTAGGGGTGTGAGGGAAGTCTTCATGAAAGATATGACTTTGAGCTATGGTTTGAAAATGGGCTATCACTTGAAATCCTGTATTTCATTTGGAACACCAAAATAATTGAGTCCACGTGTGTACACGTCTCCATAGATCAAAGTCATTGTGCCTCTGGTCTACAACTTGTAGACTACAAAGTGGTCTGTGAAGATGGACATGGATAGCTGGAAACATGTTAGGATCAGTCGTCATGCCTTACAGGACAAAGTACTCTTTAAAAAGAAATCATCCCCAGGCCACCTCTGAGGCTAGAATGTCAGTTTTACAGCCAATGCCACATAAAGGTTTTAAAAGTTCTTCTCAGGAACTACAGAAGTTTGGGGCTTAGCTGAGTCTAGACTCACTACCCAAGTGTAGTACTGAAGTATTTTGCTGAGAGGCGGAGGAACTATGTATCTTTGAGGGAAAGTGTCAAACTAACCCCAGCTTATAATCATTAAAGGTTTACTCAAAAGAAGGTGTCCCTATCTTGGTAGCTTGGCAAAAATCCCGGACAGATCAATACATTTCTCTTTAGCTTCAGCTAGAAATAATGTTTTTCAGTTCTTCACCTAAATCTTTCAGAGGCATTGCTGTGCAGTTGCTGAACAGCTGCTGTGTTCTGTCCCAGAAGGGGTACCAAGTGATCCATCTCTGTATCTGCAGTAACTTAAAAAGGGCTTTAGAATGACAGATACTAAAAATACCTGCAGTAGGTGTTTTATCAAAACTCTGGACCACAGAAAGTTTTGGCTTTGAACTGAAATGCTTCCTTATATCCAAATATGGCATTTGCTTCTGAAGTAAGATTTTTTTTTTCTTGTAATGATTGAAGAATTGGGTGAAAGTGACTATCTGTCATTTGGTTTGATGGTTTATTGGAGGGAGGGTGTAAAAAAGAAGGCAAGATTATAGTCGACTTTATGAGCACACAGATATGTTGGAACTAGTTCTACAGTATGTGACAACTAAAGAAAAATAGTGGACAAACATGGCAATATCTGAAGACCCTTTTTTCCTTCAAAATTAGTCAAATATCAAATAAATAAGGTTTTGTCTGTACTATGCTTTTCCTCTAAATCACCTCAGGGAGGTAGGAAGCTACAAAAAAATGTAGGGTCCTGTTCGTTTTGTTTTTTAATTGAAGTTGAAGGTCTGCCTGCTTCGCTTCCCAGGCTGGGGGTCATACGATGAGTGAATTCAGCAGAATCACGCTCACCCGAGACCTAATTTACTGCTTCTGAGTTCTAAGTTCTCCAGGGATAAGGATATAGTTTCTTAATTTCCCCTTACATATTCTAGGCAAATAAGTAGGTGCTATGGTTGGCAAGTTAAGGAGCAAAATAGTCATTGGTATTAAATGTAGAACAAAATTACCAGGAAAATGAGGGTGACCAATTCGTCCAGTTCGCTCTGGACTTTTTTTGTTTTAGCCTTGAAACTGTCACGTCCTGTGAGACCCCTCATTCCAGGCAGTCCCAGGCCAACCAGTATGATTGGTCACCTATTTCCTGCTATCGATAGAGCATTCCCAAAGTAGTCATAATAAATATAATTATTTTACAGGTCTCCAACTGTCTTAGGGTGGGTAAAGCAACAGAATTTCTTCTTAACAGTTAAGAAAATGAAGCAATGAAGTGAAGTGACCATGGTTAGAAAGTCAGTGAACAAGGAGTTGTTTATAGCCCAGATCTTTCCTGGATACAGGATTCCACAAAAGAGGACTTTATTACCACATTGCTCTGTTAGCCTAGTTGTATGGTCCACGTTAATTTCCGAGGACCTTTTTCTATTTAATAGCAGTAGATTAAAAAAAGCTTCGGCACATTTAGTACCTTTCATCTAAGAGGTATAATGAGTGAGTAAGAATGGACTGCCAGCGTCCCTGTAGGAGATGTGGGGAAGAAAACATTTCGTCCATTAGAATTCCTGAGAGCAGTGTATTACGGGGGTGGTGGAGGAAGCACTGTAAGAAACCACTCATCTCAGCAATGCTGGAGGACAACGGTGGGGGCCAAAGTACCCACCAAGAGCAATAGGACCTGTTAAGCGAACACAATGATGAGATGGATTTGGGTTTATAGGTCTGGGGAGAGGAGATGAGTTGGAGAAGAAATTCAGAGAGAAGAGGGAATTGTGGACTGTTTAGGAGCCACATAAGAGGGAGAGAAAATGAGCACGAGAAAGCAGGAGAGTGTTCCTTAGAAGCAACACAGCCAAGGAGCTCTTTAGCAACTAAATGTGCCTACAGATTTTTAAGTTGCTTACTGTTGTTGTTCAGTACAATCTCCTTCTTTTTCCCATTTCTTATGAAATTGTCAATAAAGTCAGAATTGCTTATTAAAGGTTTAGGATAAGCAAATATTTATGGGAATTCAAAGAGATCCTGAGTTCCAAGTCCAGGTTGACTGAGGTGTGGAAAATAAAGACCACGTGCACACAGGAGCCAGAGGATGCTGGTCAGCAGACATCTAGGTTCCTCAGGTGCTAGGAGGTCACTTTCAGACATGAGCTGCTTTCGCTTCATCCTCTTAAGGCAGCCCCAGAGGCCACGCTACTTTGTACCCAAACACTGTCTTTAATCCAGGACAGACTCGATGAGCTCTCAGAGCGTTGTTGCTTCACTGCCCTTTAGGTGTCCCCTTCTTAGGAAGAAGCTGGCTATTAGGTTGCAGGAGGCTGCTGAAGACACGGAGGTGACCAATTCCAGAAATGCCTCCCTGGAAAGGGCCAGGCACTGGCTACAGCTCGAGCTCGAGGATGCCCTGTTGGACCTGGGGAAGGCTCACTTTGCAGCAGCCAAGTGGGACCAGAAGCAGCAGCAGTCTGACCAGGCCCTTGCCGACGGGCAGCAGAAGCACACGGAGTCCCGGGTGTTGCTGGATGCTTCTCAGGAGGAGGTCCAGGCTCTCAGCAGTGAGCTCCTCATGCTCAAGCACACCTATGAGGAGAGCACCATGGGCCAGGAGACACTCAGGAGGGAGAACAAGAAGCTCCAAGGTACTCAGAGCTGGGCTCAGAACAAAGCCTGAGCAGGGAGCTCTGGGAGGGCCCTGGTTACGGGCCAGGCTGTCTTCTGTGAGCACAAGACTTCAGCACTTCCATGTTCCCATTGTGTGTCACTTTTCAATTTTTAATACTTCTGATTTTTTTAGCTACAGATGTTATTTGTATTATTAAATTAATTCTAAAAGTAAGAGTAGTTTCCTACCTTTAGATTCAGTTCTGCTCTGTAAAGGAAGCCACTATTAAGAATTTGATATCCATGGCCTTACTAAGATTTTCCATGTGTATTCTGTGTTCATGTACATACTTTTTACCCAGATCCTATTGTTCTACACCTTTTACTTTTTCATTTATGAATATATTTTCTAATTTAATAACTATTTTTGTAGCCCATACTATGTGTTATATATAGAACAGTATATAGACCTATGCTGTTCTATATATAACTATTCATTGTTTAATTCTCAGAACAGTGTTAGTGTTAGTTTCGCCATCTGTAAAATGGAGATCTGTAAAATGGTCATAAGGTCAAGCAACTTGTGCAAATTCACATTTGATAAGTAGCAGATCTGGGATTTGAGCCCAGCCAGCATGGCTCCAGCATACATACACTTAACTACTGAGTCATGCAACCTTCCCATGTACCCTATGGTTCTTTGGATGCCTATGCATAGAGACTTACCACATGTTTTTCAATAGCTACATAGCATTTCATAGTAAGGATGACTCTCATTTAACTAGACCTTATTAATTTTAAATCCAATTATTCACAAATATAAATAATCCTATATTATACATCCCTGTACATGTATTTATGCACATGTAAAAATATTTCAGTAGAATGGATCCCTAGAAATGAAATTGCTGGGTTAAAGGAATGAATTTGTAAATTTTGACATACTGCCAAACAGCCCTTCAAAGAGGCTGCCAGCTTACACCAGCACCAACAGTGAGGTGCATGAAAACCTCGGGATGCTCTGGAAGCATGTTCATTATTACTGGAGGCATAAATGAAATTGCTTTCTCTGTTGACCTTCGTAGTCCAAGATCAGATCACTGACTGAGCGTGTGAGGGGTGCTAGAACTGTGGTTAGAAAATTTTAGCTGCATCCAAACCACCTGGAAGGTTTGTTAGAGCACAGATGGCTGGGGCCACCCCAGAGTTTCTGATTCAGTGGGTCTGAGATGGGGCCTGAGAATTCACATTTGCATTTGAATTTTGTAAGTGAAGCCTGAGTCTGAGGTGGAGTTTGGGGCCGAAGAGAGCTTTTTCAAAACATGTTTCTTTTGGTAACTTTTAAAGATTCTTGTCATATCACATCATAGCCCAGGATCTTAGCACTGGAGGCGCAGGTGACCTCTCGAGCCGCCCTCCACTGTCTCTGGACTGGGCAATTCCACAGCTCTTAGGTACTAGAGGCTTCCTTCATGAAGAGACAGAACTGACAATAACAATATCAGGTGGCAGAGGTTTTGGGATTTCTGGATGCCTTACTCTCTCTTCCACAGGCTTGTGTTCATGAGAGGCTAGCCAAAACCCTCAAGTGCTTGAGCTGAAGCCAGTCTTCTCTGATCCCAGTCCGATTCTCTGGCCTATCTGGGGGCAGGCCTGGGCTGCTGGCAGACACTGACCAGCTCCTGCTTTAAGTTCCTGGCTCAGTTGGGCAGTGGCTGACACAATGGCAGCCACTGGTGTTGATAGCTAAGCACTTTCGCTGGAAGCGTAGGGATTCCAGGTCTGTGTTCTCCCAGGTGGAATCTGGCATGGCTCTGACAAGCAGGCCCACCATGTAAAGTTGTACAGGTTGTCTAGTGCACAACACTCTAAGAAACACCATCCTTACCAATTGTTGTAGAAAATTTTCTGATGACAAAAATAAATACATAAAAAGGGGATGACTTTTTCTAATTTTTAGGTCCCATGTGGACTAGTGATGGCCCTGCCATCGAGTTACAAACAGGGTTTGGGGGGGGGGGGGGCCCAGTGGGCTTTTAGGAACCGTCTGCTGTGCCTGACATCATGGGTCCGAGACTTGGCCATTCACTAACTTTGCTTTTCTTCCCTCTCTCTCCAGAAGAGATTTCTAATCTGGCAAACCAGGTTAGAGAAGGAACCAAGAACTTAACTCAAATGGAAAAGGTCAAGAAACTGATTGAACAAGAAAAGACTGAAGTCCAGGTGACCCTGGAAGAAGCAGAGGTATTATCATCAGCCGGCGGAAAAGAAAGTTTTCATCATTGTGACACAGCAGCAGGTCTGTGTTGTAGTAGCAACAACGGCGACACTTGTTCCAGTGTTTACTACATGCTAGGCACTGTGCCAAATGCTCGATGTGCATTTTTTATGTAATCACCCCAGCAAACTATTGTCATCATTTTATAAAAGAGAAAATTGAGACTCAGAGAGCAGGATAAACAATAGTGAATGCAAATTTCCTGATTGTAGTAAAAACAGAAGCCATGCCACTCTCGTTCACCAGTGTATCCCCAGTGCCTAGACCCTCACTGCTCAAAATGTGGCCCCTGGAGTGTGGCATGGACGTCACTTGGGAGCTTGTTAGAAATTCAGACTCTCAGCTCTGTCCCCATCTCTGTTCAATCAGGATCTGCATTTTAACAAGATCCCTTGGTGGTTCACATGCACATTAATATTTGAGAAGCACTGGCCTAGAACATTGCCTGGTGTATAGTAGAGGCTCAGTAAATATTTGTCAAATGTTGAATGAATAAATATCCTCATAGCTGCTCCCTTTTTAAAGAGTCAGGCAAAACAACCTTTTCTTAAAAAAAAAACAAAACAAAAAAAAAAACTTTAGGTATTTTAGTTTTAAAAATGAGATTCAAAGTGATGCTCTCAAACATTTGTCTCTGAAAGCTCATCTTTGTGCAGATTATTTGACCAGAGTGTTTTCAGTGTTACGGTTTAAAAGTTCAGGAAATATCCCTGGGCATTTAATCATGTTAGCAGCTAAAAGGCCCATGAAGAAGACCTTTTGCCAAAGACCATAAACTGAAAAGGAAGTTACCCAGTCGTGGTTGTTAGGTGGTTAAGAGGCCTCACATAGCCTCTTTCCTCTTTCATCTTCCTGACTCAGCTGGGTGTCAGGTTCTCACTAAGCAACAGACACATTAAAATAGCCCCTACTCACCCACCCAGCGATAGAGAAAATGGGTTTTGAAAGGCGTGGTGGTCGATTTTACGCAGGGGCCTTTTGGAAGGTGTGTTAATGGAAAATTAGACCTCAGAGCACTGCCCTGTGCCAAGCATTGTCTGTTAAATTCCCCTCACCATTTCCATTCTGGAAACAACCCGCCAGGCAGACGTGTCCATGTTACCCTGTGTGGGGAGTTGTCAAGCAGACAGCCTTGACCCAGCTCCTGCCCTTTTCTGCGTGTTTCCCAAGGCCGTCTGCATTGATAGGGAATCCTTTCCGTTGGCCGTGTGGTGTCCCCTAGCAAGGCTAGTCCTTGCACAGTTGGTGAACTTTGTTTTGTTTACTTGTTTGTTCCCTTTGGTTTTCTGGCCATCCTGGCTTGGGACTTTTTGAAGCCACCACCTTAACCCCAAAAAGTAACTTTTATGATAACAATTTCAAGCACTATGACAAGCCAATGAGAAATATAATAGGCAGGGACAATTTTAGTCTTGTGTAACACAGAGGCATCTTCGTACGTTTAATCAAGCAGCACTCACCTCAGAGGTGAGAATGGTATTAAGGCCATAGTGCTCACACCGTTCGGTACCACTAGATGGCAATATCTTCTGTCCGCATTTCCTCAAGTTCCATCTTCAGCCACATCCACAAATACTTCATCAACTTGGACATGTATTTGTAACATTGGGTTACTTATTGTCCTGGGTGAGCCTTTATGAGAAACTTTATCAGATTTTTTTTAAATCCATAAAACTCAAATTATCCTAGGATACCGTCTCTAAAGATTCACTTTCTCAGTACATTTTGGAGGGTTAGAGGTGACAGTTTCCCACTAAAGGAACTATACCATTCCCTCTGAGGAAATTGCCATCCAAGGATTTGTTTTCAGTTTACTTTCTTTTATTGTTGAAGGTAGCATCAAGAGAAGAGCAAGGGAGGCCTTATTAAGATTCCCAATATCTTATTTTTATTTTAAAATTGCTACTCAGTTTTACTTTTTACTTTTTGTGGTCTGTGCTAAGCACACCACAAGAGAGGCTATAAAAATGACTTCTACCCTCAAGACTGTCCGTAGTTAATTGACCAAAATTGTTTCACCCCTTGTGCCCTTATAGTACCAGTACCATCCAAGTGTTTTTTAGGTTTCTTCTTTTTCTGTATATATTTTATCTTTGGGACAGGCTTTAAAGATTTACTCAAACCTACACTTTTAAGATTGAATTACCTTTATAACATTCCTGGCGATAATTGCCTCAGCTATATTTAAACACTCAGAGGGGCAGGAGATCATCCTGCCTGTCAAACAATCCATTTGTAGTAGTAGTACTAAGTATGGTGATGATGACTCACACCGAGTGTTATGTGTCAAGTATATGCTGAATTTCTTTATTGTCAATATGACAATATTGGGGCGCTGTCCTGTTGCTTGCTTTCTGAATGCATTCAGCTTTTCCCCTATCCCTCTGCCATGTCCAAAAATAAATAAAAGATTCCAGGTAGGAATTGTCACCTTTGTTCTAGCTTCGGGGCTTTTATTGATTCATCCCAAAGATGGAATATGTTAGAAAAAGTCAAGAGTAATACACTTAAGAGTTTAAATATAGTCACAGGCAAGATTGGAGTTTTCTATTTTAAAACATACTTTGGAATTCTAGCTCTTGAGGTACTGCTGAAAGACCCAAGAATGTCAAAGCTATAAGTAAAATGACAAATGAAAGCAATTATTTGTCTCATCCTGTTTCAGTCTCTAGGGACCTGACTTGAACCTAGATCTCTCCCAGCCAGTCTAAAGAGAGCTACATTAGTGACATACATTTGGAGGAAAAACAACAGCAAAAAAACCAAACTTTTGTCCAAAAGTGGACTTCATTTAGTGCCTTTTATTGATGCATTTCAGGGAGCCCTGGAATGTAATGAAAGCAAACTTCTGCATTTCCAGTGTGAACTCTTGGAAGCTAAAGCAGAACTTGAAAGAAAGCTTTCAGAGAAAGACGAAGAAATAGAAAAATTTATGTATTTGATTATTTTGATGAGCAACAGTTACATATTTGAGAATGCTTGGCTGATCTGAACTCATTGTGTTTGGCTACTTTTCTGGCTTCTGTTACTTAGTTTAAATGTACACTAGATTATTTCTAGTAAGTTCACCACTGTTAATATAAAGGAGTACTTATACCCCATTCCTGACAGTTTGTATCATTTTCCTATATTTAAGCAGCTTCTCCTCTCACTGAGACTCAAGATAACACACCAAAAACCGATTATATGCAGAAGGACCGTGTAGACTGTCTGGGTCTCCCTATAACAAGTCTATTTCTTGGGCATTCAAGAAATTGATAATACTGAACCATGGAGGAAAAACTAAAAAAATTGAAGCAGTACATTAAAATTAATGCCAGATCAGGGTGAAGTTTTCACACAGCCCTGCCTGTACCTGTAGCCATTTGTTTGAAGAAGGGCAGAAGCCAGGAGGAGCTAAGCTGCTTATTGAATCCCCATTGAAGCAGCCGAGTCTTAATAGTCAGGAAACTGAATTAGACAAGGCTCATGGGTTGTAGGATTTTTTTTCTTAGCTTTTTCATAACAAGCTGATGACTTTCGACATTTCACTTCTTAGCCTCTCAGTGAAGTGAAGGGATGAAAGCAGCCCCTCCGTGTCACAGAAGGTGGTGAGGAAGATCAGTGAGCTGATGTTGGCAAAGCACTTCACACGCTATAGATCAAAGGCACAATTATAAACACATGGAATTAACGATGGTGATATTAGCTATCTGATCTGCTTCCTTAAGTCAATGCTGTATGTCGGCAAGGAAAATCATTTGCGTCTGAGGTTCAACTGGCAACTTACTTTCAATGTGTTTGTTAAACAATTAAACAGATCCGTTAACACGTTCAGTCGAACTGACCTCTTTCCCATAGCCATTTTCAGACGGAACTTGCACGGGGTCAATTTTTTAATGAGGATGTCAAGCCAAATTTGGCTCTCTTTGTGCTTTGAGTTATCTCTGCTCTCACTCGCTGGCCTTTTCCTCTATAGAACTGACTGCGGTGAAGAATTCTGCTCTACTTAAGAGGCTCTGAGTCAGTGTCTAAAAGAATTTTTTTGATGAAGGGCAGAAACATCGGGCCTTGATATTTGCCCTACTTCCTTCCACAAGGAACAAAAATTGAATGTCTCCTGTGCAGTCAAAAAAAAAAACCAAACAAAACTGATTTCAAGTAATGTCAAGCTTGTGCCTATAAATAAACCCAGCTGAGGAAAAAAAATGAATCCTCAGAGAGAGAGTCTGCGTCTTGTCAGGAACATCTGAATTTGTAGAGCAGTTCACCAATTATAATAATGTTAGCGCAAAGGGAGCTGGGGATCGGAACAGCGAGGGCTGGGAGGAGAAAGAACTGAAGACCAGGCAGGAGCTGTAAGGGACAGAGAAAAGAAGGGGCGGGCTGGAGGCAGGGGGCGTGAGCCAGTCATAAGTCTTAGTTAACGATTCAGAATCACTGTAATAGATACATCTAGAGAGGAAAGGCAAGCATATCTTACAAAATATCACAAATGCCATCCCAGAACCTTTCTGTTCTGAATGCAGATTGTATCAAAATGCCTTGGTTGAAGCTGGCGGTTTAATTTGACTTCAGGTCTGGCAGAGTATCTTAAGGAAACTGAATAGAATGTCAGGGAAAATATGAGCAGAGAGTAAGAGACCAAGCAATCAAGGATAAGCCAGGGAAGCTTTAGAAAGCAAGGAAAATATTACCTGAGGGCAAGATCAGGTTCAAGGTCCTATGCCCACATACAACTGTAGTAGCTCCACAGAAACTGAAGGAGCCCAGTAAGATAGGACCCAGTAAGTCAAAGGGACCAAGACAGCAGATGAGGAGACCCCCAGGCAAAACCTTGATAGTGCAGAGACTGGATAACTCATTCTCTGCTCCTAGTTGTCTCTCCCATCCTGGTGAGCCTGTCGTTGGTGAAAATATGAGCAGATGGTATGTGCGTAATATGTTTCACTTGTTCAACAAGTATTTTGAGTGCTTAATGTTCTCTAAACACTGTGCCTAATATTCTAGCCAGGGCTTCCTAAACATTTATGGATGATGGGGTGTTTTATTTTTTATTTCTACAAATATTGACTTAGCTAGAGGTAGGGAGGCGAGAGTGCAATCACTGATGGTAGGAGAGGAAGAGCTTTGGTGGCTGGCTTTGATCTTCCCACCCTAGACACAGGAAAGGAGGCCAGATTGAAGGCCAACTGGTGGCCATAATTGCTGTGTGAGTTGAGCCCTGCTGCAAGGTCCAAGATTGGGCTGAGGGCAGGTTGGTCAGGTGTAGGCTGGGTCTTCAGAGACCACCAATTATATTCCTCTTCCCCAGCTATTCAAAGTAATCCTGAAATGCATGAGAGTCCTCTAACTGGTCCAGAGCCATGGTGTGCCTGGCCGGTATTCTGTTCTCCCTAGACACACCCAGAGAGGTGCTTTTAGGAATGAGGCACTGAAATTCCTTGTCCTCTGCATTTGTTTTGTTTTGGTTTGGTTTGATCGCCTACAGAAGGGTTAGGCAAACCTTTTCTGTAAAGGGTCAGATAGTAAATATTTCCTGCTTTGCGAGCCATATGGTCTCTGTGGCAACTCCTCAACTCTGTAGTTTTAGCTTGAAAGCAGCCAGACACAATAAAGCCAATGGCCACGGTGGGATTTGGCCCACAGCTCATAGTTTACCAACCTGGTCTGCAACCTGCGGTATCTAGTAATGTTCCATCATCTTTTCCTTCCATAAGTCCACTCCTCTGAACTCAGTCATGTCAAACTTTGCCACGTGGTCTTCATTTACATGCACTGACTTCATTTTTTTTTTATTGTCTGAGTAAGTCTCAGACAATAAAAGAATATGTTCAAATCTTTTCCCGTTTCTAAGGAAACTATTTTAGGATGTCTTTGAAAAGTAGAGAGTCTCAAACTTAGACACGGTAGCAAAATAACTTGTTAATCATTTTAAAGCTGAATCATGTATTTGGATTAAGGAAAATGTCTCATTTTTCTAATATAGATGAGCAGTTTTGTAAGAGGAAAAATGACCTATTGAACTGTCAATTTAAAGTCATTAGCTTTTCAAGGTTTTAAGCTTTTATCCTGATTTTTTTTTCTTTTGCATTTGGGTTATTTTTTTAACTTGTACTTCACATTTCAGGAAAAAGAAGGAACTTCTTACTCTATTGCCTGAGGTCCTGAGTGATTCATTTTTCTTAAAAAATGTACTTGAGGGAGTTTTCATTTTAAAAATTTCTAGACTCTGCATGAAATGTGTTGACTGTTTAGCAGCCATTCTCCAGGCTGGTATTATACCCATGTCTCTTAAACCATCACACGTTTTACTTATCTGCAGGCACTCATGAAGTTTCGTAAACAACTGTGGAAAAAGTGTGGTTTGAAACATTCAGTTTGTCTGCTTAAGTAGAATGTATTTCTGTGTAGAGGATTTTGACACCAGGCTAGGGATGCTTTAGCATCCCTGTGTAAGGAGAGTCGGCCATGGGAAAAATGAGTTTTCTCAGTGTAAGACAGAAATGTCTACAGCTTTTAGTGATGTGGAGTGTGAGCATCCCTGTGTTGGTTTGCTAGGGCTGTCACAACAAAATACACAGATGGTGGCTTAAGCAATAGGAGTTTATTTTCTCACAGTTCTGGAGACTAGAGGTCCAAGATCAATGCGTTGGCAGGTTTGCTTCTCCCGAGGCCTCTCTCTTTGCTTTGCAGATGGTCACTTTCTCGCTGTGTTCTCATGTGTTCTTTCCTCTGCGCACATGTGTCCCTGTGTGCCTTCCTTTTCTTATAAGGACACTAGTCCCATTGGATTACAGCCCTACCCTAGCAGCCTTGTTTAATCCTTATTACCTCTTCAAAGGCCTTATCTCCAAATACAGTCACATTCTGAAGTCCTGGGGGTCAGGATTTCAACATATGAATTATTTTTGTGGGGGACATAATTTAGTCCCTAAAAAGCCCTTTTAACTTTACATACTGACATCCCTACAGAATTTCTGATCTGGGAGCTGAACAAAAGCCCAGGGCCTAAGGATAGGCGTGAGATACTGACCTCAGCTCATAGGGGCCGAGGAGATGGGGTTGGCAGAGGATGGGCACTAACCCTGAGCTCTGTAACCAGAAAGAGTTATTTCCCATACATTTCCATAACTGCTTCTGAGAAGGGTGGTCATGAAAAGTGGTGCCTGTCACCCACTCACAATCTCTGACCACACTCCATCCTGCAGGCTACATGCCTCAGAGCTCAAGATGCAGGCTTGATGGCAGTTCAATGTGGAATCTAATTCTGGCCCAAGATGAATACACATTTGCTCTTTGTGCAGAAGGACTCTATGAAGAAGAAGAATAGAAAGGCTCTTCCCTCTTCTGCTCTCATCTGTTCAACACTAGGGCCCTGTTTCATAGAGTGAGCTTAACAGGGCATGTGCTAGTTATACAAGTTAAACTGTCCCAACAATCATCAAATCTCAGTGGCTTAAAACAATAGGAGTTCATTTTTGCCTATGTCTGGGTCCAATGTGAGGTAGGATGAAGAGTGTGTCATTATTCTTCAAAGTCATCAAAAAGCCCAGGTCCCTTCCTTCTTGGGATTTCATGACCTTCCATATGTGGCCACCAAGTTTTCTAGAGATGAGGAAGAGAGTGCAGGATCACGCAAGTGAATATTCGGATGGGCCAGGCTTGGAATGGTACACTTCACTACTGCCCACAGACCACTGCCGGAATTCAGTCACATGGTCCCAAACTAACCGCAAAAGGGTTGGGAAATGAAAATGCCATGAGTTCCCCCAATTTTTTTATTGCCTTCCTTAACACACAGCTATTGTCTGAGCTTCTGTCACTTTGCAAATGCCTTTTCAGCTCAGGGATTTTGTTCTTGCAAAGGAATATTTAAAGTAATTCAGGCCGGGCACGGTGGCTCACACCTGTAATCCTAGCACTCTGGGAGGCCGAGGCAGGTGGAATGCTCAAGGTCAGGAGTTCGAGACGAGCCTGAGCAAGAGCGAGACCCCGTCTCTACTAAAAATAGAAAGAAATTATCTGGACAACTAAAAATATATATATAGAGAAAAAATTAGCCGGGCATGGTGGCACATGCCTGTAGTCCCAGCTATTCAGGAGGCTGAGGCAGGAGGATCGCTTGAGCCCAGGAGTTTGAGGTTGCTGTGAGCTAGGCTGACACCACAGCACTCTAGCCCGGGCAACAGAGCCAGACTCTGTCTCAAAAAAATAAATAAATAAATAAATAAATAAAGTAATTCAATATTACACAATTGGTTTTCTCAGCCAGTCCTTGAGTGTACTCTCAAACTCCTAGAGAAAGATAACCACAGGGTAAGTACCAGAATCTTTTTGAGATTTCTGTGGGGTAGACTTAGTCTTGTCTGAAACCCCCAAAAGGATGGTCTAGGGCAAACACCTGGGTTTATTCTAGGAGAGTTGTACCTCCAGGCCAGGAGAAAAGTGTTGTTGCATCCCAGGACTTGTTCCAACCTGGGTGGCTCTTTCCTGCTTTGTTCAGAGAGATTTCACCATTGAAAGTAGTTTAAATAGTATGGCTGTCTGGAAGAGCATCGTTAGCCACTCTGGGAAACCCAGGTGTTTGCCCTAGACCATCCTTTTGGGGGTTTCAGACAAGACTAAGTCTACCCCACAGAAATCTCAAAAAGATTCTGGTACTTACCCTGATTCTTTGAGGAACTTGGTCTGGAAACCTTAGTCTGTCATGGTGGACATATACTCACTAACTTCTCACCTTCTCTGCTTTTAAAATGAAAGCCCTTTAGACTCATTTTGTTAATTATTTAAAGTTTTTTTGGATTTTAATTTTTTCCTGTTTTCTAAACTGTTTTGAATACAGCAGGTAAATTTTCTTAATTTGGGTGCGTGATTATTTTTTCTCCCTTGATTGCTATTCTAAAATTAGGAGGAAACAGCAGTGTGCTTTTGACTCCCTGCATTCTAGTCTCCCTGGATTCTGAAACTAGGAACAGAGTTGAGGCTACCCAGCTGCAGAAGAAGATGGAGGGGGACCTCAGTGAGATGGAACTCCAACTTAGCTGTGCCAACCAGAGGGTGTCAGAGTCAACCAAATCCCTGGGTCAGCTTCAGATTCAAATCAAGATATTTTCAAACTGTAATAGTGGGTAGGAAAGGGTGGAAAATGCTTCTGCTTATGGAAGCAAACTAAGCAACAGATTGTGTTGAGACATAAAGGCAAGGACAACAAATCTAATCCCTTAAGAGTGAGGGACATGCTCACATTCAAATAGGTGGACTCTGGTCAGAGCATGCGTGCATAAGTGTACACCCCATATTGAACTCAGGAGGATCTGTGCTCCCGGCCCACATTTTCTCTTCCAGGAGCTTCAGATGCAACTGGATGACAGCACACACCTGAATGGTGTCCTGGAAGAGCAGGTGGCTCAGAGGGATGAGTGGCGCAACTCTCTTCTTCAGTCTGAACTGGAGGAGCTGAGGTCCTTGTAGGAGCAGACGGAGCATGGGAGCAGGCTGGCAGAAGAAGAGCTCCTGGAAGCCACAGAAAGAATCATTCTTTTACATAGGCAGGTGGGGCCCATGAACTCTTCCCATTAGCTGGGTCCATTGGTTGAAGGTGGCCGTTCCCACACTAGGGCAGTCTTGGACCATGCACAGTTGCCACGTTGACTCTTGACTGTTGCCCATGAAGCCTGGGGACAGCCTGTGCAGCAGAGCAGTGGTCATACTCTCCATTCGTTCCCAAGTATGTTAGCTCCCTCAGGCTGCCATAACAAAGTACCACAAACTGGGTGGCTTGAAACAACAGAAATTTATCTTCTCACAGTTCTGGAGGCTCTAAGTCTGAAGTCAAGGTGCCAGCATGGGCATGCTGTCTCTGAAAGCTGTAGGGGAATCCTTCCTTGCCTCTTCCTAGCTTCTGATGGTTTGCTGGCAATCTCTGGCATTCCTTGGCTGATTGATGCATCACTCCAACCCTTTGCTTTCACATGGTGTTCTCCTTGTGTGTCTTCACAGCATCTTCCTTCTGTGAGGGTCTCTTTCCACATTTCTACTTTTTATAAGGGTACTAGTCATATTGGATTAGGACCCACCCTAATGACCTGATTTTCACTTGATTACCTCTTTTTCTTTTTTTTCTAGTTGCTTTGTAAACAGAATAAGACCCTATTTCCAAGTAAGGTCACATTCTGAGAAATTGGGGGTTAGGAATTCAACATATCTTTTTCTGGGAGACAAAATTCAACCCACAAAACCAAGGTTTCTACAGAAGGATGTGCTGTCAGGGCTGGGGAGAGAGGGATGAACCTTCCCTAGTGTTCCAAGACTGCTTGCCTGGTTCTCTTGCTCTCTGTAAGCCACATGTTCCTCTAGCATCCCAGAATTTAAAAAAAAATACTCCTGCCTTAGAGCTAAGAGATCTCTAACAATTCTGAGTGTCTGCTAACAAATATGATGAGCTGTCATGACTCTGGCTTCTCATGGAAGGTTATGTAAGTGACACGAAGCAAGAATTCTTAGATCCTTCACCATTCTCATAGAATTAGGAGAAGCCGTAGTCACTAGGAAAAATGTCTATAGTAAATGGGTCATGCAGTAAGCATTTGTAAGGCACCCCCCATAACCTGGACAGATATGTGTGTTATAGATACAAAATGTCTCCATCATCCTAAAAAAGTGAAGACCTAAGTAAACAATTGTAGTGCACTGCTAGGAGTATAATGATAGAGCAAGCTCACCCCTACAGAAAGCCTTCCCTGACAATCCTGGACTTAGGTGGGTGCACAATATGCTTCATTTAAGTCATGAAAGACATGTAGGAAGTTGGCCAGGCAGAGAGCAAAGTCAAGGGCAGAGACATGGAGGGAAGAGGGAATTTGGGATTTTAAGGGAAATTCACATACTAGAGAATAGAGTAAATGAGGGATATGAGCAGAAATGATGTTAAGATATGGGTACAGTCAGGTTGCCAGGGACCTTGAGTCAGAGACTGATGGAATTTGAGTTTTATCTTGCAGCTAATGGAGATCCACTCAAGAATTAAGAGTGTCTGGGAGTAAAATTATCAGAATTACATGTTAGGAAGTTTACTCTGGCGATTGGTGATTGTTATGAAGGATGGATTAAGGCAACTAGGGGCAGAACTGCTATGTGCTAGGGGATTAGAAACATCTGTGGGGTCATTTTGGTTGCCACAATGACTAAGAAGTGCTTCTGGGCAGGGTCCAGAAATACCAAAACTCCTTCAAGGTGCAGGATAATCCAAAAGAATTGCCCTTCTCAGAATGTCAATTGAACCCCACTGAAAAATACTGGATGAAATGAATTATTAATATAAACCATAAATGTACCTGCTGAAATGCATTTGTGCCTACAGTTTGACTTTTACGTTTGTGTGCATGAAACAATCCCATTTGGGTACCATGCGGCATAGAAAAATAGTCTGTAGGTTATGCATAATTCCCAGCAGGCTTCAACATTTTCTTTTTCTCTCAAGAAAGCTTATCTAAATACAATGAGTTGGATTCTTATAAAGTGGAATATTTAATTATTAAAAAAGTAAATCATCCATTGCAGTACTTAATAGCTATTAATGACAAATCATTTGCCACACATATTATTGCTAAAAGTGTACCAGTTGGTCCCAATATGATGAAAAACCATTAGCCTAGAGAGAGAGAAGGACATCAACCAGATAAAAAGCAGGCATGGAGAGGAAAGGATTTTTGGGGAAAAAAGGGAAAATTAGGCAGTGGAGATGTGGTCTCTAGGGCAGAGTTTCTGAAGCTTTAGGTATACATGTAAGAATCACTAGCACAAAAATGCTGATTCTCAAATCTCACCCTTGACCTACTGAATCAGAAGCTCTGCAGTGAGACCCAGGAAGTGAACAAGTTCTCAGGTGCTGCTGCCGCCCCAGGGACTAGCCTTGGACCAGCGCTGGTCTAGATGGTGCTATACTGCTCACAAGGACCGCTCCCCAACCTAAACTGTGCTGGGGCACCTTGAAATTATTAGAGCATTATCAATCAAAACATAATGAGCCTTTTATGGTGCCTTCTTAGCTACCTCCTGTTATTTCTAGACCTCCAGCCTAGAACAAAGATATGAGGCCAAACTTATCCTGGACTGATTACATGTGCCCTTTTTCAAACCTGAGCTGTGACGATCTAGACTACCCTCCTGCAAAATACCCTCTAACCTGTCTTTTAAAAAAAGAAGCAATTAAAGAGTCATTCAGCTTGCAAAGATTTTTAACCATTCTCTCCCTAGCAAATTTTAAATGATTCTATGTACAAACAAATCAGCACTTATACTTGTACCAACCTTAACAAAGAAAGAGTTTCTATGGAATTACGTACAGTGAGCATCCAACAAACACTCCAGGAAAATACACTTCTTTCTACTCCCACCCCCAGACCATGTAGTGGAAAGCCCGACTGCACGGGGCCTGGTTCCCTGTAAGGACAGAGGATGGCAGTCTTGATGAAGGTGCTGCATGCCACAGAGGAAGCGGGGTAGAACCTGTGAGGCTGGAATAGCTTTCTATTTCCGAAGCTCCATCCTGCCACTGGGAGAGGCCCTAGCTAGAGGAAAGTGAATGTGAAAAGGATAAAGTAAACGGAGAAATAAAAAACAGAAAGCCCATGCCTTTCATATATGCCCTGTATGCTAGTTTCACACCCTCAGAGAAGCTGTGCTTCAAACACAGACCAAATAGCAGCAAAAGGAGCTTTGGCCTCTAGTGTCACACTCAGGAAGGAAAGAATTAGGGCAGCACCAACCACAGAACACAAAGAATCCTCCGTTGTAATAGGGCTCCTAAGGGCTGGGGGATGAGCTTATTTCTGAACTACTTTTCCCACCTCCTCACTGCAAAGCGAGATAGGGAAGGAGGTAGAAAAAGAGGCAGATATTTTTTTCTTCCTGGAACTGCATGCTGGAAACCGATTTTTATTTCCCAACCCTCTGCTCCCCACATGTCTGAGTTGACCCTTCCTTATGCTCTGGAACACTTGTTTCTACCACATCAAAGAGCAAAAGACAGAAACACATATTCCTCAACAAGTTGAAAACCAAACACGTGTTTGGGGCTTATGGGTTATCCATTTTTTCTCCTTTCTGATTCAGGCTGCCATCTTTTTGTCCTGAACCTCTAGTGGGTGAAGTCCCTTCCATTCAAGTTGTCTTTGATGGCAGAAGCCTCTTGGGGTTGAACTGCTTAAGTGAATATGGCTAACTATAATAAAACTGGCTCCTGGCCAGAGCTGACTTTCATCGCGTGTCCTAAACAGAGCAGCTTGTATTTGCGTTGCTGGTTCTAACTTATCTAACAGTTGGATGCTGCTTTTCCTTAGAGCACAAGCCTCCTCAGCCAGAGGAAGAGCCTGGAGGCTGATGTTGCCCAGATGCAGAATGAAGCAGAAGAGGCGGCGCGAGGGTGTCAAAGTGCAGAAGAGAAGGCCAAGAAGGCGGCTGCTGAGGTGGGTCCATTGACTGCCGGCTCAGTCCTGTCTTCCAGAGTTCACTGGAGCAACAGCCAAGGGCCAGGGCAAATCTGCAGGCAAAAAGTATTCCATCGATTGTCCATATGGCCAAGAGGAGGTTAGCTGATCCCTCTGCCTCCTTGCTCTCATCTTGAAAAATTAGGCCAATTAGTTCCTCCCTTGAACCTACCCTGGCGATGAAAAGGAACAGTTGGATTGCTTATAAGCAGAGCCTAATGAAAGCAGGAGTGTTCTTTTGTTCAAGTTAAGCCACTTTCCATTTGTGAATCAATATATCTAGTGTCTAGAAACAATTCTTCCTGTGTTTCCTTACAAATAGCTATTTTCCTAGGATCTGTAATGGTTTTATGGCCATGATCTGAAAAGAATGCTTAATTCACTTATTTTTACAACCCATACTACTGCTTCAGTAGCAAATCAGAATAGTAAAGAAGGGTTTCAGGGCTGGTTTCATACGTTCTTTATTGGCAAATTTAAAGTTGTTGATGGTAGTGCTTTTCCTAAATGACACTAAGCTCAGCATTGCCTGCCAGCCTTGATGTGCCTTGGTGGGAACTGGAAAAAGGCCACCCTCTGGGCATCCCCCGTGAGCACATGCAGCACTTCTCTCAAAGTGCATGGTAAGCAGTAGGTACCATGGAGCGAAAAATATTAGTGGAGAGGGGGAGGTTTGTATGTCGAAGATCCAGCTTTGCATGTCCCAGAGCCTTGCTGAGTGGGGTACAGGCTTGATTCAGCCTTCGCTCACTCCTTCCCCATCAAGGTCTTTTATGCAGCCCATCAAATGCACAACCACTGTAGCCACCCTGACCCTGCTGTGTGAAGGGAAGTTGATCCCTCTGCTGAAAAGAGTATGGGAACTGGGAAGACAGGACATTCAATTAGATTTTATATTAGCCATTTTAAAATTCAAGAGAGGAGAAGAGCTTGTGTCTATAGTTGCTCAAGTGATTTAGCACTCAGGGAACTAAACACCAAATCTCAGCCACCAAGTCATAGAATCCAGCTCCCCTTTAAGAATGGAGAAGTGTGCTCATCACTCAGCCATTTTGTGTCAAGGCAGGAACTTCTGCTCTCTTATGGAAATACGGTGTATGAAAGCTTGAAGACATTTGGCCAAGGTAAAAAGCAATATGTGTAACATTTATGAAAATCCACATAGGTAGAAAGGAATAAAAAGAGCTGCTACTCCTGCTTGGTAAATTTGTGCAGTCACACATTATGAAGATGCTGTCTGCTTAATCCTGCCTTGATAAGATTGTCTTGACAATGTCGAAAAGTGAACTCACCACCTCTTCCCTCCACCTTCCAATTCTCCAATAGTTTAGCTCTGAGTCCTGACCCCACATAGAAGAATGTAATTCATTCTTTGCCCTCACCATCTGTACAGAAGTCTCACACTTAAATTCTGCAGATGGTTGGTAACTTGATAGACAGAAAAGCTTTGGCTGGGAGGACCATGTTCTTACATTAAGTGTACCTAGAGATTCACGAAACAGTTCTTAATGATTGCATTGAGAAACCAAGCCCCCGTACACACAGCCAAAGCCAAGAGCAGGCTTCACAATTAACCTTCCTCATGCCAGAGTATTGGCAGTGAGAGCATCTCTTACTGCCAAATTCCTGGAGCCTAAACTTGTTTGCGTAGTGAATCACAGAATTATAGAAGTGAGATGTGAAAATGATTTCTGTAGGCATTCCTCCACACCTTTTCTGGTGCATCATGTGACACTGGTTACTTTATTCCATAATAAATCATGTCCCAGAGCTTTATTCAATTAAAAGTCATTGCTTCAGTTGGTCATCTTTCTTTCAATGCAGGTGTTGTGTAATAATGTTCGTACGGTGCTCCATCTTTGGTCTGCTTCCACCACTCCTCACACCAGTCTCTTCCGTAGCTGCTGCTGTCTCTATTGCTTTAATGTTAACATCTTGAGAGTGGTAGAGGCTAGGGAGGTGACAGTGCAAAAAAATTAAATATACAGAGTCCAGGCATGGCATCCAGTCAGACCAGGAACAGAAGATCATGGGTATCAATCCCTTTCCTTTTTTCTAGGCAGCAAACTTGTCAGAAGAACTGAAGAAGCAGCAAGACACCAATGCCCACTTGGAGAGGATGAAAAAGAATATGGAGCAGACAATGAAAGACTTGCAAAAAAGGCTGGATGAAGCAGAGCAGACCGCCCTGATGGGAAGTAGAAAGCAAATCCAGAAACTAGAATCCAGGGTAGGAGTTTGCCTGGGTAATCATGAGGGCTGTTCAAGGCCTCATTGTCCTGGAATGTCACACCAGATGTCCCCCATATCCTTCATCACTTTTGTTTTTAATACTTTCAGTTCTTTAGCAGTGCCAGGTCTCAATATATGCATTCATTCTTGCTTGGCTTTGGGCCACCCAAGAGGACTTTCTCTGGACTGTGAAATCAACCTTCCCTCTTACTGCTAAGTGGAAGTGCGTCTCCTCCCACTCACCGCACCAGCTCTAGGCTCTGCATGCCAGGGCTACCTGCTGTTTCCAAACACACCCTTGCAGTCTTGCTTCTGTGCCTTACTCTTGTTATTTCTTCAGCAAAGAATGCTCACTTTTTGACAGCCGGAGAAAGGAGAGGGAGAACAACTAAATCAATGATCAAAAGGGACTCCGTGAAGATATAGTCAGTGCTGACAGAAATGATGTAGTACCTGCCTTCAGGGACCTTAAGAACAAACAGTAACCCATCTTGAAAGTAAGATTTTTCAAATTGTTGAATCAATTTCAAAGACTATGCACAGGGCATTTGATAAATTCTACAAGAATGGAGAGAATATTCAACTGGAATTTGATCAAAAGGGCCCCTGAAAAGTAAGATACACCTTTGCTCGTTTATGGTACATTCATACGATGGAATACCAATGTGCATTTCTGACACATCCTTATAGTTATGCTGATTAAAAAGGAATGAGGAAGAATTTTAGACTATTTCCCGGAGATCATGCCTAGCAGTATAACGATGACAAAAAGTGAAGGCAATGTGGAGAGTATGTACCCGTTCATTCAAGAAAGGGGGAAAATATAATGATATGTACATATTTGCTTAAATTTTCAAAATGAAATGGTGACAAGACAAATGAAAAACAATAAAAATTGTTATCCACAGAAGTAGAACACAGATTAAAGTTAGACCTTCTGAATGCACCTTGCTTAGTTGTTTTGACTGTAAAGTCATGTAAATCATCTACATGCTTCATAATTTAGGAACAAGACAAAGAAAACTCAGCAGTTACTAAAATTTTAACATCGGTGGAAGTGAATGAAGCTAATAATATATCAAGTTGGGGGCATAAAACATGCACAGAGAAGAATTATTCTCAGTGACTTTTTTTTTTTTTCGAGACAGAGTCTAGCTTTGTTGCCCAGGCTAGAGTGCTGTGGCATCAGCCTAGCTCACAGCAACCTCAAACTCCTGGGCTCAAGCAATCCTCCTGCCTCAGCCTCCTGAGTAGCTGGGACTACAGGTATGCACCACCATGCCCAGCTAATTTTTTAATATATATATATTTTTTAGTTGTCCAGCTAATTTCTATTTCTTTAGTAGAGATGAGGTCTCACTCTTGCTCAGCCTGGTCTCGAACTTCCGAGCTCAAACAATCCACCTGCCTCGGCCTCCCAGAGTGCTGGATTACAGGCTCTCAGTGGCTTTTAAACATAGTGTTTTGTCTGCACATACCTCGTGGAACATATAAAGACAAAAACAAAACAGCAAAAGAAGCAAACTGCATTTATAGTTTTAAAATATTTTATTGCCACTAATATAATTATTTATCCAATAGTATATACAAAAACCATGATTTTTAGTATAACAGGAAAAACATAAAATCAAAGAACTTATGCATTTCCCCCTTAAAAAAATACATGAATAAAAGTGCTTTGTCCAACTCAAATATAAGATTGCAGGATTTTATTTCCACTTGCTATTTGTCCCCAGTTATGGCCTAGAACCGATGATAACTCAGCAGCAAAGAACACCTGAATATCAAAGATACTAAAGAAGTATAGTTAGTTTTCTTAAAAACTTCATAATTTCATTGTTATCTGTTAGAATTACATAAAATAGTATTTACAGGTAAACTTAGATGATGCCTCCAATTTGCTTTAGTAAAGCAGTTTTTCCTTAATCACTTTTTCAAAAAAAGCCAGAAAACCTTAACAAGTCCTTTAAAAAGTAGAGGGGACCTCTGTTCCCTCACATGCCAGCAGACAGAACTGTGTGTTAAGCTCCTGTGTGAGAGGCATCCAGAGGATTTTGTTTCAATGGGCTTCCTCCAAAGGAGTTCACACACCGGTCCTCCTCCCTCCCTGCCGTGCCCTCCGAGGAAGAACGGGGGGGGGGGGGGGGGGGGGGGGGGGGGGGGGGGGGGGGGGGGGGGGGGGGGGGGGGGGGCAGAGTGGCTGCAGTGGTGGGGGGAAGGGAGCGGAACTGGAGGTGGGGCAGGCTGCCAGGCAGCTCAGGCCTCAGAGCACTGACTGGGCTTCTCTATTCTAAAAGGAGTTTGAAGTCTGGTAGATTGATGCCTCCCATTTTGTTTTTATTGCCCAGAATTGTTTTTGCTATGCGGGGTCTTCTCTGGTTCCATACGAAGCGTAGAATTAATTTTTCTACATCTGTGAAGAATGATGTTGGTATTTTAATAGGGAGGCGGGGAGGCCCCCTGGAGAAGGCGGCACTGGAGTCAAGGAGAAGGCAGGGAAAGAGGCTTAGATAACTGGGCAAGAGCCCCCCAGGCCAGCACCCTTCCCGCCGTCATTCCCCGCCACCATTTCTGCCTTATTTCTCTCCATAGCACTTGTCACCATCAAACATACTCCGTAGTTTACTTTGATTTGTCTGTCTGCTTCCCCTGAGAGTGTATGCTTACACAGCGAAGAGATTTTTGTCTGTTTTGTTCACCGCTACATCCCTGGCACTGGGTCGTGGTGTGTAGTAGGCGTCTTTGTTGAATGACTGTTACATTAACCTTGTTGTGTAACTCTGTAAGGCTGCAGGCTGTTCATCTGTACTATAGCTTTCCCACAAAGCAGGGCCATAGGGCGGTATGTGACATACGTGTGACAGACACAGGATCTGATTTCTCTAGAGAGTTATTGCTGAATGTGGAGAAAGAAGCTTAAGATTTAGGTAGTATATGGGCTGCATCTGTGAAGTATGCTACGTATAGCTTACTCTCTACTTCCACGCACTGATCCATACACACGTGTGGGTGTGATTTTGTAATCTAGGAAGAGAAGCTTATTACCTCTGCATGAATTAGCCTTTCAAGTCCTTCAGAGTCTAAACAGTCCTTTTATGAACTCACATAGTTTAACTAACTTGCTTTTAGCTAGGAAGTTTTCCCAGAGAGGTTGCCCTGTTTAATCACTACCAGAAAGAAAGCGGTGCATCCTCCCTTGACTATTAATTTTTGCTCTATTTCAAACGATCATGCCAATTGGCGAACATAATGCCAGCCTTGCTGCCAGCATGTGGTCTGAGGTTGTGGTTTGGTTGCAGGTTCGTGAATTGGAAGGTGAACTGGAGGGTGAAATTCATCACAACGCAGAGGCCCAGAGGGGAGCCCACAGACTTGAGCGATGCATCAGAGAGCTGACCTCTAACAGGTATGCGAGGAGACCATTACCTGTGTGGCTGGCTGGGCTCTCCCCTGCAGAAACGTGCTCCTTCAAGCCTGAAATGGCCTTCTGGGACTCCTGCAGTTCTGCTCCATCTTTGTTCTTCCCCAGCAGTAGACACTGACTCACCCTCCCAGGGCTCCTGTGCTGTTAGTGGTTTGGGTCTGTCTTTTTTCAGAGCTCTCAGGAAACAAAATGTGAGTGGCAAGTTGCAATTAGAAGTGAAAAGCTATTTATACCATCCGTATTTTTTCACACGGTAGTGTTTGCAGCACGTTCAAAAAGATGCCTTCCTGTGAGAGGCTGAGCGAGAACAACATGCAAATGAAGTGACTGGCAGAGGCTCGGCGTAGCTATCCAGCCGGCAGGTTACGTGGGACACTTGACTAAATTGGAAGTGGGAACGTTTCCACTCCTATTTTCTGGTTGCACAAACACTCAAGGCCACTGAGGATTCTGTTGTTGGTGCCGGGTGTAAAGCGCGTCTACTAGAGAGGCCTCTCTGTGGTTTCTGAATCTAACCTGTTGAATAACGTTGGTCCCAAGCAAATAATTGAAGAGGTGGGCAGACACCTTACAAGTAACTAATGCATTTTCAGAGTAACAGTATAATCCTTCATCTACATTTTCACTCCCTCCGCTTTTCTTTCTAATGCGGTAGACATCGATTCCCTGATGACAAGGGCACTGTATTGTTCTCTCCCCTAGGGTGTAGCATCCTCCTTGCACACAGTAGGTGTGCATACTTTAGTTGTTGAACACAGATGCCAAAATTCCCTTTCCAGCCCGCTCATGCTGCACGCTATAGCTTATTCCAATGAAAAGGCAAACTCATTTTAGGCACCCGTTTTTATAGCTCCTTTGACAGTACTAACGCAAGATCTGCCAGGCCTGATTCTGGTTCTCGAGGCTGAGTTGTTAGAGATGTCAAAGCCTGCCTTCCTTGCAGCAGGAAGGATGGCGCTGATAAGAAAGCAGAGCACTTCAGAAGCATCATCTTAGGCTAATTAAGATGAAATGAGCTAGTCGTACAGCTCTTTTATTACTAAGTGGTTCTTTTTCTAAGATGAGTTAGTCTGACACTTCTTTAGATCGTGCTAGGTATATCACAGCCACTGAGGAGTGAGCCCAGGGTATGTGTGGCTAAGTAAGTAAAAACCTTGGGAAAATGAAAGGTTGCTATTCTACTGTTAAGAAGGGTGGGGAAGCCACCCATGTTGATGGAATGAAATGCTGCTTGTTAATATGCCTGGGTTTTTCTTCTTTTTATTTTCCCATTGATTATTCTTATTGTTTTCTGTAAACAACTTCACTATAGAACAAAGCGCCAAAGTTATACTTTTTTGGTTTTCATTGTTCCAAGGAATGCATTCTTTTTCTGTTGTATCTTATCTTTGCTCCTCTGTTGCGATAGTCTTAGTGTTTCTGGTGTACTAATATGGAGGTGCATTTCTTAATTTCTTCCAAGTATCTGCGTAATGCATAGAGTAGGTCTACTCAGTTATGCAATGATTTTCTGCCATCAAATCGGATGATACCTATTGAGGTCCTACTTTATGGAAGGTGTCAGGCTACACCCTATAAGTTAAAGAGATATTGGAGGGCCCTCCACATTTCTTGATATAAATACTTGGTTTTGAAATATTCAAGCTCAATGCTGAGTCAATTTAGTCACCAAAATAACCATCAGAACTATGAGGCAGGGTATTTGGTGATAGCCCATTCATAGGTGCCAATTGAAAATATCATTTTGAAACAGACATAAATACAGTTTTATTTTTCATAGGAAAAATCCTCCAGGAAAGGAATCAAATGTGACCTCACTCCACAGCAGTTCTATGACTGGTCCCCACTGAGCATTTATCTTCTTTATGTTCCTCTAACATTTGGAAACTCATCCTATTTTCTTTCTACAGTGCCTAGAAAAATGTTCTATGAAGCAAGACATAAGATTAGGAACTTGTTACAGAATGTCAAGACAGTTCCCCTGTCCCCTACCTCTTCTCCCACCTGCTGTGTTTTTTTTTTTTTAAATTTGTTATGGGTACATAATAGTTGTGTATCTTTATAGGGTACATGTGAAGTTTTGATACAGGTATACAATGTGAATTAATCAAATCAGGGTAATTGGGGTTTCCATCACCTCAGGCATTTAACATTTCTTTGTGTTAGGAACATTCCAATTCTACTCTTTTATTACAGTTATTTTAAAGTATACCCTAACTTATTGTTGTTTATAGTCACTTTGTTGTGCTATCAAATATTGTTCATTCTATCTAACCATCTAACTGTATATTTGCACCCATTAACCATCTCCACTTTATTTCTCCCTCCCCACTACCCTTCCCAGCCTCTGGTAACTATCATTCTACTCTCTGCCTCATTGCAGTTTTGACTGGCATTTTGCTGATGACTAATGATGTCGAACATTTTTTCATATATCTGTTAGCTATCTGTATGTCCTCTTTTGAGAAATGTCTATTCAGATCTTTTGCCCATTTTTAATTGGATCGTTTGTTTCCTATCAAGTTGTTAGAGTTCCTTATATATTCTAGTTTTTAATCCCTTGTCAGATGGGTAGTTTGCAAATATTTTCTCCCATTCTGTGGATTGACTCTTTGTTGATTATTATTATTATTATTTTTTTTTTGCTGTGCAGAAGCTTTTCAGCTTGATATGATCCCATTTGTCCAATTTTGCTTTGGTTGTCTGTGCTTTGGGAGTATTACTCAAAAAGTCCTCGCCCAGACCAATGTCCTGAAGCATTTCCCCAATGTTGTCTTTTAGTAGTTTTATAGTTTCAGGTCTTAGATTTATATAATGACCTTCTTTGTCTCTTTTTATAGTTTTTGTCTGAAATCTATTTTATCTGAAAGAAGTATAGCTATTCCTGCTCTTTTTTGGTTTCCATTTGCATGGAATATCTTTTTCCATCCCTTTCAGTCTGTATATATTTTTATAGGTAAAGTGTGTTTCTTGCAGACAATATATAGTTGGCTCTTGTTTTTTCATCTATTCAGCCACTCTATGTCCTTTGATTGGAGAGTTTAGTCCATTCACATTCAATGTTATTATTGATAGGTAAAGACCTACTAGTGACATGTCGTTGTTTGATTTCCCTTTGTTTTGTGGTCCTCCCTTCCTTCCTGTCTTCCTTTGTTAAAAGTGGTATTCTCTAGTAGTGTGGTTTAATTTCTCACTTTTTTGTTTTTGTGGATCTGTTGTAGGTTTTTTTATTTGAGTTTACACGAGGCTTGTAAACATTTTGTTACCAATTATTTTAAACACATGACAACTCTGCTTACAACAGAACAAATAAACAAGCAAAGAGAAATCTAACAGAAATTCTACCCTTTAACTATATCCCCCCAGTTTGTTAACTTTTTGTTGTTTCTATCCATATCTTTTTATACTATGTTATTTGAAAAAATGATTGTAGTTATTCTTGATAGGTTAGTATTTTAGTCTTCCCACTCCAGATATAAGTGGTTTATACACCACAATTATAGCAATAGAGTATTCTGTATTTGTGTCCTTACGCTCACAGTGAGTTATCTACCTTCAGAAGATTTGCTACTGTTCATTAATGTCCTTTTCTGTCAGATTGAAGAACTCCTTTTAGCATTTCTTGTAGGACAGGTCTGGTGTTGATGAAATGCCTCAGCTTTTGTTTTTCTGGGAAAGTCTTTATTTCTCCTTCAAGTTTGAAGGATAGTTTTTGCAGGATATAATATTTTAGGGTTTGGGTTTTTTCCCTTCAGCACTTTGAATATGTCATGCCACTCTCCTCTGGCCTATATGGTTTCCACTGAGAAGTCTGCTGCCAGACGTATCAGAGCTCTTTTATGTGTTATTTTTTCTTTTATAGCCTTCCTTAGGACCTTTTTAAAAAATCTGTGTCCTTGGGAGCTTATTAAATGCCTGAGGTAGCCTTGTTTGGGTTAAATCTGCTTGGTATTCTGTACCTTCTTGTACCTGAAGATTGATATCTTTCTGTAGGCTTGGAATGTTCTCGGTTGTTATTTATTTAAATAAACTTTCTACCCCAATCTCTCTTTCCCTCCTTTTTAAGGCCAATAACTCTTAGATTTGCTCTTTTGGGGCTGTTTTCTATAATAGATCTTGTACGCATGCCTCATTCTTATTTATTCTTTTCTCTCTTCTGACTGTGTATTTTTAAATAGCCTGTCTTCAAGCTCACTAATTCTCTCTTGTGCTTGGTCAGTTCTGTTGTTGAGAGACTCTGATGCATTTCTCAGTTTGTCAATTGAATTCTTAAGCTCTAGAATTTTTGCTTTTTTAAAAAACTATTTCAGACTCTTTGTTAAATTTCTCTGATAAACTTCTGAATTCCTTCTCTGTGTTGTCTTGAAGTTCATTGATCTTCTTCAGGACAGCTATTTTGAATTCTGTGTCTGAAACGTCACCTATCTCCATCACTCTGGGATTGGTCACTGGTACCTTATTTAGTTTAGTGAGGTCATGTCTTCCTGGATGTTCTTGATGCTTGTGGATATTTGTCCATGTCTGAGCATTGAAGAGTTAGGTATTTATTTTAATCTTCAAAGTCTGGGCTTGTTTGAATCTATTGTTCTTAAGAAGACTTTCCAGATACTCAGAGGGAATTGAGTGTTATGGTCTAAGTATCTGGTCATTGCAGTAATATCAGCATTGGGGATGCCCCAATTCCAGTCATGCTGTTACTTTGGCAGACTCCCAGTGGCACTACCTTGGTGAGTTGATTTTTGGTTCTTCTGAAGGTGCTTGCTTGCGTGGATAGTTGTTGAAGTAGGTATTTGCGGGGAGGGACGATCACTGGAGGTTTCTATTCTGCCATCTTGCTCCGCATTATCCTCCTACCTGCTCTGTTTTATCTTCAACTGCCTCCTATATTCAGGAATCTGGGTGTAGATATTGTTTAATTCTTTCAAATCTAGTCAAGAATATAATATCTTTATTTTTAGGGATAAGGAAACAAAATTTGGTTAAGTTGTTGTGTTGGGTGGGTTCTCCAGAAACCAGATGCCAGGGTGGAGTTAGAAGTACAGGAGATTTACTGGCTTGTGGTAATACCTGTGAACAATGAAGGTGAGAGCAAAACAAGATCAGGCAGAGATGCAAAAGGAAAGGCTGAGGGAGCAAGATTGGATGGAAAGGCCTCATATTGCAATGCGGTTCTGAGCAAGCCTCCACAAAGATTGCCCAGAAAGGAGTCCCATGTTGGGTAGACATGGCGAGACACTTGTAACTCTGCTGTGCCCAGTTAGTGCCGGGGGGCTGCCTTGGAAGTGTGTGGCCTGAGCGCCAATGCTATAGCAGGACCCAAAGACACTGCTGTTGGAGGTTATCAGGGAACTGCCCTTCTCACAGCTAAATGGCAAGTTCTTTTCTTGAAGGGAAATCTGTGGTGCACAACCACGGGCCCCACAGTTACTTAAAGCCTCAGAGTTGAGATGTGAACCTAGGCCTAACATCAACAGCTTTGCCTTCCCAAGTGGGAGGAACATCATTAATGTCGGCAACCACTTCTAGTCTTTTTCAGTTTTCTTCTATGTGGCCTCCTTTACCACGCCCCTCCCCTCAACAAAATTGCTTATCAGCAATGAAACCTGTGTAGATTTTAGAATTTACTGTAAACACATAATTCTGTGAATTTTCAAATTTCATAAACCTGAGAGGTAGAGGAATAGGCAGGTGAGAACAGAAAAGGGATTCTATTTAAAACATAGACTTGTGTCAGTTCCCCAGCTAGGTGGTTTCCTATGTATTCACTCCTTAAACTTAGTAATTAATGATCTACTGTCAGATTGTAAAGTGGGGGTGGGGCATTCCAGGTGATGGTAACAGCTTGGCTAGATCTTGGGATGATGGAGTAAGGCGGGGAGCTGTGGAGAAAGAGGAAACCGAGAGCCTAGTTGGAGTGGAAGGTTTGTGAGGGGCAGTGAAAGGTAAGTGGCGGGGTGGAGCAGCGGGGTGGAGCATGGATGTTGCCAAAGGAGGTGATGGTTGATGGAATAGGTAAATGGAACAGCAGGGGTAGATTATTTCTTGATTAAATCAGTTTCTCAACCCTCAGCGAGTGGTGATATAGTCTTCCTTCGGGAAGTTCAACAGCTCCAAAGCGGAAATGCTCCAGTCAAGGGGATATGGGGAATGCAGAGCCCTGCTATCTGCTCCCCTCTCCCTTCCTTCCTCCTCAGAATACCAAACCTTCGTGGAGCACCGCTGAGACACACCGTCCCCTAAGATTGCCCTTCTCCAGCCCGAGCCTGACTGTAATTGAAGCTACGAGAATGGGCGCACTGAAGCCCCTGCAGCTATCTCTGGTGATGCCCACACAATTTCAGAAAACTGGCCTTTCCTGTAGTTCCATTATCCAAAGCCAAAGGTCAGTTAGAGAATTCAAAAGAAACGTTGTTTTGATTGGGGAAATGATTAGTTTTCAGTTTTACATATGTGGCTTTTATAATAATCTACTTCATTCCTACTGAAAAAACCCCCGAGCAGGCATAGCTTGATTGGCATGGAAAAGCTGAAGACCAAACCGAACCTAAGGGCTGTAACTTCCAAAGGCTGGTGGAGTGCCGTGGTGGATCAGGAGAAATGACTTAGTTCCGTTTGTTAATTTCTTGGGACAAGTAGAGTTAAACCATTGTGCAAATCACAACTTTCAGATGATGTTTAATAAAGTTTTCTAATCTTTATTTCCTCGCATGAAGCTACCCCTGGTGGAGTCTGCTGGATCCTCCAATCCCCTTCACATACGTACCTGTGCATTTCAGGCCGAGGAAGACAAGAACCTGAGCAGGATGCAGACTCTGATGGAAAAACTTCAGCAGAAAGTGCAAAGCTACAAGCAGTAAGTCGAGGCTGCGGTAAGTGCCTGGAGCAGTTGTAGCCTCATGGATGTCCCAGCATTAGTTTTGATTAACAGAGACATGTGGCCCTACACTAGGCGAGCAGCTTGTTGGAGAGGACCTTCCTGGCTTAGAGTCTGCTCATTCTCTGGTTTTTCTCAAGTTACAGTTATCACCCATGGTAAAAATGTGTGCTGCTTTTCCATCTAGGAAGCCAGGGCTCTCTCCTTTGACCTCATGGTGACACCCAAGCATGTGCACGCCAAGAAACTAGCCAAGTAAGAGCAGGGTGTTATGTAGGGATGGCAAATTTTTGGCAGAGTAGTCCCCCTGGGGCCTCTCTCACCCCCAAACCTTAGTTGACCATAAACACAGTTCACAGTATTTTTTCTTGATGACCCTGGACATGGTTGTAGACAAAACCACCATCATTTGAAATGTACTTGCCTTCCCCGTGTTATATCTATAGCTACATTGAATGTAATTAAGTGCTATATATATTGGTTTATCCCTAATAATATCTCTTGAGGGGTTTTAAATTGATTATTTAAATGATTTGGTCTAAAACACTGCTATGTCTAATAATTACCTGTTGACCCATGTAATTTTAAAGACAAGCCCCCTCTACCAAGAGGTATAATAGGATGTTAAACTGGCTACAAAGCAAACAACTGTGGTAATTTTATCACATACCGAGTCAGTGAATGCTATACTACATCCAGTTGATGAAAACTGTTGACTAGGTTCTGAATTTCCAGGGAACAAAAGTTATAAAAATGGATCTTGTGCCTGCTAGAAAATCTGAATCCCTATATATATCAAAATATGATATTCCATTCGATACTCAGAACTTTAGATTCCTTTCACATTTTTCAACTTTCTCCTCTCAAAGCAGAAAAAATTGACTACATAGGCACAGAGGGTATTTTTTTATTATTTTTATAGGAAGCACAAGCCAATCAATATCTTTCCAAGTATAAGCAGCAGCAGCATGAGTTGAACGAAGTGAAGGAAAGGGCAGAGATGGCAGAATCTAAAGTCAATAAACTCAAGATTAAAGCAAAGAGTGTGGGGAAAAAGGTATGGCATGTATTTAACTCTGTTCTCACTCTTAAGTCATGTTGTTTAGGGCTCATGTCATTGCATAGACCAATATAACAAGAAATTTTTCCCTTTAAAAACTTTTAAAGGACAAAAAGTTCCAGTAAAATCTTCTCGTATTTACTATATTTTTCCAGATAGAATGAAATACTAAGTGTTTGAGTGGATGTACATTGCTTATACTTCTCAAATGCTTAATTTCATGTTAACTAGCAGTCTGTGGGACCCTGACTCATTTGTGTAAAATAATCAAGAGTCCCTGGGGCAAAGATGATTTTAAAAAGCACGGGTGGATCTGCTTGAAATTCTGCGTGAACTTTTTCCATGGTAGACACATACGTGACTTTGTACTGTGTTAATAAGGAGACCAAAACGGAAGATGTTTAAAACTGGGGCAGTGAAGGAAAACAAACACAAGAATCCTGCTTTTTATTTTTCATTTTACCCTAAAATGCAGAGACAAGGTCTTTCTACATCGGTGGCCCGTGAAACGGCCGTTCTAATCCGATGGTAGAGGACACTGCCCTAATTTTACTAGTAAAGTGACAGAGTGACAAAGAACACTGAACTGAATGTTTGGCAGGGTCAGAGTAGCCTCAGCTTCCTTATTGATATTTTCCCAGGAACAGTTTTTTAATGAGGTCTGGCTTTAGCAGAAAGGAGTTAAAGGAGATTACATAATGTGAGACTAGCACCAAACATAGTTCCTAGCACAGAAAGGCACCATCATTTCATTTTTAAAAATTTGGTGCATGACTATCCCTCTTTCTTATTATAAATGAATTACTAGTAACCCTGCAAGTTGATAGCATTGCCAGTAATACATGTAAATAAGGGAGGTCAAAAGGAACTCTTTTGAAGGAGAGACTAAAAGTTGGTTATGCTGAACATTTTTAGATCTAAACATGAGAAGCATGAATCATTGGCAGACTCCAGAAGTTTCTTACTGATGACTGAATAGCTGTCTCAAGGATAAGTCCCCCATGGAGAGGTCCAGTTAAATGGTTTGACCTCTGGCCTCAATTTGAGCAGTGTTACTGCACTGGATTTAGGGTCTTCTGTGCAGAGCCTGCCAGCAACCCCATGTAATTATTAGTTTAGAGAGGTGCCTCCCATGTGCTGCAATTGCACTCAGCTGCAGGAGGTCGAAGGGCCTCCCAAACAGATGCCATGCATTCGACTTTGTCACAGTTATTTCCAGCAAAGAATACAACCAGTGAAGCAGAAATTGCTTTTGAGAGGAATAGGAAAACCTTCTTTGGCAGTGCAATGACTAATTGTTTCCCATTCACAAAAAAAAAAAAAAAAAAAAAAAAAAGCCTGACAATCCTTTTAACTGTCCTAAGTACAAGAAAAAGGTTTTCTGATAGAATTCTGTGTTCTGGCTGTGGAGCAAACTGGTGATGTGACTGCAGAATCTTTCCCCTCATGGGGTCAGCTGAACAGGGCGTTGCCTTCACTGGCAAGGAAAGGCAGGCAGAAAATTGAGAGTGACCAAGCATGCCCTTAGGGTGAATTACTCGTGTCTGCTTTCTGTAATGCAGATAATTGCCTCAATTCCCTGCCTCCCTTTGAAGTTAATGAAGAGTTGGCTAAGGCTGGCTCACCTCTGGAAAGGCCTCAGCTTGATTCTGGGCATGTGTTCCACTGGTGAAAGTCGCAAGAATTTCACAGAATACACTGACATTCTGTTTTTCAGGTTCAAGAAGAATAAGCAGTCCCTGCTTTTAAAGGACAACAGCTGAAAATGTATAAGGAAAATGCTGGTTCACAACCAAAAACTTAGGCTGCATTTGAAACAAACTGTTTAAATTGCTTTTCATACCCTATAAACATAAGAGATTAGAAAAATGTAATGATTAAAGGGACTATCATTGCTTCCAAGGTTATTGGGGATTTTTCGATCCTCAAATGCAAGTAAACTACCTTCTAACATTTCACATGACATTAAATAGAGGCAAGAATCTTTTAAATTCTGATGTTAAGAAATGAATTAATACTTGATTTGTTGTCAGTATTGCCTCTGAATAAGTAGGAGGACTCATAAAAGACATCCTTAGACCAATCATGCTCCATGGGGACTAGAGCATGTTGGTAAATGGTTGTTACCGTAGTGAACTTTGACTCATCCCTAGATCCATGAATCTATGTCTTTAGCCAGTAGTGGTAAAAGTTGATAAAATTTTCTCTTAGCACTTTAACTTGTAGACAAAATCTTGGGACGGCTTGAAAATTTTACCCAAGGATGAAAAGGTGAGATCAGTGACGGTTCCCTGGACCCATAGTTCTTTCAGTTCCTCCCAGTCTCCTCCTCCAGCTTTGCAGAGGCCACGTACGTGGGCAGCTCCATGGCAACGGGCACAAGTTCCTCCTGCAGATCACCCACGGCATTGCCATAGAGGCCGCAAGACACAGACATGGGTTCTGTTTGTTTTAACGGACTCTCCTTCCTGACTGCTGGCACAGCCCACCTACAGCGACTTCAGGCCCAGTACCAGATGTGGAGGCAGCAGCCTGGCATAGACCGCTCCACCAGCAATTGGGTAAGGTTGAGTCTCTATAATAAATCCTTACTCTCTGTCATTCTCAATGGTCTGCCTTCTCTGATCCAACCCCAATTCATGGATTAATTCAGGGGCTCAGCAGTATCAAAGGACTCAGGTTCTTTCTTGTCTGACATCTTCAGTGGTGTTAGTCTTTAAATTTGTCCTTCTAAAAAAGAAACACCTTCCCAGAATTAGCCCTCTAGGATACTTTTCTTTCTATCCTATTGATCAGATTTCTTCACAAGCCTGTGCTAAGCCAGACTAGTAGCAAGAGGGCTATAGTTGCCTGGTTTGGCTCAGACAAATTAAAGCTGATCCTCTCCCAAATCAGGCCCAGTCTGAGCAAGGTGAACCAAATTTGAGTTTGGTGATGGGGATGGAGTGGGTGACACAGCTACACAGTGAACTACCCGGGGTGTCTGTCATGCTGTATCCAAAGCAATGGGCTCTCGATCTTAAACCAGTAAGAAAATGCTAAACATGTAACATGTGACTTTTAAGGTTTTTTTTCTGGAATAGTAATTTAAAAAAAGTTTTTGTAAAAATAAATTTGAAATTACCCTTTAATAAGCCAATATTTACATCCAGGAAACATTTCCATATCCCAAACCCGGTCGTAGAAATTTGCTGTTGTCACGCTGCCACTCCACACTCAGGCACTCAGTAAAATCAGTATCAGCAAACTTCAGCTTGGGAACATACATCCAGTTTTAATTTGAGTACCTGTCACAACATTGTAGCAAAAACTTAGCATTAAGAAAACTACAGGGTGTCCCAAAAGTCACCATATATAGGTAAAATGGGAAATTGTAGCTAAATGTACCTTTGTATAAAAAATATTACCAAATTTTTCCTTTGTATGGAGACGTTTGGGATACCCTGTATGTACATGGGAGAAAAATCGGACCAGATGGCACCAAAACCACAATTCAGAGTTTGTTTTCTTCAATAAACTATAGGATCAACTAAGTCACAAAAAGCCTGATTATAGTGACAAATTCACAAGTGTTAACATTAGATTATTTCTTTCATATAAACTGATGATTAAAATTAAGGAGAACAGATCATCAAGTCTTCTGGGCTCTCCCTTCTCTCCTTGCATAACAATTTATATGGGAATCTAAATCTATGGCAAGGCTGATTAACAATATGAACCAGAAGAGTTCATTAATCTATCTTCATGACTAGAATCACTGAACTATGTAAGCCTGGCGTTAGCAGGCATAACCCAACTTGAGAAATATTAATTCTTGTATTGATTTCAGACCCTTTCCCTAGGTGGTCTTAGAGATACTGCCATTCTTACTCTTCAGGGTCCCCTAAGACTCACCATCCTAAATCTAGTTGCTCATCCTGATATAACCATTTATATAAAACTAGAATAAAATATCTTATTAAATCAATTGTCTTGGTTTCCGCCTTGGTTTTTAACCTTTCCACTAAGGTGACTACCTATTCTCGCACCCATTATCAGTTGATCACATTTTGAATCAGCTCCTAGTGGTAAACATTTCTTCCCAGTTCTCAGCGGAAGCCTCATTGTAACTTCCTGGGCTGACTGTAGCAGGAATGTAAATGAATGAGACAGTTCTCTTCTGAGTTGAATTGGAATCCTTAACATCCAGACATTTACACTCTTAATGTAGGTAGGAGATCAGCAAATGATGCGTATGTCTTGAAGAGTAATGCGATACCATAAAAGAGAATGGTTACCAGTCTTTGCAGCAGTAAAATCGTCTGGTCTGACAAGCCTTTGCCTGGGATTGCACTGAAGAAAGGGGAGATGAAGTCACTGGATATTAAGGATGCTTGTCATGTGTTGTCACAGTCTTGTCTCCATTACATGTACTGGCTGAATATTCTGAAAGAGGCTAGAACCAAGAAAAACGAACTTTAAATGTCTGTTTGATGGTAGTGATTTTTTTTGAGGGGAGAGGGTGAATTGAGGAGCGTTAGGCTATTGCTTGCATTTGTAATTACAGGTCCATGAGACAGTTATAAGTAGCTGAGTCTAATCAGTTTATTTTAATCTCCCTGCTAGATGTTCCTCAGTTTTTAACAGTAGAAAAGAATTTAGCCTGCTCCTGGCCCTTATTTATATTATGATTAATGGAACATACAAGTAAAAGGTAGGGAGCAAAAAGGAGGTACACGATCAAACTAATCTGTAAGGGAATCATTCCCAAGTGGCTGGAAAGGTATGGAAGTTCAGCTATTTGAGTCTGGGCAGAAACCATAGCCTGCTCTTCTCCATTACATCTGTATTTGCGTTTCTGTCCACTGCTATACCGTCTCACGCTCCATACTCCTATCGGAAGAATAAGCACGTCGTCGCACCTTCATATGATCAATGCTGTTTGAGATCTTTTCTACAAATAACAATAGGAGATGAGAAGAGCAACCATTTATTTAAGCACATAGAGCCTGTTTAATTACAGACATTGGGAAAAGCCTAATTGTATTTTTTTTTCTTCCTACAGTATCCAGCAATCCCTCCTGCTATTTTTTCTCTGTAAAAGTCTTACGTGATGATGTGTGAATCAGTCAGAACTTCAATTACCTTTTTATAGTAGCATCTTTACTATAAATGGTTTGGTAAAGGAAATGACGCCTTACCATATTTTCTTCTGCATTGTCAGCATCGCTGGCACTTTCACCAGTAAAGACGTGGCTACTTTCTACAGGAAAAAAGAATTTTAAAACATTAAATGAAAAAATTAAATTAAACACTGAAATTCTCCCTTGTTCCTATCTCAATATAATTATGGTATTAGAATCCCCTTCGTTACTCCCCCTTTGATGTCTTTCTTTTAACAAACAGCCTTAAAAATGTATTCAGTGTAGAAACACATCATCAGAAACAGCAGTAAATTTGTATGGTTGATTCAGGTGCCCCAGAGGGACCAGAGGCAGTTCAAATAGCCCAGCAGATCCTGGCTCTTTAGGATTGTTGGCCTGGTTCCTCCCAACTGCTAACAATGGAAAAGTCATGGCCAAACAGGGGCTGAGAGTGATGGTTAGAGAAGAATGGGGTACAGTGTCATTTCTCAAGGAAGGCCTCCTTCTGGGCTTTCCTAAAATCTGGCCCTTTTATACATATCTTAGATGAAGGTCATTTTAAAACAGTAATAGAAAAGGGAATTTATATGAACCACAGTCAAATGAAACTACAGCCAGGGAGCTGGAGGTAGGCAAGCTTTTGTGGCTTTTAGTATAACAGTTTCAAATATATTGTCAGCCCCTCTAACTGCAGAACTATAGAATATTTTTTTTTAAGTGGCCAATACTGACATAGTTTTTGCCCATATCTTCTGACTGCTCCTCCAGAACCAGAAGCCATTCTTCTCACTGCTGTGGGAGGCTCACCTGGTTGGACTCCATCAGCAGTGTGTCTGTTCCCTCTGGTTTCTAGTTGGGTTAGAGATCAGTGAGAAGGAAGAGTGAAGTCAGGCATTCATTCCCCAGCTCTTTCCCTATAAATCGCCTTGATCTGGCTGTGTCTTTCCATTGAAGATCACTCTCCTTACAAGGCATCTGATTTTATGTGACCCTCTCCTTCCAAGTTTTGGGAAGTGCTCCCTGTCCTTGTCCTTCCAAGTTTAGGTTTGGTGGTGAATCAGGTGCTCCTAGCTCTGGGGGAACATACTAACTTCTGAGTTCCCTTTGTACAGTTTGGTGTGCCATGTGTTTTCTGTTGGGAACTGACTTACGCAGACTTCCAATGTAGAAACTAAACTGTCATTCTTGAGCAGTGTAGGTGGCACCTCCTCTCTCATAATCTGAAGCTAATCTAATCACAAGTACCATTATATTCAGTCAGGGTTTACCCTTGGGGGACAAACTAGTCTGCCTGTGACCTCTTACTTCTGGCCAGCTAAGGGACAGGAACTAGCCTGCCTATTACTACAAATGATCACTGGTTAGAAGTGGTGAAACTCTTGTTTGCTATGACCCTTAAAACTTTATCTTCAATAATGGTTTCTGCTATAACCCAAATCCCCTAACTTTATCATGGGAAATAGGCTAATATCAACCAGAAGAACACGTGAAAAGGACATAGGATCTATCTCAACTTGCCAGGAAAGCCAGAGCCTTCTCAGGGGGATGATGAAATAAGGGAGAGCTGCTGGGGGCCTCGGCCTGCCTGCCACTAGGTTAGCTACGCAGCTCTAGGTGGTGCACACAAATCTGTTTCACATGCCCACTTGGCACTTGAGCTCACTTCCATGATTCCCGTTTCCTGATCTGTAAAATGCAGAGAAAAAGTAGATCTAATTTTTTCCCAAATCCCTTCCAGCTCAAATTCTGTTAATAAAAGCAAGAAGTTCCATGACGTCTTAAGATATTTTAAATTACTGTAAATAGTACAGGGGTGTTGTATAAAATTTAGTTTAGAAAAAAAAATTTAACAAAGATTAAAATGACCCATAAAAACAATCCAGTTTTGATCAGCACCAACCATAGACTAAGCTCAGAGCACAAGAGAACAGAGCTCAGAAATGGAAATAGTGAGCAAGAAGCCCAGGGACTTAAGTATCAGGGCTTCCTTCTGAGGTGTGAGGAAAAGGGAGAATCTATGGTCTCATCACACCAAAGGCAACCTTTTAAAGTTTTGGCTTCTTTAAAATGTGTTTTATTTCAATGGATTTAGGGGGCACAACTGGAATTTTGTTACATGGATGAATTATATAGTGGTGAAGTCTGGGCTTTTAGTGTACCCATCACCTGAATAGTGTACTTTATACCCAAGACGTAATTTTCTACCCCTGACCCGCTTCTGAGTCTCCAGTGTCCATTATACCACTCTGTATGACCATGTGTAGCCATAGCTTAGCTCCCACTTGTAAGCGAGAACAGGTGGTATTTGGTTTTCTGTTCCTGGGTTACTTCACTTAGGATAATGGTCTCCAGTTCCATCCAACTTTCTGCTGTTCTTTTACCTTTGGCTTTTTTTCTATGCAGGGTAAATAAATCACTCTGTTTATCATTTTTAATGCCAGATTAAAATTTTTTGGTAAAGAAAACCAAATGATTTTCAATTAACTAGTTTACCTGTTATTTATTGGAAACAGTAGGAAAACTGGAAGTAATGGCAGTGTGCTGCAGTGAATGTGCTTGTATGTATGTTGGTGTGCCCGATTATTTAACTCAAGATCCAATTCTTAGAGGTAGAATGGTTAGGTGGAAACATAGAAGCATTTTAAAGCATTTGATACATTTTGTGAATGACTCCAGAAAATTCAGATCCATTTACATGCCCAGTAGCAGCATGTATTTCCATGTTATCTTTATATATGACATGGAACACCCAGGGGTAGAACCCAAATTATTCATGAGATATTACCTGTGCCGAAATTGTTACATCTTAATGTACAGACCGGGCAACATTTTACCGTAGGAACTGACAAAATCGGAACAATCACCAAAACCAGAAAAGCTGCCAAAACCAGAAAAAATCTGTGCCGGGAAGCTGTTCCTTGGCTCTGTTCTAAATAAAACAAAGAAACAAAGTCTGTGAACTGAAAGAAAAATTACCAGATAAGAAAAGTGTGGGTGGGTGTAGAGTATGTTTACTATTTTTAAAACTAGTTATTTTTGCATTACAGGTAGGAGGCAGAATTCATATGCATAATGAAAAGGTCTTTTAAAGATAAAACCAAGAGCCCAGTCTGGATAGGAGAGTTTGTCATGAGCTTACAAATATCTCCCAGTCTCAATGTCTCTATTGTGGGAAACCTACAGATACCATAGTATTATTGGACTTTGGTGAGGGTGGGAGGGGAGAAAAGAGTCTGAAAACTGGAGAGGCTACAAGTCTATCATACATTTTAAGAGTCTATTGTTTTGCATGGTAATAAGAAAATTAACACAATTTTATAAAAGAATAGTGATGACTATAAACTAGCCTCAGCAGACTGTTCACTTTAGATGATAAAATGAGGGTACAGTCCACCTCTGGCTTAGAGAAGACAGTATCTTAAGGAAAACAGTGATAAGAAGTTCAGAGGCGATAAAAGGTACTGAGTAGAAACCATGGTCTTGAATTAGAGGTGACAGGTACCACAGGGATAATAGATATGGTAGCCCCCCCACATCCAAAGGAATATGTTCCAAGACCCCCGGTGGATGACTGAATCCTTGGACAATATCTAACCCAGTAACCTATAGTATGCACAAATTTCTTTTTCCTTCTTCATTATTTCATGGATAGACTTGTTCTACTGTAGATCTTAGCAACCTCAGCATACGTTTTTGGTTTGGGTTTTTTTCCCCCCTTATTAAGTTGAGAACTTTCACCTTTTCACTTTAAGGAAGCACTTTATGGCTTCTCTTCTCTTTATCAGCATCACTACTCTTACACTTTAAGTAAAATAAGGGTTACTTGAACACAAGCACTGAAATCCCGAGAGGGTTGATCTGATAACCGGGATGGCTAGCAAGTGACTAATGCGTGGATAGCATGGGGAGGCTGGACAAAGGGATGATTCATGAACCTGGGGGGACAAGATGAGATTTCATCCCGCTACTCAGAACAGCATACAATTTAAAGCTTATGAACTGTTTACTTATGGGATGTTCCATTTCAGATGCTCAGACTATGGTTGACTTTGGGTAACAGACCTCAGAAAGCAAAAGAAAGGGGAACCTACTGCTAGCACTTGGAGCTCCTCAGGAATAACTGCAGGAACCTAAATTTTCTCCAGCAGCTAGGACAGAACTAGAATTCTTGAAATTAGCATTAATGGAAGAGGGGGCCTCAGAAGGCAGAATTTGAAAACCCTTGGTTACCGAAGTCAGAACTCTGCTAATCTTGTGATCTGTGTTCTACTAAAAAGTGTGGAGCAAGCATCAGAGCACAAAAGCCAACTCAGAGGAAAGAAATAGTATGTTCTAAAACAAATAGCTCTATTTAAACAAATATTAATTTTACAAACATACTATTAGTTATAATGTTTTATAACCAATAAAACATTACTTTCTCCACATATGTGTGTCCTTCCGAAATTCTGTACAGTAGTCCCCTCCTTATCTGTGGTTTCTCTTTCCAAGGTTTCAGTTACCCATGTTCAACTGTGATCTGAACATATTAAATGGAAAATTCCAGAAATAAGCAATATGTAAGTTTAAAATTGCATGCCATTCTGAGTTAGCGTGATGTAATCTCATACCATCCTGGTCCATTCCCACTTGGGATGTGATTCATCCTTGTCCAGAGATCCATGTTTTATGTGCCACTGCCATTAGTCACTTGGGAGCCATCTTGGTTATCAGCAACTGTCGTGAAATTGCAATGCTTTTGTTCAAGTCATCTTTATTTTGCTTAAGAACGGCCCCAAAGCACAAGAGTAGTAAAGATGGCAATTTGGGTATGCCAAAGAGAAGCCGTAAAGTGCTTCCTTTAAGGTGAAAGCTCTTGAGGTAACAACAACAAAAATCATATACTGAGGCTTGGAAGACCTATGGTAAAATTGATGAATCTTCTACCCATAAAATTGTGAAGAAAGAAGAAATTGGTGCTAGTTTTGCTGTTGTGCCTCAAACTACAAAAGTTACAGCCTCGGTGTATTTATTATAAATGCTTAGTGAAGATAGAAAAAGCATTAAATTTGTGGGTGGAAGACGGGAACAGAAACATGTTCCAATTGAAGGCAATGTGTCGTACCAGAAAGCATTGAGCATATATGAAGATTTCAGCAAGGGATCCCCTGAAATGAGTGACACCAAACCATTTACTGAAAATGAGCGAATAGGTTGGGATGAAAACACAAAAATTACTGAAGAGGCTGCATCTGCTGAGAAAAAAGCTATTGCAGCATTTCTGGAAGAGTTGAAGTTAAGGATACCATCCAAAGCAAGTCTTCATTTCAATTGCAATGAAAGTGAGCTCTTCTGGAAGAAAATCCCAAATAGAACCTACATTCATAAAAGGTCAAAGGAGGCAGCAGGGCATAAAACATGGAAGAAGAATAGATTCACTCTGGTGCTATGTGGCAATGCACATATAGGGTTTGGTACTATCCGTGGTTTCAGACATCCAGTGGAGGTCTTGGAACATATCCCCCAAGGATAATGGGGGGCTACTGTACCTATGTGAAGGAGAGATTACATAGAAATGCTAGGCTGACTTTCTAAAGTATTTTGATATGCATTGTTTTTCTCCCGAAGAAAATTCTGCAAGGTATAGCTGCTTCTCACTTTATCCATGACCCTAAGGTTCCCTCATCTGAGGTTTGTCCAAGGTCACATACTGACTGATTCAGCAGCAAAATTTAGCAAGAACTATTTCATTCTATTCAGTTCAGTGCAACCTTAATTGGGCAGATCTATTAATAGATTCTCAGAATCATAAATACCCCCCATCTGGGCCTCCTTTTCAAATGTTGGAGCATCTCCCTGGGCAAGGCTGCAAATGGAAAATTGCAATTCAGAGTAGAAAACCAAGTTTCCTTAAAAGGGTGGGGTTTAGGGTACCAGGAATATTTGACTTGTTCTCTGTCCTGCTAGTGTGGTTTTGTTGCTACAGGCCTTTTCCTAGGAGGGCAGACCGTCCCCTCAGTCCCAACTGGCCAGGGTTTACTTGAGAATGAGAGGTTCTGAGAAACCTCTTTGTAGGAGATGAAATGGTCCTGATGTTTCACTTTGCATGAACTAAAAATTAGCTATCTGGGTGGGAAGATGGGCCATATGTGGTCCTTGGGACATTTCCTGATTATTTTTTTACATTCCAAAATGAATGCAACATGAGGCAACAGTTTTAAAAATAGACTGTAGGCTTAACTGTGTGTTTTACATAAAACTGACACTCTTATATTTTGGAGAAAAATAGGAGCTTCAAATGCATCCCAAGTTTTTCATTCTATATTCTCCAAGTGGCAGCTCTACAAAAAGAGAGTGCTATCACTCAGTGTCTGGAAGCTTCTATCTATTTGAAGACCACATTACCTAGGGACAACTGTGCTCTTATCTCCAAATCTCACTACGTAGAATCCTCAAACTTTCAAATCTTTTATTCCTAATTTTCACAACTGGGATGATAGAAATATTTCTAAAACATATGTTCCACTGACTCAAATACCTTTATTAAAGTGTAGAAAGAGTTGCCATGGTCTTCCATGAGGTGAAATTGATAGTTTAAGGGTAGGGAGAACATCCAGCTCACCTAGAAAGTCAGTTTTATGAGTAACATTTCATGATTCTGTGGTTAGTTGATGAGAAATATTTTAGATAATGAATTTTGGCAGTTCACAGAGGCAAAAATGGGATGAATTAGGCATACACTTAGTGTTTCAAATATTGCATGGTGACTGTTTCTACTAAGTTCATAGACAGTGCCGTATCTCCCCAGCATTCAGCAGGGCCTCAATTTAAACTCCTAATGTGTCTGCAGCCTCAACTCCCCAAACACCAGGGCCTAAGGCACATATTGGGCACAGAAGTGAGCAGAAATTTAAGATGCTTAGTCCAGGAAGTCATCAAAATGTATAGGACTCCTCTTCATTTCTGAAGCCTTGAAATCTTGAAGAGGAAATCTACAGGAGTATTTTTCCCCCCCCAATATAGGGCTTTTGTGTGGTTGAAAGGTGGGAGTGGGTACCTATATCCTGACCAGAAATATCCCTGTAGGTAACATTTTGAGAAGTACTAATGTATTCTTTAAAAGCTAGCCTTTTTGTGTGATATTCACAAACCTCTACTGCTATAACCAAAACCCATTAACCAAACTTACTTGCAACTTACCTACATGTACTGTGTAGACGGTGAGTAAAGTGTATTTGCTTGAAGAAATATTACATAAATATTCCCCAGTGTCTGAAAGACTAAGATCTGTTAGATTCACAGAGAAGTCACTCTGGTTTTTCAGCTCTTTGTTCCATGAGATTCGGGGTTCATTGATAATTATATTTTGTGAGGAGCTCAGATAGTAAGCCAGGACAAAGGAAGTCCCACTTTCGACTCTGGACCAAGTAACTCTGAAGTCTTGGTTTGGTGGAAAAAAGTTGTTTACAAGTTGACATGAAAGTGAGACATGTTCACTTTGCATTCTGTGAAGGTCATCTAACAACAGAATAGAAAAGGAAACATCATTGAAGATTAAAATTTCAAATGCATTTTCTAAGTCACACTTAGAATGCAGGGAACAGAGGTGCTAACATTGATATCTTTGGAAATACCTTTCTGGAAAGCAATTAGATATTTATGCTGTAGAGTTTCTTGAAAGAAAAGCTTTACTACCACCATTTTAAAGTTTCCCACCAACACTAGATTAGGCCTTCAAGAAAGCCAGGGCCAGTTAGGAAAGTGATGTCCTTGGATTTTAACTCCTACAACCGAAAGTAAACATTCGGGAATGCTGGTACCAGTTACTAACCTAATGTTTTTCCTCTACTGACACTTCAAATGCTGGTGTTGCCCAGGACTCCCCTCGTTACCCTACCTGCTTCCTAGAGACCTGTTACTTTTATGAGCTCAGCTGCTTCTTAATCTCTTTATCTAGACAAAGTCTCTTTTCCTGCACATAAGAATATTTCCAAGCATGTACAGGTAATTCCCACCACCCACCCCTGGACTGAGCTTTTAGCAGAGGGATTCTGCTGGGTCTTCTCGGCTTGTGTCTCCAGATCCAGCTTTGTCTCATCCTTCCTGTTGTGTAAGCTGAGCTACCATGGATGGCTCTTCCTGGCTCCAGACTCACCTACTTTCCAGTCTACCTGCAGATGAGTGATGCCAAAGCAATCCTTCTAAAATGCGAATCCAGAGTCTCCCTGATGCTTCAAGTCCTTCCTTGGTTCCATCTTACCTCCAGGACTGTTCATCTCTTAATCCTCTAGTTTCACCCTCAACCGCCTTATACTTTCACAAATCCAGGCAAATTTACTCTTTTGTGCTTTTTACTTTACCTGGAATGTGTATGTCCTCCTGGAATGTCCTGCTACTCTTCTAAAATTGCCCTTATGCAACTTCTGTAAGCACACATTCTGTAACAACCCCATTCATGTCCAACCCCAGTGAAAAGAATAAATCACTCCCTTTGTATGCTACGTTCCCAGTTTAGTTTTATTTCTGTGTGTTTGTGCTAAATGCTGTGGATCCAGAAATGAGTAACAGTCCACGTTCTTGAGTTCACAGTCTGAAAGTGACAAAGCTTGGCATATAATAGATTCTCAACAAGACAAAACAGTACTGAGCCTAAGGAACTGTTGGTGCTTCAGGACACTCAATCCTGAGTAAGCATGAGAAATTGTGATTTTCCAAAGAAAATATTTACAGTCTAATACTAACATTTTCAACCCTTTCCCATGCTTCTTTTGCTGCCTGACTGATGGAACATAACATTGGGTGCTCATACCTAACACTGGACTCATGTAAAGGTGGTAAATCACTCAGTATTTTTTTGGTATTTTGAGAATATGAAACCCTGGGGAAGTGAAGGCTGAAAAAAATAGCTAATCTCCTTTTCCCCATATAAGGGAAATTGAAAGAAAATTTTTGCTTTGTTACTAAAACAATGTTTTTCCTTGGAATTAGATAGGGAGGTATCAAATTAATTTTTCTGCCCCTTAATATTTTCTTGAACAGTAGTTTACAAATTGATTAAAGTTCAGGTTTGTTCAAATAAAGGAGAGGAAGGAGTGTTAAAAACTGATCATGCTGTGATAGAGGTGGTGGATATAGAGATTAGACAGAAGGAATAATACTAATTAGTTAACTTTTTTGTTTAATTGAAAGATTGGAAAGAATTGGAGCTTGTGACCTTCTAAAAGACAAGTACTCCTTCCTTCTCCGCTGATCTTTTAAAATGCAAAGCAGATAGAAAATCCTGTTTAGAGAATGAGCCATCGAGAAATACAGTAATAATCATGGATAGATCTGATTCTTTCCATTTCACAAATGCTTTCATTCAACTCAAATACTCAGCAAGGTAAAAATTACTTCCACTTTATCACTGAGGAACTAATGCTCAGAAGTAAAAATGATTGCTTAATGTAAAACATCCAGTAAGGATTAGCCCTAGGACTTCAGTCTTGGTCTTCTAACTGCCACGAATGGATTTCCTTTCTTGTTTTCTTCTTTTCTTTCCTTGTAAATCAATCCTCATTACCTCCCAACCTCTGCATAGCACTTGCCCACAGAAAGTCCTATGGGGCCTACCTTTCCTTGCCCATCGTCCCATCCAGTTTTGCTTCAGCAATGAATTTTCAATAGCACATTCATAAGATGAATTTGATTCTGTAATGTCCAGTGTACTTTTAATATAAGAAGGACCCGAAGACCTGATTTCTTCCATATTACTTTCAGAGACAGGTGTGATGTTGTCCATTTTCCAGGTGATATTTGCAGGAGGATAAACATGTATGCTGCATATTAAGGAACTGTTCATGCTCGTCTTCTCATACCTCATCATAGGCATGAGGAAAGCTATATGAGAGAAAGAAGGGTACATGAGGAACTGTCATCATTAGCTTCTTTATGGGCCATCTGTGCAGAATACTTTTTAATACCCATGAAATGAAAAGCTAAGTTTTATGAGCAAAACTCAGCAGTTACTGAAAGGAAAAAAAACAAAAAACAAAAAACCCCATAGAACCTTAAGATATGGTGTAGTTATCTAGAAGGAATACAAAGAGTTTGCATGGGTACATGTCAACTAGCAATCTCAATTCTCTAGAAACATAGCTGAAAAAGAAATCTAATGGCTTCATTGAACAACCAAAATGAGGGTGTCATGGTCTATAAACTGGAGTTCATGCAGCACTCTAAACTCTCCAGATACGAGCTCAGAGTGCCTACTTGACTCTTTGTTTACACATAATTCTTAGATTTCTGAGTCAAGGTCTGAAACAGCTAAATGGAACAGAAAGAACAGGAACAAATGCTGGAAAAAACAACTTATTAGAAAATACTGCCTGTACAATTACATGACATTGTATTATATATATGATATTAAGTATTATATATATTAATGATCAGCCTGATCATTAACAGACCACATCTTCAGGAATCCTTGGTAACCTGATAAATAGAAAGAATCCATGAAGCTCTGTGTTTGAGTTTGTTCATTTTAATCGTATACCTGCTTGGTTCAATGTAACTGTGAGAATTAGAAACAATTAATATATTAATACAGCTAATATATTAACCATATTAACTGTATATATGGTTATATATCTATGTAGATATATAGTTATATAGATATACATTAATATAGAGGAAGAAAGCATGTAATATAAAAATTAACCTCATTTATAATATAAAAATGAAATTTAAGTCAATATTTTTTCAGTCATATTGGCAGAAATTTTTAAGATTAATAATATTTGGTGTAGGTGAGACTAAGGGGAAAATCGATACTGTTATGCTGATAGTGTCAGTGATGCATTAAAATCTTCCATTTGGTACTTTGTTTTGAGATCATGTCCCTGTATTAACTGTCAGAATATTTATTGTTTGTGATGTATTATAAAACACTGGAAATGCCTGAACATCCACCAACAGGGGAATGCTTGTATCAATTATAACACGTCTATAATATAAGATAGTACACATTAAAAACAATGTGGTAGGTTCGCATGTATTCACTGGGAAAGAAGCCTATAGCGTATAAACTTAGGAAAAACATTTTAGAAAAACATGGAATGATGTCATTGTTGTTTTATAAAACATTATGTGCACACTTACCTCCCACCTTTAGCATCACATTGTTCATGATCTTTCCAAATGTAGTTCCTACATAGCAGATGTAAATTCCTTCATCCACAAGGCTTAATCTTCTGAGAGACAGAGAAGCATTCCCATTGCGAATCTCACTTTGGAAGAGGGATGTCCTGTTTGTATATCTGGGATCTTGCCTTTCCAAATGGTCACTGCCTCTGTAGTAACTGTGAACATTGACGGTACTTTGAGTCTGCCAGTGAATTATGATTTCGGATCCACTCTTAAATGAGCAAGGGAGAATTATGTCTTCATCAAGTCTTCCGATGATGATTTGCTCATTCGTACTACTCAAATAACTAAAGAAAGCTGAAAAGAAGGTATCTACAATCAAGGGCAGAGAATTTATAAAGAGAATTAGTGATGAATGCTTGTCAAGTGTCATATCAAGACTACCAAGAAGAACTTTCCTAAATCAGCAGCCTGACCATTAACAGACAGCATCATCAAGAACTCTTGGTATTCTGATTAATAGAAACAAGCCATGAAGCTCTGGATTTGAGTTTCTTCAATTTCAATTGAATAGCTGTTTTATTCAGTCTAACTGTGAGAATTGGCAACAGCTCAAATCACAGGGCTGGTTTGCTACCCACTTTATCAATAGTCTTGTCTCTCCTCCAATCCTGGCCTGCCACAGTGCTGGAAATTATATATATAAAAGACTCCTGTTAATTTTTCATTCTCAGAACACTTCCATTTTTAACACCTACTGTAACAATAATAAATTAGTTTATTCAGCTAACTAGAGCCATCAGGCCCTGGAAAAGTGAAATAAATTTAGGTTGGTAGGATTAGGAAATATTGGGAGCATATAGAAGACAGTTCTGGGCTCAGGAATCTGCTAGAATATCTGGACATTAGTCTCAAGCAGGAGAGGACATGGAAAGAAGTCCGAAAGGGGAAATGGAGTAATTCATTCACTTTAACTTTAGGACAACTCTCAGGATATCCTATGAGCCAGTTAAAATATAGTTAAGGAATATTATTCTGGATATAAATGTGGATGTCCAATCATCTTGCTTTTTTTTCTATCAACTTCAGAAGTTGATTTCAAAAGGAAAATGAATCCAACTCAAGACATATTTCTGTAAAGAAAATATATCTAGCCACTTCATATCATTGAAGGCAGTATTCAGTTTCTTTGACCAATTGACAAATTATTTTAAGTAGATCTTGTGCCCTTCTCTATGGATTCTAAGATAGTAGGACTGCAAAGGACCTAATTTATGGACCAAGGAGTAAATTCCTTTGGACTTTGGCCAAGACCACCCAAGATGGGAGAATTGGGTGCTCATGTGGCTCTGCCACAGTCTGTTCCCTCTGGGGCACTTTCCACCCCGCCATGTTCCTCCTCTCTTCCTCAGATTGAGTTTCTCTACAGAGAGATAGAGAGATGTGGTAGTATATGCTGAGAGAAAGATATGGAAATGTGGGAAAGGAAAGGAGTGATTATTAACCTCCCTAATTGCTCTACAAAACCCCTCTAATATAATATTTCATTGGATTATTAAGAATGTCTGTCACTGGACCTAGCAAAGCTGATAACGCCTTCTGTCAAGTGTTAAGTACCAAGCTTACACTTAAAATCAATCAAACTTGCCTTTCTAGTGATTTTATTTCTGGTAGCAGATAACAGATTAGAAAGAGCCTTAATCAGAGCAAACAGAAGAAAATATGACTTTAAATCTTCTTGTAGACTTCCAGAATGATCTCTGTTTCTCATTCACTGATCATTTAGGAAAATTCAAAACGCTGTGGCTATGGAGGCAATAGCCACCTTGCATTGTGTACTCATGTTCCTACTTAATGATACAAAAAACTAAACACTTGTATTATAGAGGAAGTTACCTTGAAATCCGTCCAGAAGTGGTATGAGAATGAGGAAGATAGACAGCACCACCTGTGCCGTCATGTCTTGTGGAGGTCATATTAGTTATGCTATTAAAGAAGCAAAATATACATGTTATGGACTTTAAATGCAAAAGGAAATTAGAAAAGAATTATAGTGCCTGACTCTAGGAAATTATTTAGACTTTGGTACATCCACACAAATAATTCTTTTGTAGCCATTAAACATGACATTGTAAAAGATGGTTAAATGGCATGGAAGGAAGTTCTTAAGACATTCTAGGAGAAAAATCAGATTACAATACAACTTCTAAATAGCATGGTCCCTTTTTAAAAAGAATGCACATTTCTGCACTATGATACTGACAGGACATATGACTAAATATACACTAGGATATTAACGCCGAAGAGATTTCACATCTGAAGCACTACCTGCCATGTAATAAGTGCTGAAACATGGCTGTTGAATGAATAAAGATTTGGTATACATTCAATGGTGCTTCTCTGGATAATTCCTTTGTTATTTTTAAAGCTTTCTATAATGGACATGTATTGCTTTTATAGTAAAAAATACTAAAAATAATTTCAATTCAATATTAAGTGCCAATGGTGCCAACTATGGTGTTATTTAAAATCACACATAAAAAAACCAATTACAACCTAAAAATATATTCTTAAATGTCAATAATAGGGCAAGCCACTAAATTCGTGTTATAGTTTAAAAGAATGTTTCAAAAACTCAAAACAGTGAGAAAATACAGATAGAAAACTGTACACACATAAGACAGTCTCTCAAGTAAAATATAACTGATTTTCTCTGATGATGGTATTACAGATAATTTTTACTCTTTAAGAAATAGCTTGTTTAAATAATAGTATATAATTGGTTTTAACCTCTAAAAGAAAATTTTAAAAATATTTGAGAGCTCTATTACAAAAATGTATTCCATATTTTTTATGGGCTATGAGCTTTAAGAATGATTAAAACTATCCTAAAAAGTAAAATTAGATTCCTTTAGCACATCTTATCAAAATAAAACCTGGTATATTAATAATTTATAGGTTCCTTTTTACATTTTAAAGTCTAGAAGAAAATAATTGTATATACAACCCTAGAAGAGGGCCTTTTTAGCATGATTATACATTTTCTATTTGATCTACATAAAAATTAGAAAGGCAACAAAAATATTTAAATACAATAAATAAGAAAAACATTTGCAATATGACAAAGTTATCATTCCAATAGCTTCCATTTCTCTCAAGGCAACAGCTAAAATAGTAGAAACTTCTTTAAAATAGTATTAGTTATCAAAATTAAGACCTTTATATTTCTCCCTATAGAAGTATTTGCATGTATAATATGTGAAAGGATATATGTGACAATGATTCTATCTGAATGGTAAGATTACAAATAACTATTAAACTTGTTTTTCTGCTATGAAAATACATACACATGTAATAATACTTTGCCTTTATAGCCATCAAAAAAAAAAACTTTAATCGCAGCTTCTTTCCAGGCAAAAATTAACTCAAATCCACCTTGATTTTTGTAACTTTGGGATGTTCCATGCCCACTATCCTACTATATGTTCACCATCCCACTGCCCGTAATGACTCCAATACTTGCCACCTTCTCTTGAAACTTCCAACATTCCCTTTTCCCCATCTTCCTTTTGGCTGATACTGTCACTTCACTAATTCATTGTGATTGATTATGGATACTCCCTTATCCTCCTATCACCAATTCAGCTCACCATTAACTGCTGGGTCCACTCTTTCTGCCTCTCCTTCTGCCTTTATCCAAGGCCAAACCATTTACCATGCTCTGTATCCCACGCCTTTGAGAAATTTGTCCCAGCAATTTCTTGATAATACGGTAGAAAGATCCCCTTTTTCCTGCATTATCAGGATCTCTCTACTAGATCAATTCCATAAGCATAAGTGCGCTTCAGTATCACCAATCTTAGGAACATGAGAAAAAGCAAAAATTGTTCTGACTCTTGAGTAGCTATCTACCTATTTCTCAGCTCCATTAACTTCTTAAAATAGTTGTCTAAATCGCTGTCCCCATTTCTCCCTTCACAATCTCCCCTCATTCCACTCTTGGCTCTTGTCTACATGATATGTCATAAACTGCCCTTGTCAGTATCACCAAGAACTTCCGTATTACCCAAAACAGTGATATCATTTGTCCCGATCCTCCTCATGCTCACAGTAGTGTTCAATAAATTGACTGTTATCTTCCTCTTGTAAGATTCTTCTCTTGGGTTCTGGAGTAACACATTCTCTGAGTTTTTCCTTCCTCACTGCTGCTCCTTTCTAGTCCTTTACTGACTCTCCTCTGCTTGCCCTATTTATGTGGAAATATGGAATGTTTTCGGGTCTTCTACTTTTTCTACACTCTCTGCCTAGGAGAGTTCCTCTCGTAGCTCTGAATGCAATCTGTATGCCAAGGGTTTTCAAACTTACCTACTGAGTCAACCGCTCATTTGACCTATTCACTTAGATGCCCAAAGCTAACATGAACCCTTCATTTCCATTTCATTCCCTGTTCCCCTTTTTCCATTGCTCCATGCCCCACCCCAAACAAGACAAGACAATAACATTATCCTGTTCCTCCTCCCGTCTTCATCTCAATAATTGGTACCAAATTCTTCCCATTGTTTAGGCCAGAAACTTAGAAATCAATCTTGATTCTTCCATTTCTTCACATTCCATATCTAATCCATTAACCAGTCTTTTTGTTGTTGTTGTTGTAATGGATTAAACGCTGTTATTTTTCCACTTCTAACTCTATTACCATTCTGCTCCAAAGCCACTATCATCTCTTGCCTGGATAGCTAAAAAGAGACATCTGGCTGGTTACCATTTTTCTACTTTTGTCACCTTACAGTCCACTGTCAACACAGCAGTCAAGTCATATTTTTAAAATATAAATTATGCTGTAACATTCTTCTAATTAAATCACTCCAGTGGCTTCCCACCACATGCAGAATGAGATCCAAATTCTTAACCCTAGCATCCCAAGCCTTGCATACTCTGACTCCTGGTCCAACCTCTCCTATGGCAGCCCACAAAATGCATTCCAAAAGACTTGTGAACACAAGTGCTACAATTCAAGGGTCAGCATGAGCTGAAAACTGGGTACTTGAGAACTATTTAATTCATGCTTTTTGAATGACAAATTACAGTAACCCATTTATCATCTAAGATAAAGTACTACTAATAAAAAAATACACAACCTCTTCTACACAAAGGCTTGATTTAGCATGGTTGAAATAATTTCAGTTTTCAGCTGAATGAGGCATTTAATGAGTATTTGGTCTTACTTTCATGCCTAAGTTTTATTTTTAGACATTTATTTTCTTCCTCAAAAGCAGCCAAAATCTTCCACCTTGAATTAAACTGAAATTACCCAAGTTGCAATCAGCACCCTTACAAAAGGGTTAAAGTATTAGAGGTATTTTGTTCTGGTACATTTGGGCTGGATTTCAGATGTGAGGGAGAAAGGCAGAGAGAGGTAGCCCCTGTGATGGAACATGGCAAGAAGCAATTTAGATGCTAAGACTAATCAGACAGATGAGAAAATTGAGGCCATTTCTATAAGCATAAAATAAAAAGGATACAGCAGCTATTTCTATGACCATCTTAATAGCTGCAGACCAAATGGACTATAGCCATCAGCACTAATTATGACAATGACAAACATCGCTGCGGTTGGGTCAGATTCTCTAGCCTGCACATTAATAACACTCAAGACCATTCCACAATGTATATGTACTTCAAAATATGTTGTACACGATAAAAACAATGTTATCTGCCAATTAAAAAAAAAAAAAAAAGACTAATCTTGGCCTCATGACTGCTGGTCTCGATCCGGCCAGAGCCACAGAACACATCAATTCTCTTTTTTGAAAAAGAAGAATGTTTCACGTCGCTCACATCATCATGCCAGTTCACACCTTCTGAATTCCTTTGAGGAAAAGCAGCTTCTAGGGTGCTATGTTCTCCTCTGCATTGTTTTTCAATTCGGTGCCTCTCACGGCACTCATGGCGTACAGCCAATTTATAAAAGAAGTCTTAACAAAAGGAAAACTCTTTGTAGCATCCTGGGGATTTCTCCTTAGCATCCACTTAGATTTTAATAGGATTGACTTTGTTTAGACAGACAAAGAACAAAAGAACAATTTTAAGATTACCCTCTCTTTACTCACACTATCTCCCCTGATGTGTTACAGTGGAATTCTACCACTTATGGGATTCTTATATTGAGTTAAAACTTTAAATCTCTAAGTTTTTTTTGTTTTTTTTTTTTTAAACAGGCTAAGAGTATGCACCAATATATTTTTGGGGAAGTGCAGAGGTGCAATTACAGGGCACAATGAGTGAAGGAAAAGGGGAAGTGAAACAAGGAAGAATGGAAAGCAGATACTAGGTGGTGACTGCCTCACTGGTAACAGCTTCAGAATAGAAAATAGAGACACTTGCTCAGTCACAAGGGCCATCTCTAGACACACTATCCAGACCTTCAGCTCCTCAAAACAATTCATCAGAGGAAGAGAGCAAAAGGAATTAATCCACAGGTTTCTTGTACTGGTTGAAGATTTTCCCATGGGGTGTTAATTCCCATGTTCTTCCTGGTTGTTCACCCAGCCCCTAAGGATAACCACTGCAAAAGCCAGGTGCCTTGCCTCACTGTATGACATTTGAACTGTATGATACCTTGTGTTTGAGTCTGGCAAACACAAGGCACGGGAACCCACATTCTCAGTCTCCCTGGGTCATGTCTAGACTCTGCTGCTGCTTCAGTTCCCGCTGTGGTGGGTACAATGGAGAACCCGCTGAAGTTGGCTTCCCCAGAGGAGATGGGGTTGGCTCTTCACATTTGGAAATGTGGCAATGGCATTGAGGCAGGGGTTCTTTTTGTCCAACCAGTTGAGGGCCCAGGAATCAAATAAAGCCAAGAAAATCTAGGAAGGCTCATAAATTGGGTCCAATAAAAGTAGCTGTTTTTAAAATGTCACACATTTAATATGCGATATTTTGCTAATTAGGAGACAGTTAATTATCTACCCAGACCCCCTTCAACTGCTTCTATCAATTTAGTTTTCACGCACACATTGCTTAGCTGCTGCTACCTGCTCACATAACTGCAACCTTCTCTGGAGGATTGCACTTGGATGACGGAAGCTGTGGTTCTGGGAGTTACACTGCTTCACTCCTCCCTGCCCCAGTGTGCCTTCAAGGCAAGAAATGTTCTGTGGCCCAGAGCTCTGTTGGGTTCAGGCTGAGCCTTCCTCTGAAGCCACATTCTTATTTAGTTTCTTTCTCTGCCTCATCCTGGTCCCACACTTCTATACAGGTTTCTGACAGGTACTGAGAACACTCCCTCATTGCTTGCCCACAAATCCCCATCTCAGGAGGTGCTGATCCCCTAGAAACAGAGCCTGGGATAAAGCACTTGTATAAGAGACGACATCATACAGGAGGGTGCAAGTCACTACTCATGCCTCCAAGGACCATTTTCCAGCTCAGGCTTCAATCACAAAATGTTTCTTCTCGCCAAGAGTGTAGATTATTTAATCTTCCTTAGTAGCCCTCTATCACAGGAAAAAATATAGCTGGACAGAGTGGGCTTTTTTTTTTTTTAAGCAAGAATGCTGTAAAGCCAAGAAAACAGACAAAAGAAATTGCCAGGGTTAACAAGGTAGACAGCAGGCGTTTTGTTGAGCACATAAAGGGAGTGAGCAATTGAGCAAGAGTCCATTAAGTGAAGTTAGTGCTGAACATGGACACATGTAAGGCCAAGGACTTCTTGAAAATGGTCACCTTCTCCTCTATAAAACATATTGATAGATGCCCATGGCACACCAAATGCCTCCGGGAAGCTGCTTTGCTCTTTTTATATACGCCCACCAGTTCAGTGTGCTATTATCATTAAATAATGTAATAAAATGTTATGTTAATTAAATGGGAGTTCAAGAACAAACTTGGTATTTCTTCAACAATTAAGTTGAATAAGATGAATGCTTTGGAAAGGCTAAATAAAAGCAAGTCACAAAAAAATCTGCTGTTGGATGAGGTGTAGGAGAGACAATGGTAAAAGACTGAAAGCAAATCATACAGGTCTAGAAGGAGTTGGACTCTTTTGTAACAATTTGAATGCAGAGTTCTCTAGCCATTTTTGAGAAACAGAAACTGGGAATACTGAATAGTGAATTATTGATTTAGCTTGTTCTGTTATTACAGAAAAATCAAACAGTGGCCCATACAGGACAAGGCCTTGATTCCCCCTTCCCAAAAATCTAGAAAATGTATAGATGTTCATGGTTTTTTTTTTTATTTCAGAATATTATGGGGTACGAACATTTTGGTTACATATAATGCCTTTGCCTTGCTCAAGCCAGGGCTACAAGCTTGCCCTTCCACCATATAGTGTGCGCCGCATTCATTAGTTGTGAATTTACCCACCTCCACCACACTCCTCCCACCTGACCAGCACCCAATATTACTTCCATGTGAACACCTTAGTATTGATCAGTTAATACCAATTTGATGGTGAGTACATGTGCTGCTTATTTTTCCATTCTTGTGATACCTTACTTTGAAGGATGGGCTCAAGCTCTATCCAGGATAATATAAGAGGTGCTAGTTCACCACTGTTTTTTGTAGTTGAGTAGTATTCCATGGTATACATATACCGTATTTTATTAATCCACTTATGTATTGATGGGCACTTGGGTTGTTTCCACATCTTTGCAATTGTGAACTGTGATGCTATAAACATTCTAGTGTAGATGTCTTTATTATACAATGTCTTTTTTTCCTTTGGGTAGATGCCTAGTAGTGGGATTGCTGGATCAAATGGTATTTCTATTTTTAGCTCTTTGAGATATCTCCAAATTACTTTCCATAGGGGTTGTACTAATTTGCAGTCCCACCAGCAGAGTAAGAGTGTTCTTGTCTCTCCACATCCATGCCAGCATTTCTTGTTTTTGGACTTTTTGATAAAAGCCATTCTCACTGGAGTTAGTTGATATCTCATTGTAGTTTTGATTTGCATTTCCCTAATGAATAGATATGCTGAGCACTTTTTTATATGCCTGCTGGCCATTATTCTGTCTTCTTTTAAAAAGTTTCAATTCATGTCCTTTACCTACTTTTTGATGGGGTTGATTTTTTCTTGTTGATTTTCTTAAGTTCTATGTAGATTCTAGTCATCAGCCATTTATTGGATGTGTAGTATGCAAATATTTTCTCCCATTCTGTAGGTTGTCTATTCACTCTAATGATAGTTTCTTTAGCTGTGCAGAAGCTTTTTAATTTGATCAGGTCCAATTTATTTATTTTTGTTGCTGCTGTGGTTGCTTTGAGGGTCTTCTTCATAAATTCTTTGCCTGGGCCAATGTCTATAAGACATTTTTTTCTAGAATTCTTAAGGTTTCACACCTTAGGTTTAAGTCTGTTATCCAGTGTGAGTTGATTTTTGTGAGAGGTGAGAGGTGGGGATCCAGTTTCAATCTTCTGCATGTGGTTGCCCAGTTTCCCCAGCACCATTTATTAAATAGGAATTCTTCTCCCTATTGTATATTTTTGTCCACTTTGTCAAAGATTAGATTACATTATGAGGGTGGTTTTATATCTAGGATCTCCATCCTATTCCAAAGGTCCATCTCTCTGTTCTTGTGCCAGTAACATGCTGTTTTGGTTACTATAGCCTTGTAGTATAGCTTGCAATCTGACAGACTGATGCCTCCCAATTCGTTCTTTTTGCTTAAGATTGTTTTAGCTATATGAGGTTTTCTCTGGTTCCATAAGAAGCATAGAATTATTTTGTCTAGATCTGTAAAGAATAATGATGGTATTTTGATAGGGATTGCATTAATTCTGTAGATCACTTTAGGTAGTAGGAACATTTTAACAATATTGATTCTGCCAATCCATGAGCATGGTAGCCTTTTCCATCTGTTTATAACTTCTATAATTTCTTTTCTCAGTGTTTTGTAATTCTCTCTATATAGGTCTCTCACCTCTTTTGTTAAACATATTCCTAAATATTTAATTTTCTTTGATGTCATTGTGAAAGGTGTTGCATCTTGGATTTGACTTTTGGCTTGACTGTTATAGGCATATATGAATGCCACTGATTTGTGTGCATTGATTTTGTATTATGAGACTTTACTGATTTATCAATTCCAGGAGTCCCTTGGTTGAATCCTTGGGATTTTCTAGATATACTAGCATATCATCAGCAAAGAGTGAGAGTTTGACATCTTCTGCCCTCGTTTGGATACCTTAATTCCCCTCTGTTGTCTGATTGCATTGGCAAAGACTTCCAGCACTATGTTGAATAGAAGTGGAGACAGTGGGCAACCTTGTCTGGCTCCAGTTCTAAGTGGGAATGCTTTCAATTTTCCCCCATTCAGTATGATATTGGCTGTGGCTTTATCATATGTGGCTTTAATAATTTTAAGGTATGTTCCATTTGTGCCTATTTTGTTAAGAGTTTTTCTCATAAAAGTGAGCTGGATTTTGTTAAATGCTTTTTCTGCATCTACTGAATCATATGGTCTTTGTTCTTTCTTTTATTTATATGGTAAATTGCATTTATAAATTTGCATATGTTGAACAATCCTTGTGTCTCTGGTATAAAGTCCAGCCAGTCATGATGAATTATTTTTTTGATGTGCTGTTGGATTTGGTTTGCTAAGATTTTGTTGAGGATTTTTGTGTCTATATTCATGAGGGATATTGGCCTGTAGTTTTCTTTTTTTGTTGTGTCCTTTCCTGGCTTTGGTATCAAGATGATATTGGCTTCATAGAATGAGTGGGGAGGATATCATCCTTCTCAATGTTGTGGAATAATTTCTACAGTATAAATATGAGTTCTTCTTTGTTATGTTGAGTAAAACTCAGGTGTAGCCCATCTGGTGTGGGACTTTTTTTTAATTGGAAGATTTTTATTTGCTCTTTAATTTCTGTGCTTCATATTGGTCTGTTCAGGAATTCCATTTCTTCCTGATTGAGCCTAGGGAGGTTGTGTGTTTTTAAGAATTCGTCCATTTCCTCCACGTTTTGTAGTTTTGGGGCACGTAGATTTTTATGGTAGATTTTATAGATTTTTATCAAAGATAATGTTTTGTATTTCCATGATGTGTGTAGTGACCTCTCCTTTTTCATCTCTAATTGAGCTTATTAGTGTCCTTTCTAGTTTTTGTTCATCTAGCAAAAGGGCTGTCAGTTTTGTTTATCTTCTTAAAAAACCCTGTGTAGTTCTTTTGTTCTCGATTTCATTTAGTTCTTCTCTGATTTTAATTATTTGTTTTCTTCTGCTAGGTTTAGGATTGCTTTTCTCTTCCTTTTCCAGTTCCTTGAGAGGGTTTATTAGTTTGTTGATTTGTGAACTTTCTGTCTTTTGGATGTGAGCATTTAATGCTATTAGTTTTCCTCTCAGGAATGCTTTTGCTGTATCCCACAGATTTTGACAACTTGTGTCCCCACCATCATTTAGTTAGAAGAATCTTTTGATTTCCATCTGGATCTCTTCCTTGACCTAATAGTCATTCAGCAATAGATTGTTTAATTTCCATGACTTTGTGAAGTGGTGAATGTTTCTGTTGGAATTGATCTCTAATTTTATACCACTGTGGTCTGAGAAGATACATGGTATAATTTCTATTTTTTTAAATTTGTTGAGATCTGATTTGTGGCCTAGGATGCAATCGATTTTAGAGAATGTTCCATGAGCTGATGAGAAGAATGTATATTCAGCTTTATTTGGGTGGAATGTTCTGTAGATGTCTGTTAGACCCATTAGTTCTAGAGCTCTGTTTAAGTCCATTGTTTCTTTGCTTATTTTCTATTTGGAGGATCCATCCAGTTCAGTCAGTGGGGTGTTGAAATCCCCAGCTACTATGGCATTACTGTTTATCATGTTATTTAGATCAAACAGGGTTTGCTTTATGTATCTGAATGCTCCTGTGTTGAGTGCATAAATATTAAGAATTGTTAAATCTTCTTGTTGGATTTTTCCCTTCACCATTATATAGTGACCATCTTTGTCTTTCTTTACTTTTGCTGTTTTAAAGTTTATGTTATCTGATATAAGAATAGCTACCCCAGCTTTCTCTTGGTTTCCATTTGCCTGGAAGTTTGTTTTCTAACCCTTCACTCCTTCAGTCTGAAAGTGTCTTTATGGGTAAGATGCATTTCCTGGAGACAGCAGATACTTGGCTTGTATTTTTTAATCCAGTCAGCCAGTCTATGTCTCTTCAGTGGACAATTCAAGCCATTCACATTTATTGAGAGAATTGATATTGGGGGTATATTTCTGTTCATATTGTTGGATAAATTTTTATTGTTTTGTTTTACCTTTCAAACCATTGTGAATCAGGATTCTGGACTTTAACTCTTGAGCAATCTTACTTTGGTGGGTGTCTATTGCACTGTTCAGTGTATAATGCAGGTCTAGTACTTCCTACAGGGCAGGTCTGGTCTTTGCAAATTCCATCAGTGATTGCTTGTCTGGGAAAGTCTTTATTTCTCCCCCATAGATGATGCTTAGTTTTGCTGGGTAAAGAATTCTAGGTTGGTCATTATTCTGTTTTAGAAGATTGAGGATGGGCCCCCAGTTCCTTCTGGCTTGTAAGGTTTCAGTTGCAATGTTTGCAGCTAGTCTGTTAGTTTTCCTTTGTAGGTTTATCTGCTGTTTTCATCTTACTGCTCAAAGGATCACCTCTTTTGTGCTCACTTTGGCCAGCCTGATAACTATGTGAGGTGGTGATTGCCTTTTCACATTGAGTCTCCCAGGAGTCCTGTGTGCTTCTTGTACCTGAATATCTAGATTTCTGGCCAGGCCAGGTAAGTTTTCCTCTATTATTCCAAGAAATAGATTTTTCAGCCCTTGTGTATTTTCTTCTTCTTTCTCCAGAATGCCTATAATTCTTATGTTTGGTTTCTTTACATAATCCCATATTTCTTGTATATTTTGTTCATGTCTCTTACTTCTGTGTTCTTTTTCTTCGTCTGATTTATCACATAAGCATTACCTTCAAAGCTCTGAGATTCTTTCCTCTGTGTGATCCACCCTATTCTCAAGGCTTTCCACTGTGTTTTGTAGTTCCCCGAATGCTTCTTTCATTTCCAGTATTTTTGTTTGGTTCTTTTGTAAAACTTCAATTTCTTTAGAGAATTTTTCATTCACTTCCTGTATTGTTCTTATGGCTTCTTTGTGTCAGGTTTCTATTGTCTCTTCAATTCCATTGAGTTTTCTTACAGTCCATATTTGGAATTCTTCCTCTGTCATTTTAATCATTTCATTTAAGCTGGTATCCATTGTTGAGGATGTAATTATTTCTTTTGGTGGTGAATTTCCTCTCTGCTCTTTCATGTTTCCTGCATTCTTTCACTGATTCTTTCTCATCAGGCTACTTGGTCAAGAACTGGGGGTACTAGAACTGGTTTATGGCCCTATCTCCAAGTCCCCAGGGGTCATTCCTTGACAGTGCTGGATAGGGGTGCACTGGTCCTGCATCACCTTAGGGGTAATTTAAGTTGGGTTACCTCTGACCTGTTGTCTTCACCTATTGCCAATGGAAATTAGTGAGTCTGGTCCCCCGGCTTAAGCTCCCAGCTGGTGGATCGCACTTGTGGGTATGACTCCACTGCCCTCTAATAGCTTGAGATGGAAGGCACTATGTTAAGCTATGGGGTTACCCTCTCTGTCGTTGATTGCAGTTTGAGTGGAGGAGCAATTATTGAGGTAATATGATGTCTCTGTGGTAGGCTCTGGTTCTCAGGATGGGGTATACGAATGCCCCAATCTTTGGGAGGGGCCTTGCCACTCCTTAGCGTTATTTGGACCCTGCTCCCCCTTAAGGTGAGGGTAAGGGAAAGATAGATCACAGCTGGTGTGCGCAAGCCTGAGTGTGTGTGTGTGTGTGTGCGTGCTTCTGTGGTTGCTTGATCTACCGCTAGGGGGAGCTGCTAATATGTTATTCAGGGCTCTTTCACCGCACTTGGAAGACTGCTTCTGATGGGAGGGGTCGATTGGTGTATTGCTGACATCTCTGGCCAGGTTTCTCCTTCCCTGTCCACAAACCCCAGTGCTGGAGGCTGTCCAGACCTGGAGAGCAAGCCCTGGAGTTATGTTCTTATTAGATGACCTAAGCTGGTCCAGTGGGCCGAATCAACAGGCTGCCAGCTATTTTTCAGCACCAAAGCCCAGCAGATTCATGCCAGTCGCACAGAAAAATCAGCTTTTCTTGCTTCTCCCCACCTCCGAGGTGGAGTCCACCGTGCCTGGAGCAAAGTCCCCAGGCAGGGGGAGGGCTGTTGCCCAAAAGTGCCATGTGCCACAGCATCTCCAGACTGGGGACCCCAATGATGGCGGCTGCCTGCACCTGGAGAACTAGTGTTTATGTTTTAAGTTTAAAAATTTCAAAATGTATAATTTGGATACCTAATTTTTTTTTAAACTGGTCTAACTACTGGACCTGACTGTGTCAGGTGTAAGGACTTCCACTGAAGTAATGAAAGCTCTAAAACGCTGTAGTGAACTCTCACCACAGATAACGTGAGACAAAGTTTCTATAACGTAGAGTAGGATCAGTCAAAGAATCTGGGTGATGCTAAAGTAGGAAGCTTCCTCTCTAAGGTTGATTTGGGTTTATCAACTAATTCTAACATCAGAATTCCTCCCTGTGCTGGTCACGGTTATTCCATTTTAAATACATCTAATGCATGGTAAATGATATATCCAATATTCCTCATTCGCCGGTATGACATTAATCATTCTTGCTCAATCCTGGTGTCATCTTTTCAAATCCAGAGGTAAAGAACTCTTCTTTGTGTCTACATATCCAGGTGTTGGGGTGGGTGAGCCGTAACTGGTTATCAGAATCAAGGATCTGGTGTGAAGAATAGGCAAAATCCAATCTTTAAGAGACTTATTCCTAGCTGTACGGACCACTTAGAGCTTTTATTAAGTGACGCTTTAAAACAATCTGCTTTCTGGCAAGTAGTTGTGCTTATGTATACCTGAATTAGTGGCTTCCAGTCCTTAGAATTTAAATCTGCTGCTAACCCAGTTAGCTAGTACACAAGAAAAGCAAGACTCCTGGCCTAGTTCTGTGTTTACAGCTTGGTGAGTCATTTCCAAAGTACAGTGGTTATCATGTTTGCTTTGTGCCGTGAGTTTTCTGTACAGCTCAGTGAATTCTGCGAAGTAACTTTTGTTTGTAAAGTTCCACTGCTACGGCCCTGTCTTCTACTCACCATCCATTCCTAAGTTACAGCCAGAAAACATTCAGGTTCTGAGAAACAAGTGAAGACAAAATACCTCAAATTTATCCTGACCTCATAGGAAATAGGACTAGGTCTTTCTGTGCTACCCCACACTGTCATCTAGGAAGTTTAACATCTTTCCTGCCATTAAAAATATACAATTTGAGTATCACCTATGGGTCACAAACTGTACAGGGATGAGTCAGTCCCTAATCTCAGAAAGCTCCATCTGGTACCAAAAGATAGGTGAATTATGTAAACAAATAAATCATAATACAGAGACACAGACAGCAAGAAGGACTCTCACCAGGTGCTGTGGAAGGACAGAGGAAAATCATTTGAGCCCGGTGGGGGCAGGGTGTTAAGGAAAGCCTTTCAAGGCATCGGTTTTGAAGGACAAGGAGAAAATGTCCTGTCGGAAGGAGTAGAGAGAAGCAGAGTAGGGTAGGATATTCCAGACAGATAACAGAACAAAGATGCTGCAGCAAGAACATCAATCCTATGTGATAAGAATACCAAGCAGGCCACATGGAAGAGAAAGTGCAGGAAAGATGTACAAGGGCTAGATTATGGCCATTCTTGTGAGCCACACTAGAAAGCTCGTGATGAAGCGAGATTTGTGTTTGAAGTGGGATTATAGTGGTTGAATAAAAGGAGCCAGTCTAGAGGCATCAAATAAGTAAATTTAACAGGAAGCTGTTTAAAAGAAAGCGTTAGTATGAAATGGATTCTGCGACAGATACCAGTGCCATTTCCTTGCTTCCTGGCTAACAGAACTCCTTCTCTGCCCAGGTGTTGCAGGACGTGACTACCTTTATTGAAAAGGGAGAACTGAGAAAGTGTACCTAAAGGGCAAATTAAATGACCATGTCTGGGCCAGGATGGGAGTGAGAGCCTCTAAATTTGGGAGAGGGGTTGCGGGGGTGGCCACTGCGAAGCAAAGTTGGGTATGGGGGGAGGAGCGGAAGCCAGTCAGAGCTTCTCAGTTTTCTTGGAAACTGAGAGTCCACTAACCATGTTTGCATGACTTTTGAGTGTTAGATCCCAAGTACAACGCCTGGGTGTCTGTTAGGTAGATAGGAAGGAACCTCCAAGACTCTCCTAGGGATAAAAGTGGGTGCTTTGTCTTGGTGCTGCCTCGAGCAATTTCCCCACCTGGAAATAAGGACAAGGTGGTCCGTCTTGGTGCTGCCCCACCTTAATCCTGCCTCAAGCGATTGCTACATCTGGGGGAGGAGGGAATGCCCTACAAATCTGCCAATCAGAACTTAGCACACCAACCGCAAAAGAGTGAGAAGTATAATAGGGTCTGGAAGGTGACCTAGGATAACTTAAAGCTAATTAGCATGTCATTAGCTTAAATCTACATTGTGGTTCACCCCCCCCCCCCCAATAGACTTTCAGAGAGGCTTATGGGAGATCCACATGTGCAGTAAGACTCAGGTCATATAACTCCCAACTGTCCATCAAAGTGGTTCATGGTGATGTCTGAACCATAGGGAGGGCCCAATCCAGACACTATAAAGTGAGACCCAGACCACAACCAAGGCCCTTTTTGTTATGACGAGAGGCTCATTCGCTGTTGTATAGCAAACCTATCTTGTTCTTGCTCTGTAATACTATCTTTCTCTCCTTAATAAACCTTGCTTCGTGCTTACGTTGCTTTCAGTGTGTCTGGTCATTCCTTGGCCAAGAGCACACCAAGAAGCAACATTTCAGACTGCTGACTCAACATGTCCACTTTCTCCTACTTTTAAGTCTGAGCCCAAGGAGAGTAGAATAGTGTGGCCAGCCTCTTGCACCGCTTTGTCTCAAAAATGAATTACTGAAATCAAACCAAAATACACATACCACATCTTGACACTGTTTTGGACAACGGGGCATAAACAGGTCTATTGGAAGGATTTCTGTGAAAACCTTTTTTCGTATAAGAAAGATAGATGCAACAGCAGAAGTTAAGGGCAAATCCCTTCACTCTACTTTCTGAGCATTTATTTCATGCCTGGAGCTGCAGCATCCATCATACAACTGGTGAGGCAATAAGTATGAGGATTAAAAATATCAACATAACAAGAATGACACAGCAGAAAGATGGAAAGAAGTTGGGTTTGTAATGACATTGTTGTGTCCCTGCTTCTGACTGTTCTGGATCCTGTATGTCTAGACTTCCTATTAAGTAAGTAATACATTTAAACTACTGTGGGCTGGGTCTTCAAATGTCTCTGAATATTCCAAAATGACACAAAATGAAAATGACTGATGAAGAGCTACTGACCTAGGCTCCATCTTTGTTTATATAAATAAACAATGAAAAAAATAATCTCTTTCACCACAGTGAAATGTTGAAAGAAGTTGTGACATATTTTAAAAGAGTGATGTAAAATGTAAGAGACATACATTTGCTTGGTAATGGTAGCAAAAACACTTTGAATCTCGAAGCTAAAACAAACATTAGTTATGAGCCATTGGAAGTTTGTAGTAAGTTTAATGTGTCTTATGTTTTTTTATAGGAGTTTTCTAGTAGCAAAACCACATTAACTTTAAAATTCCTATTTCTTTTTAGTGTCAACGTTAAAAGGAAAACACTCTCAACTAAAGCATTGTCTTACAAATATGGAAATTCTCTTTTATACCACAAGAAAAGAGTTTGGCTAGCTATTTCACTCTCCAAGACCCCTGTTACCTTATTTCTTTCAGAGAAAAAGAGGAATAAATCCTTGCTTTCAAGGGGCCTTTAAAAATAAGGCTATAATGTAGTAAAGTAACTTCATAGTACACAGCTAGGATTTGAATATTTGTACAAAGAATGAATTTGACATCTTGTGACATACTTGTGTGTATTTAAATGCCATAAATTCACTGTTGAATGTATAAAGATTAAAGAAAGGGCAATACAAAAGCTTTAATTTGTTGTATAGACTTTCAAACGCAGAGACTTTGAGTTTGACTCATTTGGACATGTGGGCACGTTGTTCCATTCGTACAAATCAAGCTGCCCAGCTGCACCAGGTAGATCAATCCATGTCTGCTCAGTTTTGTTTCTACAGTTAGAAATTCTCCTATGGAGTTTTCCAAGTTTAGTAAATACACTGGCAAATTCGGCAGAGAGAGAGAGAGAGATTGATTGATCCATCAAGCAATGCTGAGTGATATATAGTATAAGAGGATCTTTTTAAGTGGGATGTTTTTGCCTATGTCCCCATCTGTTTAGGCAGTGAGATCCAGACCTGGTACGATTCACTATGGAATGAGTCTCCTTATATTGGCTTCCAATCCCTTACCGTCAAAAGATCAGCTACCACCTTCTTTGAGAAATATGAATCCTCTCATCTCCTCTCCTCTCTATCAAACCCACCTTCTGCCAATTCCTCTGTGTCTCAGTTCTGTCCCCTCCTGTCTTTCCTTGGACCTCAGCCCTTCTCCCAATGCCCTCTCACTTGGTGGCTCTCTCCCCATGCCTGCGCACATGCTGAATGACATTCCTTGACCCTGCTGTTCCCCATAGTTATAATCCTACTTCCCAACTACTTCTACCTTCTGGGTCTTACTTGGGACCTTATCTATGCCTTTCCTTCTCACACCATTCTGACTAAAGCCCTTTGAATCAGACTTTTTCTTCCTACAAATCCTGAAATTATTTTTGAAAGGCACTAGTGGCACACTGACAAACCCGAAGACATTCTTAAACCACACAGGAGATATTCAGCCACTCCTCCCTGGCAAAAATATGGGGGGTTTTTTTGTTTGTTTTTTTTTTTTTTTGGTATTTGTGGTCAGCTTAGGGGGAGGAATTGGCAGATCAGAAGAGCAGATTCTTTAAATAAAGATGAATGAAAGAACCGGTGAGAACAATGTTTGCTAAGAGGTTCTACCTGTTTAAAAAAAAATCTATATATTAATCCTTTTGGAGTAATAAACTAACATACCTTTCAGTGCTGGTAATAGTAATATATGTATATTATATACTATATCTTAATATAGCATATAGTAATATGCCATAATTCTAAACATAATCATATGAAGTATAGTTCTAATTCATTGATGAAGACATTGAGGTTTACAGGGATTAAGTAACTTATTTAAGGTCACAACTGACAAATGGCAAATTCAAGACTTTAAACTGCATCAGGCTCATGGCTTTGAAGCCTTCTATTAACCACTCTACTGTGAAACTTCACAGATCACCATCAGTGACTTACTACCCCAAGGCTATTTCCCCGAGAACCAAAGCTCTAGGAGTATACAGTTCCTTCTAGTGAAAACGTAATCTTTTGTGAATCTTGACTTTTTGCGATCTTGGTCCTGATTATGAGAAGTTATTTTTTTTCAGGGAGTGGCTGATGGTGATTGTAAAACTGTATACGGTTAACTACTATTAGACCTATATCACATCAGGAAAGAGGTTAGTGCAACGATTCCTCAATGGTCTCTCTGCTTCCAGTTGCTCAGCTTTCCTATGGACAGGGTAAACAGGTATTCTGTTACTTATTAATAGTAGCCTCTTTCACTTTCAAAAGTGTCCTAGTTTGAATGATAAATTATATGGTCACCCTGTCTGTGTACCATTACCATTAGTCTTCTGAAAACGTTGATTTCAACCTGTAATTCATCTGCTCAAAAATCAAAAGCTCCTACTAAGTATGTAGGGGACATTTCTGCCTGCCCAGCACCCCTGCCTCTAGGACAACCCTCCTTCCCCATTTTATTGTTGGGCAGGGGGTACTGTTAACCAATGGTGATCACGACATGCTGCCCTATCACTCCAACCAAAGGTAGGCTAATAATTCAGTTGTGAATAATCATGGCAACTTGTCCAAAGAGGCAGCAAGCAAGTGATCCAAGAAAGACCAGAGTGCTACTGGAAATTAAACAGGATCTCTTTCCGGTAGGCTCGTAGACTAGGAAAATGTATTTGGAACCACCAGCAACAATAATTCTTGCCACACAAAGAGAACTTCATTGGAAAGAAATCAATGATGAGGAATGAACAGGAAGGCTGAGGGTGAAGCGCTTGATAGTAAGCAGTAAAGTGCATGACAGTGAACATGAATGCCCTCCAATAAGCATTTCCTGATGACTTGGTTCCCATACTTCTTAATTCAATTCTGTAAACCAACCTGATATCTAACAAAATCCCTTCTGCTTAAGCTCATTAGAATTGGGTTTCTATAACGCACACAGAAAAGTAACCTGACACCTCATTCCCCAAAAGTTCACCTTCAATAATATCCAAAGACATGATAAATATTTTAATAAAGGCCCCATTTCCAACTAGCAGAATAGCGAGATATATATAGACAAGTATCTCTGTATATATACGTACATGTGCACTTATATGCATATGCATATACGTTTGATATTTACTTCTTGGAAAGATAACTTGGAGACAGTTGCTTACGTCATGGGTGATGCCATATGCTGATATTCAACTTCCTGGAAAGCAATTTGGTGATATTTATCAAATGCCTTCAGAATTATAAGACCTTTTGTATCATTTCAGGTGAGTTTAGTAATAAGCCACAAACAGGTTTAGGATTTAAGCAAGAAGGAAATTAGAAAGACACTGGGGAACTCCAGGACTGAAGACCAACCAAGCATCAAAAAAGAGCAGACTTTACCTAGAACTTAAAAAAATCAACAAGAAAAAATCAAACAACCCCATCAATAAATGGGCAAAGGACATGAACAGAAACTTTTCAAAAGACAACAGAATAATGGCTGGCAAACATACAAAAAAATGCTCAACATCTCTAATCATTATAGAAATGCAAATCAAAACCACAATGAGATATCACCTTGCCCCAGTGAGATTGACTTCTGTCAAAAAAATCCCAAAACAACAAATGCTGATGAGGATGTGGAGAGACAGGAACACTCTTACACAGCTGGTGGGACTGCAAATTAGTGCAACCTCTGTGGAAAAGAATTTGGAGATACCTCAAAGAGCTAAAAATGGAAATACCATTCGATCCAGCAATAGCACTATTAGGCATCCACCCAAAGGAGCAAAAGACATTCTATAATAAAGACATCTGCACCTGAATGTTTATGGCAGCACAATTCACTATTGCAAGGATATGGAAACAGTCCAAGTGCCCATCAATTCATGAGTGGATTATTAAAGTTTGGTATATGTATACAATGGAATATTACTCAATTATAAGAAATGATGGTGATCTAGCACTTCTTATATTTTCCTGGATATAGCTTGAGCCCATCCTGTGAAGTGAGATATCACAAGAATGGAAGAATAGGTTCCACATGTACTCGCCATCAAATTGGCACTAACTGATTGACACTAAGGTGCTCACATGGTAGTAATATTCTCCAGGGATTAGGGGATTGGGGGTGGGTAAACTCACAACTAATGGACGCGGTGAGCATTGTAGGGGGGAAAAGGCACGCCCCAAATCATGGTTTGGGTGTGGCAAAGTCATAACATGTAACTGAAATGTTTCTACCCCCATAATATAAGGGAAGGAAAGGGAAGGGGAAAAGAAAAAGGAAAGGAAAGGAAAAAAAAAAAAAAAAGCAAGCAGTGGCCCAGACAATTCCAAGTCAACAACAGGAACCCTAAAGACTTCCTGAGTTCTGTCATATAGTGACTCGGTTCCCATCAAATTTCACCTGGGTGGGTCTCTGTTCTACTTTCCAAATTTCTGGAGAGAGCAAGACTTAGCTATGCATTTCTACCCTCAGGAAATCCGGCCATGGCTAGGACATCCAGTGACTGGGGGAGGGAGAGAGAGCAACAAGAAATAAGATGTGTTGGTATACATATATGCATTCACCTTTGGCTTCCCAACACACACATGCCTGTATAGCCAAAGATGCTTCCACCTACCACCACCCAAACACCATGAACGATGGCAAACTTGCTCACCTCCATCACAGTGGGAAGTAATCAAAGTTACCACAGCTGCTGCATGCAGGAGTAATAATAGATTTCACAGGGCCACTGCTCATCAAGATCAAACTATTTGCAGTAAAGGAGCATTAAGCTTTTGTTTTTAATCTGTCATGGACACATTCACTGAGAAAATGCAACAACAATGAATTGCTAGAAAAATGAAACTTGAAAGAAAGTAAAATGCAAGCCTCAATTTTTATTATTACATATAATAGGCATAGAAATTTTAATGCCAAATTGACAGAATAATTTTAAATACTCTGTGTCTTTACTTCTCTTCTCTCACCATGAAGCAGTAATAAACAGCTCATACACCAGCCTGCAGACCCCCACTTTGAGTAGTACTGCTCTAGATGACATCCATTTCCCCTCAAATTCTGCTTCATCCCATGGTCCAAAAGGCATACTTCACCACCACCAACATATTCTGTATACAATGTTAAAGAAAGGAGGCCATTTTGTTCTAAGTAATGACATAGTAAGCAAGGAAATAAGTCTCCCTTTCTGCCATTTATCCCTAAGCGAGAGCTGGTCTTCCCTTTTCTAATATCCATTCTGTGACCTCTTTACCTTCAACATCCCTTCAGCTACTTCCCCAATGGGATAACCTGACCCTTGATTCTTGAGCTATCTCTGTTCTTGGTGGTCTTGCCTATGGAAGGGCAACAGTCATCCATCAACTTTTCCCACTGAGCACATAAGAAAAAGAAAGGGAGCCACTAAGTTCCTATTCCTCCTAGGTTCAGTTATACAGCGGTAAATGCATCTCTCCTTATTAGGCAGGGTCAGGTCGCTCCAGCCAACACAGTATTCCACTTTCTGCCATTTGTCCCATTATGAAGAACCCAGTCAGTTTTAGCTTCCAACCAGAAGAAACACACTATACTTATGATGAAAGTATTCCCCCCTTAGGTACTGATAAGAATGAGTGACACTAAAAAGGACAATGAGTAAAAATTTTGAGATTAATTAGTTATAATTGTTAGACATATCAGTCCCTCCTCACTCCTTGGTTCCTAGATCCGTATCTTCTAATTGTGGGGAAACAGGGCCTTATTTCAAATGCTGGTTCAGAGCCTAACCAGCACTCTGCAAAGTAGCTATATCACCAGGTAGAAGAAAATGCCCTGTGAGATTTCAGTGCTAAGTCTTTAGGGACCATTCCACCATGTCAAAAGGCTAACTGCTTCATTAATAGGGAACTTAAAACTGTGAATTGGTCCATTGTCTTCATTCTTTGTTTTTGATTAAGGAACTCCCTTTACAGCCAATTTGGGTGGGATAACAAGATGGCATATAAAACATTCAGAAAGTTTGCAGTTAGTTCCAGCAGAGGCATGGCCAGGAGGAAGTAGGTAAAGGGGAATGCTATTCCCTTCCATAATGAGAGGAATTACATAAAATTCAACAAGGGGCTGACTTGTGTTTGCTAAGTGAGATGCCTATCAGAGAAGTGGGCTGGTCCCTAAGGCTGATGAATTGAGCGCTCAGCTCTGGTAGCAGCGTGGTCTGCTCTGATGAGGGAAAAGGCCATGTGGTAGGGTCTGCACAAAACCTCCGTCCCTACTCCCATGGTTGTCTTAGTCACCTTCCATTTGGATGCCCATCAGAAAGGCCCCACAGCAGAAGAGGCTCTCAATCATGTGAATAGGCATTAAAGCAGTCAGCTCAGCTCCTTTGCACACTTGCTCAATAGACTCCTGAACTGTCTCATGTTCTGGATCCATTCTGAAATGCTCCATGCTCAGATCCTTTTCATCAATTCTCTAGTCAGCCTTCCTCTATGTCCTAGACCAACGTGTCCAAGACCTGGTCAGAGCCTGATTTTAGACCTCATCTCCATCCAGGTAAAGTTACAATGAGACATTTCACTCAACATCTTACCTAACTGGAGGTTTTCCCTTCTCTATTGTCTTTCAGAGTTAAGTAAAGACAGGGGCACTAAAGCTGCAAAGCCTGCTTATAGTTGGTGGCAGTTGTTATCTGGAAAAAGTCATCCTTTGTATTCAACAGCTTGTTAAAGGGGCTCCCCATGAGGCCATAAGCTCAGGTTGAGAATGGAATGACAGTGTGGTATGCTCAGGGGCATGTAAGCAATCTGCTCATGTAACTTACTTGTTCTTTGGGGCTTGATGGAACACTGCCAGGCACATTCCAGTTTGTTCCTACTGTGCTGTGGATCCTGGATCCCTGATCATAGAAGCTAACACTCAAGCATATTCATGCACTGTGTACTATCTGATTCACTTAGATATATTTTCAGAAAAGGAGAGTCACTTGCTAAAGGAAGCAGGCTTTTTCCCAAGTTTAGGAGCTTTTCATTGCAATTCTATTAAGATTTGCCACACGAATCATTCAGTATTCGGGTCTGCCTTAGTCACTGCATTAATTTGCTCCACTGAGGAGACAACATATGGAAGAGCAGTTGCAGTGAGAATCACCACCTGATGAAGTAACGATATGCGGGGCAGCTTTTCTGGCGCCAGCTTCATCTTTTCCATGACTCAAGCTCCTGATAGACAGATCTGCCATTCCAGCTTCCAGGAGGTGACCTCACCCAGGGATCCCATCATTTCCTTCCAGCATGAAAGTGACTTCCTACTTGTTTACTGGGCTCATCTTCTATTTGACTTCCCAGCTCCCCTATTATCTTCTTTCCCACATTAAATTCCCTTGTTGTAAATACTTGAAGTGGATGCTGTTTTCCTGGGTAGACTATGGGTCAGCTAAGCTGACTCACATTAGTCCCTGTGGGATGTAATTAATGCATTTTTCTCTGAGTATATAATAGAAATGTCTGTCCTTGTCAACCTTCAGAAACCCCAAATTAGCCACCTGACCTCTTTTATAAAGGCTATGACAGTGGGAGAACCAAGTGGCAGCTATTTGTTTACCTCATACTGTCAAAATAGTTGATCAAAAGTGCTATCATATCCTAGGCTATTTTCAAAAGATTGAAAGATGTACATACGGATATTCATACCTTATGCCCATCTGTTTCTTGGTTGAGCCATCATACAACCTTGATGACCCTTGGAGAACAAAAGTTTTTGTTTTATATCAAAATGTAAAAATAACAAACACAGACCTTACAGGCTAGCTTCTCCATTTAATTCCTCAAGATACCATGTTTAATCAGAGCCAGAGATTTCTGCTTATCTGACCATTTCCTGAGCCCTGATTATTGCATTGCCTTTGGGTCTCTGACTACACCCACTTGGAGTCTGCAATTACCTGCTTTCAGCATGACTTCTCCTAACTCTGCTAGTTTAGGGATCCCATTTTCATTGCACCCTCCCATCTGCAGTCCTGGCTTATGGAGAACAGTGATGTGCATTTTAAGGGATTCTGCAGCCTGCCTCAGCAATCTATTTCTTGTGGGGAAAAGATTCTTCTGGGCCTTGAAGCGGAACAGAATGAGAGGTAGGTGGGTCAAACACACACACATACACAGACACACACACATCCAAACCAATATTTCTAGTTCTTACAGTCTTTGTGAGCCGGAAAAGCCCCAGAATAATAAAGGGAAAGGATTTCAATGTCACCTAGCATAGGACAGCATGCAGCAATGGTGTGTGCTCCCCAGGCCACCAAACTTGAAATTAAAGCTGTCTGCCTAGGCATGCTCAATGAATGCAGACGACCTGGTGAGTACTGTTAAATGATTTCAGCGAGATCTCAATTTATGAAATTTCTTCTGAAAATATTTTCCCCCTATACCCTCCTGAGGCAATATGTGAATTTTTTTTTTTTTTTTGCTACTGAGAGAACAATGAAAATTAAAAGATAGATATGGGCTTGGGCCACATGTGGTTGCCAGATAAAATATAGTCTAGTTGAATTTGAATTCAGTTAGACTACTAATAATTTTTTAGTATAAGTATGTCCTATGCAATATCTGGGACATACTTACATTGAAACAAATTATTCATTGTTTGTCTGAAATTCAAATTTAACTGGGAACTTATATTTTTACTTGCCAAATCTGGCAATTCTATGGGTAGGACAGTTAACATTAGCTTTTTATATAAAGGAAACTTCATTGCTTTTGGCAAGGGAGTAAGAAGAAATGGTTAAGAATAAGGGTATGGCCTGAGATTGCCTGGGTGTGAATCATGTAACCTCTGCTTAATGACCATGTGACTTAGAACCAGAACCAGCTACATAACTTGTGGAGCTGGGGTGCCTCACCGGTCTCCACTCTCTTCATTTCGGCAACAGCTACCCAGATGTCCAGAGCTTTGCCCACAAAGAGATGTCCAGTTGCCTGGGGTAATAGATCGATTAGCTATTTGGCTACCACTTACCAAGAGCTTTTATGTTTCTGTATCAGCACACAGAAGGAAGCCTTGCTGCCTTTCACCCCCATGAGGTCTAATGGCTAATTCCAGATAATTACTTTTCTCTAGGTGTCTACTGTATGTTTTTTTGAGGGGTTTCTTTTTTGGTTGCAACAGAAAGGAACTCAGATTAACAGGGAAACCACATATTTTGAGGGAAAGAGTCCAAGGTTGCTCACATGATTTGAAGAAGGGCTACACAAACCAGCTTCAGGAAACACAGGAATAGGAGCCGTGCAACATCAAAAGCCAACTGTAGAAGTCTGATGTCTTTGTACCAGGTCCTTACCTGAGATGACTCCACTGTTTTCTGCCACTGCTTGCATATCAGATTTCCAATTTTTTTTTAATTTCTTTTTTTTTTTTTTTTTTGCCCAGCTTGAATCTAGGTGTTCTATTCCTGGATTGGAATGGTCAGGGTCTAGGAGTAGGAATGATAGCACAACCTCTAAGGGAATCAATGTGAACTGGACATATGCCCCAGTTTGAGTCTATATTAAGCTTTGCCCCAGCAACCCTATAGTTAGGACACTATTATAAGAAAATAATCAGATGTAGTAAGTATATGAACAAGGCTTCTCATTGTAGTGATTTGGTAGCAACCTCAATGTCCAGTGATAGGGAAGAGATAAAATTATGGAATGTAAATGTACATTATATATGAGGTGATCATTAATGCTGAATTGATATTTAATGTTATGAAAAATTCTCACATGAAATTTATAATACAAGTCAGAATTTTACAATGATTCCTTTTTGTAAAAGACTTACAGAAAAGATACTCAAAAACTAATACTTAGTCCCCACCACCCAGAGATAATTTTGTCCACTTAAGTAGGCTCCATTTTTCTACGAGTCAGGAAATCATTTTTTTTAATTAAAATATCTGATTATTTATGACCTAAACTCATTGGTTGGCTTCAGCTTACCTTTCAGAATGGTTGTCCTTTGTTTCCTGAACTAGCTAGTCAAGAGAAACTGGCTAACTTGGTCTATGATTTCAAGACCCACAGAAATGCCACATCTTTCATGAAACCCTCAATCAACTCTTAGTGATCTCCCTTGCCACAAGACTACTCCCGTCTTGCTTGTATCACTCCTTACACCTTTACAGAGCTTTCTATGGTTATTTTCAAAAGCATGGGAGGGTTTCTAAATTTCACATTGTTTTTGCCAGGGTAGATGAAGGGGAGGACGAAGAGGAAAGAGGGCAAGTAGAAAACAACATGAACTATTCTAGCTTAGAAATGCTAAAGAGTAAACATTGATAACCAAATGTAATGTGATCCTCGATTAGACCTTCCATCAAACAGTTGCTCTGGGGCTTCTCAAACTGATGCGTATACAATTCACTGGGTTCTTGTTAAAATACAGTGCTGCCTATGCTGCTGGTCTAGGAATCAAATTTTGGGAAGCAATACTCTAAAGGGCATTTTGAGGCCTACTGGAAAAATTTCACTGCATTTTAAATAATACATCAATGTTTTATTTCTACAGTGTGGTAGAGACATGTGATCATATGGGGTAATTTCATTTGTAGGAGACATGTATTACAGTGTTTTGGGGGAGAAGTGTCATGCTTCCTGTAACTTACTTTCAACTGGTTCAGCAATAAAATTATGTACATAAATATCTATATGAGAAATAAAGAAAATGGAATAAAGTATTAACAATTGATGAATCTTAGTGAAAGACAAATGATCGTTGTCCCATTCCCTTTAACTTTTTCCTGATTCTGGAAATTAATATAAAAATCTCTATGAAATGATCAAGATAATGCATATGCCTAAGCTATACCCACAGCGATGGAGTCAGTATGTCTGGAGCGAGCCCTAGCAGCCTGCATCTGAAATACTCCCCAGAGTTCCATACAGGTTATACACAGACCACATCTTGTGAACGATGTTTTAGATGTTAACAGACAATATTGTTTACTTGATGACTCACATTCTTGAAATGGCTAGTGTCCCCAGGTCTCAGATGCTATAATGAACTGTGGTAGCTATAGCTCGGTTTGCCTGGCAGCCTTTGCATTCCCCTTGTCCCTCAAACAGCACTTTCCTTTCCTTGGGGATACTTTCCCCAGTTCACAATTTGAGGAGATCGACAGAGATGATACCCACCTCACCCCTACCTTTCAGAAACATGCACCTGTATAAGTTTTCTATGCCGAATAATAATATATCATAGATTTAACAGCTTAAAACAGCATATATTTATCATCTCTAATAGCTGTGGGACAGGAGTGTGAGCACAGCTTAGCTGGGTCTTCCGCTCAGGATTTTACCAGGCTGCAGTCAAGGAGTCAGCCAGGTTTCCAATCCCATCTGAGGCTCGGGTTCCCTTCCAAGCTCATTGGTTGTGGGCAGATTTCAGTTCCTTGCAGCTGCAGCACTGAGGCCCTCAGCCACCAGAGATACCTATCATTCCACAACATGGCAGTTGGCTTCCTCAAAGCCATCAGGAGACCACTGCTTTAAGTCTCTGACCCTCTGTTAAAAGACTTACTGGATTCGGTTAGGCTGACCCAAAACAGACTTTCTGGTTAACTCGAATTGATATGGAGCCTGCAAAATCCCTTCACTTTTGTCATATAATATAACCTAATCAAGGCAGTGACTATCCAATCATATCCACAGGCCCAGCCCACATTCAAGGGGAGGGAATTATGCAGTGTGTATACTCAGAGGTGAGAATCTTGGGGCCCATCTTAGAGTTCTGCCCACCACAGTGCCTGTGGTGCTAGCTTCTGAGATGGCCTTCAATGATCACTTCCACCTCCCGGTATTCAGACCCCTCTATAGTCCTCTCCCACATTGTTTACCAGGGTTGGTCTGTGTGACCAATAGAATACAGCAGAAATTATGATCTATCACTTCTGAGATTAGGTTATAAAAGACACTGTAGTTTCCATTTTGGCTTCTTCCACTCTGTAATCACACCCCCTTAAAGAAGCCAGCTGCTATGCTATATGAACAGCCCTGTGGAGAGACCCACATGGCAAGGAACTGAATCCTCCTACCAATGGCCGCACGAATGAGCTTGGAAGCAGTTTCTCCAACCGCTTCAGGTAATTGCAACCCCGTGAAAGACCCTGAGCCAAAACCATCGGGCTAAGCTGCTCTCAGATTCCTGTCCCTCAGATACTGAGATGATGAATGTTTGTTGTTTTAAGCTGCTAAATTTTAGAGCAATTTGTTATGCAGAAGATTGCTAATAAACACCTGCCCCAGGCCTGACTAATCTGGGAAGAGTGAAACCCGCGTCCCTCTGCCCTAGCAGCATGGGAGACGCGCATGTGCAGCAGGAGTTAATGAGCCTGGCAAGAGAGGGGCGGAGATCAAAAGTAGTTCCATGGTGCAAGAGCAGCCGCGGTATTCTTTCAGTCTCTGGATCCAGCCAGGTGTGACTTAGTGCCTTGCCTGTTGTTCTCAGTATAATGAGCCAATGTCTTTTTTTTTTTCCCTCCCTTTAAGTTCAGAACCTTTAAAATACGTTTGGATCTGCTGAAAACATTTGAGCCCTCTCTCCAACTCCCGCAAGTGTGAATTTATACTGATGTTCAACAAAGTAAAGCCAAAAACAGTAACTTTTTTCCTTCCCCCTCCCACCCCCACCATGACAGCTGTGATTAAGCTGGTTTGAATCTGATTTCTGTCACTTGCAACCGAGAGTTCTGACTCAAAAACCCTCTGTAGGATCAGGTTTCATGACTCATTTTGGTCATTTTCTTTTTTTTAGGGCAACTTTTTCTCCAAGGTCATATTGGCTGATCCTGAATCATGTGTTAGGTCGTGCTTTTCAGGTTCCCTGGAAAATAACTTCTGTTTACTTGTGCTTCTAAGAAAGCTCCTATGGCATTTTCTCCTAGGAAAGTCTTAACATGCTGAGAATATAGCAATTTGACTAAATGATCTACATTTATTTCAGGGTAAATTTTCTCTATGGTGTATGGCTTTTTGCTTCCTAACTTAGCTAATCAAACACTCTCTGGGTACTGAGCCAACTGTTCATGCTGAAGCAGCCTGAGCAGTCATTGTGAAGAGAAACACAATAAACAAATCCCACGCATGAATCAAGCAAAAATTCTGAGTTCTAAGATGTAATTTCTCCATACTTGCTGTTCTAAGTGCAAAAGAGTCTTTACAGACTCCATACTTAACCCATAATTCTGCCTCCTCTCAGTTCTGAACTGTAGCAATGAGTTAACACAAACTGGGATCTTTCTCCTTGAGTCCCCTCCTCCTCTACACAACAAATGCTACTGTGATTTTCTCCTAATACCCTAGTACCACCACCAAAGTGACACATGGATAATGCATTTCTAAATTTATAATCATTAGACAAAATAAAAAAATGCCACTCCCTAATTGCCCTCCCCCATAATTCCAAAATTTGCTATTTCTCAAAATAGTATATTCACAAACCTGCTCCTAAAGAGAAAAACAAAAACCCCCAAAACCTCAAGTTAAATAATCCTATTAATAGTTTTTGCCTTTTGGTTGAAAATATTCAGAGCAGCCAGGAACCGAGTTGAGAGCACTCAGAGGAATTTGTATGAACAATATCCTGCATTTTTTCCCCCTGAAGAATGTTCTCAGTCTGCCCTATTTGTTTAAATCAGAGACTCTAGAACTGACTACTTGGTTTCAAAGCCCAGGTCTTCCATTTAAAGCTGTGTACCATTGGCCAAGTTACCTAACTTCACTCTGCCTCAGTTTCACATCTGTAACACAGGGATAAAAGTAATATCCACCTCGAAATCATTGTTATAAGAATTACCTTAATAATGTTTGCAAGGTAATTAAAATATTGCCCGGTGTACAATAATTAATAAATAGCTGCAGAGATCATATTGACACCTGATTGTGTATCTCCCCACTTACCATAGGAGGTGCTCCTTAGGCCTTAGTATCATTCAAGAGAGGCATCACCATCACATCTTGTGTAGAGTTAGTACTCTCCTACATGCTGTGTGGATGAAATTAAAGTGATCTGAGAGTATTAGTGCCTCACATGACTAGCAAAATAAAACATAAATCCTCTTTGGAATAAGATATTATATGAAGCCAAAAAAGTATTTCTAGAACAGTTTTGCAAATACAATGTCTGACACACAGTAAAAAAATAATCAGGCACTCAGAGACAAGAAAGCAATCAGACAGAAATAACCACAAATAAAACTCACAAGCACTTCAGATATTGGAGTTTTTAGATATAGCCTTTAAAATAACCATACTTGTTTTGTTCAAAGAGACAAGATAAAGAATTTTAGCAGAAACCTGAAAACCATAATAAAGACCAAATAGAAACTGTAAGATCCGGGAAATCATTGAAATTAGCAACAATTGAATAGATTAATTTGACTAGACAGTTAAAGAGAATCAGTAGCCTGAATATTGATTTGTCCAAAAGAACTATTTAGAATGAAGCAAAGAGAAACAGAAGGATGGAAACATTAGAAAGAAAGATTAGAAACAGGATACAGAGAGAAGGTATAACATAGTTTAAGTGGAATTCTAGGAAAGGAAAAGGAGAATGTGTAAGGATTATTTGAAGAAATAGACAAGAATTTTCTGAAACTGAAAGACATTAATTCATAGATTCAAGAAGCCCTATAAACCCCAACCAGGATAAACAACCAGGTTCATCATAGCAAAATTTAAAAAAACGAAGAGAAAGAAAGTTTTAAAGCAGTCAGAAGGAACAAGAAAAGGCAAGTTGTCTTCAAAAGACTAACAATTAGTCAAATAGCTGACTTTTAAACAGTGTTAGGAACCAAAAGATGAGAATAATATCTTCAAAGAGCTAAAAGAAAATAACTTCCAACCAAAAATTAAAACTCCCAAATTATAACTTCTAACCCCAAATTATAGCAAACATATATTTCAAGAATAAAGTGAAATAATTTCAGACACACAAAACAGAATTTGTAACCAGTAGATCTGTATTAAAATAATTATTTAATACTAAAGGCATGCTTTTCAGGCAGAAGGAAAATGATAACAGGTGGAAGCTCAAATTCAGGAAGAGATGAAGAGCAATGAGTATGGGGCAAATTTAAATAAGCAGACTAGCTTAATGCCCATGGGTGCCACTGAGGAAGCATCATTAAAGTGTCTCTTCCCACTCTAGTCATGTCTAAGTTACAGTCTCCTTAAGAACCTGAACAGCTGCAGAAGCTCTTCATCTGATGGTTGAGCTTTGAAACAACTGATGAAGAGTTTGAGAAGCCGTGTTAAGCAATGGGGCATGCTCATGGACTGTGTGGTAATGAGATATCCAAACACCAAGTGCTCCAGGGACTTTGGGTTTGTCACATATGCCACTGTGGAGGAAGTAGATGCAGCCATGAATGCAATGCCACACAAGGTGGATGGAAGAGTTGTGTAATAAAAGAGGACTGTCCCAAAAGAAGATTCTCAAAGACCAAGTGCCCACTTAACTGTGAAAAAGATCTTTGTTGGTGACATTAAAGAAGACACTGAAGAACATCACCTAAGAAATTATTTTTGAACCATCTGGAAAAATTAAGTGATTGAAATCATGACTAATTGAGGCAGTGGCAAGAAGAGGGGCTTTGCTTTTGTCACCTTTGAAAAACATAACTCCATGGATAAGATTGTCATTCGGAAACAGCATCCTGTGAATGGCCACAACTATGAAGTAAGGAAACCCCTGTGGAAGCAAGAAATTGCTACTACTTTATTCAGCCAAAGAGGCTAAAGGGTTCTGGAAACTTTGGTGGTGGTCGTGGAGATGGTTTTGGTGGGAATGACACCTTTGGTCTCAGAGGAAACCCCGCTGATCATGGTGGTAGCCATGGTGGTGGTGGCTATGGTAGCAGTGGGGATGGCTATAATGGATTTGGTACTGATGGGAACAGTTTTGGAGGTAGCGGAAGCCATGATGATTTTGGTAACTGTAACAATCAATCTTCAAATTTTGGACCCACGAAACAAAGAAACTTTGTAGGCACAAGCTGTGGCCCCTATTGTGGTAGAGACCAACCCTTTGCCAAACCATGAAACCAAGGTGGCTGTGGCAGTTCCAGCAGCAGCAGTAGCTATGGCAGTGGCAGGAGGCTTTAATTACCGCCAGGAAACAAATCTTAGCAGGAGAGGAGAGCCAGAGAAGTGACAGGGCGGGTACAAGTTATATCAGATTGGTGAACTCAGTCAAGCACTGTGATGGTAGGGCCCAGCTGCTGCAAAGACATGTTTTAGACAATACTCACGTATATGGGCAAAAAACTCGAGGACTATATGTGTGACTAATTGCATTGCAGGTTATTTTAGTTTCTGTTCTGTGGAAAGTGTAAAGCATTCCAACAAAGGATTTTAATGTAGATTCTTTTGCAGTCATGCTGTTGATTGCTAAATGTAATCGTCTGAGCACGATGATGAATAAATGTGTCTTAAAAAAATAAGTAGACTAATGGCAACGAGGCTTAAAATACAGATACTTGAAATATAAACACATTATTGACATTCTTATTTTAAATATGAATTAAAGATAGAATTAAAGGACATAACAACGACTTAAGAGTTTAAAAGGGGCTAAAAGGAGTTGAGCTGTCTAAAAGGAGTCTAAGGTCCTTTTACTGCTCATTAAAACCAATTAATATAAGGTTTCAAGAACCAGCGAGGTATATCATAATTTTTTGATTCACAAGTAAAAAACTATAGAAGAACGTATAACTTCCAAGGTAGTAGAGCAAAAAAAAAAAAAAAAAAATAGAATTAAAAATTTGCAGTAAGGCCCAGAAAGAAGGAAATTTGGGGGGGGGGGGGGAAACAGAATAGATGGAACAAGTAGAAAGCACTGAGTCAGGCACAATTCATACCGTAGGATTTGAATTACCTGAAATCCTAAACACAGGCAAAACTAAACTATAATGTTTAAAAATGCACTCTTAGGTAGTAACACTAAAGAAAAGCCAGGCAAGGATGACCACGGAACTTAGGAACTGGTTTCCTTTGAGGGAGACAGAAGGTGGGGACTCAGTGGGGACATGTCTGAGCCTTATGAAAGGCTAGGAAGGCTTTATTGCTTGGCTAACCAGGTGGTCACCTGCTGGGCTTTTGTGCTGATTCACTCAGCTACATTTTGTGCACTTCTCTGTATTTATTCTATTTTCACAAAAAAATAATAAAAGTTTAGAGAGATCTAAATGTGATGGTAAAATCTTCAGAAATATATAGTTAAATAAGATACAGAACGGCAAAAATGGTATGCTCTTGTTTATGTTTAAAAAGCTTACACATTCCTTCCTATACATGCTTGTGCTCACATAATTTTGAAAACATACATAATAAATTTAATCTGGCCCATTGCCTCTAAGAGTGGGGGAAAACCAGGACTCTGGTATTTATAGGAAGCAAGGACTGATTTTTATCCATATGCTTTTACTGTGAAAATAAACTGAATTATATTCTTTAATAATGTAAGTTTCACCAACCTGTAAGTTAACTGAAATGACAGGGTGACTATTTGATGAAATCAATATTTTCAAAACAAAGGATTACATTTTGAAATCTTAATTTAAGTCTGGCATTTTTAACCAAGAATTGTAAATCATTGCTAAATTTGTTCAAAAGATGGATCAAATTTTCATAACTGGAAAGGGAAGAAAAGTGGCTTTTATTTTGAATGGATACTCATGAATTGATTACCTTTCCATTTCCCTCACATAAGTGGAGTTGAGATAGGTATAGATAATTTATTTGCATTTCAGCTCCCTTCTAGAACATTGTGATGTTTCTCATCTGCATTACAATGGAGTGCTACTAAAGAGGAAGGCAATTTAGGGTAAACCAAATGCCTGAATTTAAGAATCTGCCACAAATCATGAAATTATACTTTAAGCTTTTAGTCATATGAGCAAGTAGATTAGATCAGCATCCAATAACATGGATAATCTGAGTTGTCAAAGCAATTAGAACTAAATATAGTATGCATTTCAGGAATTTAGCAATAAATGGAAAGACAGCACCCATTGTTGACAAGGGTGAAGAAATAAGCCCACTCAGGATCTCTGGATTAAGACAGCAGCTTAAACACATGCCTCTAATTTTATTTCTTACCTCCATAACTCAATAAAAATTTAGAGAAGGGATTTTAAAAAAAGATACAAAGCAGAAAAATAAGAGGCAAAAAACAAAACAAAAAAAAACAGAAAAATATGGAAGCTAAAGAAATATGGGCAAGTAGTAACTGCCTTAGTAGACCCAAGAAAGTGAATCTCTAGCTAGTACTGGGAAAATGTGAGTCAATTTATACCACAGAGTGCTCAAAGGGCATAGGAATGGCCTTTGGAACAGGTACTGAAATGAAGACGAATATAAGAAAACCTCATGGGGGAGCTGTTACTTGTAGCCATCCAATGCAGGTGGGATGGACGCCCTCCCAGTTAACAGGTGAGATGTACCGACTAATGATGCCATGAACACATCGAGAGAGAAAAACAAATTGGATTACAACGTGGAACTTTCTGGGCAGAGCAGGACAACACTCAAGCCTGTCTGGAATTGGTTTGAGTGTCTTGAAAGACAAAGAATGAGAGCAAGTAGCCTTGGTTTTGTATCAGTTGGGGTGGCACTAGGGAAGGGTTCACTCCCCACGTGGTTTGAACTTGCTGTTGTGTCAAGGGAAGGAGCGCACTGACTTTCTTACGAGCTGGCCCAAATATGGGGGGAAAGGGAAGAAGGAAGTAGGGCGTGAAGCTCTCAGCAGTCAAAAGTTTTTTGTTTTTTTTTAAATGGAGTCAGATTCTATTACACTATTTAAGAAGTTAAACCTCCCAGATTCCCTCTTGCACTCCACTTTGCTGAGCTATTGTCTCTCCTGACTCTGAGAGAAATCTGGAGGCTTGTTCCCTGGAGAAACTAAAAAGCAAGAATATCTGGACTGACAGTCCAGGCACAGATTAGAATTAGGGTAAGAATTAGGATTAAGTCATCCAATGTGTATACCTAATGCTGAATAGTGACCCTGGCCATCCCCCAGCCTGCATCACCCTACAGGGACCTCTGCTGATAAGCATGGCCCACAGTCCAAGCTGTCAGAGCCTCTGATGAGTTTTAGATTCCCCCAGTATTAAGCAGATATTCAGGGATTACCAGATAATTTGAGGAAAGCTCCCCTTCCCATAGAAGACAGAAATTAGAACAAAACCAACCTCCCCCGCAAAAAGACATCTTGAAGTAAATACAAACTGCAGAGGTGGTGGAGGAAATGAGCAAAACCCAGTGAAACAGAACACCCTCAGAGAGATGAGAAAATGTTACATCCATAAAAGAGGAACCAGGATGCCATAAAAAATTCAGAGAACAAAAAAGGCATCGTGAATTGAGAACATAAGAGCAGAAGTGAAGTCATTAGAAGGGTCAGAAGATAAAGTAGAGGAAGTCTCCTAGGAATTGAAAAGCCAAAGACAGAAAATAGGAGAAAAAGAGATAAAACTGGATGACACAACTCCAGAAATCCAGAGAGAGACAGAGAGAGAGAAAGAGGAGGAGGAAACAGCAGAAAACAAAATTATTCCAGAAAAGTTCCCAGAAAGATAGGAAGTAAATTGCTATTACTGAAAAAAGCTTAATGAATAGCAGTGGTGGATGGAAAATATCCAAAGATACTCCATTTTGAAATTTCAGAACCCTAGAGAAAAAGATCTCACCAACTTCCAGGAAGAGAAAGCAGAGAGAAAGGATCAGGAATCACAGGGGCTTCAGACTTCGCAGCACCATGACTTGTAGGCAAAAAGAAAATGCAGTCGTGTTCAGAATTCTAAAGGAAAATTACTTGTTAACCTAGAAGCATAGTCAGACGCTCGAACTTGGGAGAGCATAATGACATTTTTAGACATGCACAATCTCAAAAGGAAAAAAAAAAAAAGTGTACTACCCATCCTCCTTTTAGGAGAGCCATAAAGGGCTTACCAGGAGGATAATGGACATCCCAAAATGCTAGCTGGAAAATGGACCAGTCTGGACAGTGCAAGTGTAGACAGACATGCTACAGACCATTATACCAAAGCAGTGGGCATTGTGGTCCTAGTCTTTTTTCTTTTTTTAAAAAAAACAGTTGGGTAAATACCCTGCAGAGCCTGACCCAGATAAAAATCTGGTGATTTTGACAATTTGCTAATAAATTTCCTGCTCTTTCTTTCAGGTCCTGCTGCCTAGATCAGCTGTGGACATTTATTCATCCCACCAAAGTATTCTGCATTGACTGACTTCTGAGCAGTAGAACAAGCTCGGCAGCAAGAAACCCATGCTAGGGCAATTCACTCCACTCCCACTGATCATGTGGTTAGTGCCTAGTTTACAGTACAGTTCTCCCTAATTTATAAACTGGCGAGCCTCAGATTTTCTAGCACTCACTCATGGGCTCTCCCTCTGAATACCCCAGAAGGCCCTCTTATAAACTGGCAGGACGCAAAAGCCTACGACCCTGAGACCATCAAGTTCATTCTGTCCTGGAACCTTCACCTAACAGTGGTGACCATATTCTCCTTGCATAACTAGCTATGTATTTGCCACCCACATTTAAAAATTCTAAATATTTAGGACTATATAGAGATATACACACACTCTATCATTAAACTGTCGAAACTATAAAGAAAATGAAGGGAATGCTTAACCCTAAATTCTAGACTGATTACTTGTGGGGGGAGGGGCAAACACAAGAGGATTCTAAATCCTATTTCATAACCTTGGTGGAGGATTCAAGGGTTGGGTTTTTTTTAATTGTTCTTTGGACTGTACATTTTACACATAATTTCACGCACAGAAAATAAGGGGAAAATAAATTAGCATACTCATGGAAATGGTTGAAGTATAAATTAGAATAAACTTCCTGGATGACTTCTTGGCAACAAATATCAAAATCTTTAAAATTGGGCATGCTTTTTGACCCAGCAATTCTACCTTTAGAAAATACGCTGTGAAAAGTTAGACAGTGGACGTAAAATACGTAGAGACTTCGCTAAATCAGAAACTAGCAGTTAAAAATTAGGACCCTAAGACACCCCATCTTGCAGAATTGATTAAAATGAGTGGGATATTCATGCAGTTGACCAGCACATAGTCACTAGGTGTGATGCTGTTTACTGACACAGGTAAAGTCCACATTACACTGTAATTTACTTTCAAATACTTAAGCATAGACCATGTGATATGTGCATGCACTGGTTTTAATCTACTCCTCAGGGTTGGTTAGTGGGTATTTGAAGAACCCTCTTCAGAGCAAGCACTCCAGAAGTCTGTGTTTTAGAAGCAGTTATTACAAGTGCTTCAAATGATAACTAACTCCACCAGTGTTGCAGGACTCGCTAACCAGCATAACAGATGCTTAAATATTTTTTCATTGGTAAAATGTATAAGCACATCTGCTCTTGCACGAATAGGAGTACAACAGAAACCCATATTCACAGAAGTGGTTAGCACTAGAATATTTCAGTGTCTGCTTCTAGTAAACTTGTCATGAAAGAAAGTTCGAGTACTTAAGAGAGAAGAATTTGGTACATCACCAAGCTTGATGAACAGGTTTTACAACTATGGTCATTTGCTAAATGTGTGCATTAGTTTGTGTCCTTCTGAGAAGCAAATGCCAGACAGGTTAACTGGAGGAGATTTGTTGGGAGAAGGGAAGGAGAACCTTCAGACCATAATGAAAGCCTGACACCTATAATAAAGGAAGATCAGGTGGGAAGAGTCTCAGATTACATACAGTGAGGTTCTAAGAAAGTTTCAGCCACACATATGGAAAGATCTTATGCCAAAGTCACCCAACTAAGGAATCAAATCTTGAATTAATACCCCCAACAGAACAGGGGGTGCTGCCAATTATGCTCCCCACAGCAGGAGGCCTGAATATTCTCATGGTTGCCATGGCGTGTGGCAGAATTCAGACTAAGGCAAACCACTTAGTAGAAAGACGGTGAGTGCTCTCATCAACAATCTAATCATTGGAAACAAGAGCTAACTACAAAAAAGAATCTGATGGTTGTAAAATGGCCAAATTAGCCAAAACTAGTCCCAACAATATAGTTAAGTAGGTGAGAGGGTTTCAATGCGAATAGGGTATAACTCCATTGTTTTAAAGTCAAATTCATGATATGGTAGAGGTTAATAAGTATTTTACTCGCTACCACTACAGTTCTTTTTAGGGACTTTCCCTGCTTCCCACCCAGACTCTCAGGTCCTGGGCTATATTAGCAAGGCATTTTCCTAAGGCACTGTGAATAAGAAATAAACAAGAATTTGGGATGTGGGAAGGCAAGAAGAGAGAGAGAGAGAAGGAATAAGGTAGTCAGTGGCCAAAGGACTTCAAGCTGCCTAGTGAGTGATATCGTGTATATCTGGGGAGAATGAGGAGGAAGAGCTGTTTGCTGAGTGGAGATAAGGAAACAGCTACAAGATGAATGAAGTGAGACGTGATAACCACCGTTGACAAAGAAACAAAAACAAATCTGCGTCTCAGAGAAATTCCAGAAATCTCGGGGCATGCATTAAACTTCCTATGTGACTTTGGGTGGGAGTATAATCTGAGCTAAGGAATTATGGATTGTAGGAGACAAGGTCAACACAACTTATATCTTACTTAAAAATATACACACACACAATATATGCATACACAAAATATATGCAGGTAGAAAAATATTTGACAGCACGAATAAAATGCTAGTATTGTTTCTATACATGATAGGGCTATGGATATTTTTTCTTCTCTGTATTTTCTAATTTTCCTTCAATGAACATGAGTTGGCATAATATAAAGAAGTAGATATGTGGGGGAAAAGGAAATAATTTGGGTGATCGCATATTTCCAGGAACTAGACTGAACATTAGCTAAGTTGAGTCATTGTTTTCAGCACAGTTTCCAACATAATTGGTAAATTACAAAAGAACTCCATAGAGCAGTTCAACTTATGCTATAACTTGTGGATGCATTTCACAGCTAATTCATCTTGGCAGGCATATTTAGGAGTCCATGTTTGTCAAAGAAGAACTCTTAGGGTTTTTTTCCCCATGGCCATTGATGATAGCCTCACTGAAAAGTTCTTTGGCCAGTACCATTTTTTCTTTGCTTTATAATGAGGTCTGAAGAAAAATATTGCTCCCACAAGAAGTATAATAAATTCAAAATTGGCTATAGTTAACAGTTCTTTATGAAGCAATCTCCCTGTATCCTAGGCTACCTCACCCTCTTATGGCCTTGACTCATCAGGATTCTATTACTAAACTTCTGTACTACTTACGTAAAAATAAAAGACCTACTACCTCAATGACTGGGACATTAAGATATTCCCTTGTTCCCTCACAGCTACTCACCCCTCCACTTGCCTGCTTAATTGTTAAAGCCTATAGACCCATCAGTCAGTAACAGCTGACACTTCAGACAGCCTACTTAGAGGCGAATGAAGGTCTATTCATTAACAAATTCTTGGCTAAAAGAATGTCACAGATATCCTAACTGCATGCGATATATCCAATCTTACAGACTCGTTAAGTTCTATCCTTGAAGTAAGCTAGAGCACTGGCCACGGTGTCTTCCTATAAAGGAAAAAAGGCTCCCCTCTTCCAGGCAGACTGTGCTCTATACCAGGGTACATGATTTGGTGAGATGAACCAGGATTGGATTTCAATTTTTCTGTACTCCATGAGTCAGGCACCCTGGTACATTGTTCAATCTGATCAACTGTCCAGGGCAACATGTTTTATGTACTTAGAAGACATTAACTTAGTTCCATGAGGAAATCCTGCCACAAAATCATGCTTCCACTCTAAACCTTTACTATCTTCAAGTCTCTCCAGCCATATTTGTTGAGGGTCTTAGTGGACCAATGTTTCCCAGCTTTTTGGATTTCATGGACTAAATTCCCCCAAAACGGCTTTGGGGAACTGACACAGGGCTGCCAAGTTTTATTTGAAAAAGAAAAATAGGACTTAAAGTATGTGATTTACTAAGCATAGTAATTTCAAAACAGAAGGCCAATATTTTTCAAGCAATAAAAGCTATCTACTTAAACCCACATTTATACTTTGATAAAGTAAAGCTAAATCAATGTGTTAGGATACAGCGGACCTAGCCGTCACTGCCTGCCTTTCCAGTGTCCTCTGTGCTACTCTCTTAATGCTGGCTGTTTTTAGGTTCTCTAGCTCACCCCAGCACTTCTCTTAGTCTCTGAACCTGGTTGGTGCCTATTAGTCTTTCGAGACTCAGACTGGGGAGTCAGGGAAGGATTCTAAGTCAGAGACATTTAAGCAAATTTAGGAACTATTACTACTTTCATAAATGATACAAAAGTATAATTGGTTATATATCAACAGATTTAATATTTATCACATCTGCTAGACTGTGAGCTTCATGAGAAGAGTGTTCATGCCCACGTAATTTTCCCTCTGTCACCTGACTCAGAATCTGGCTACGTAATAGGTACCTAAGTATTTGTTGAATGGATTAAACCAACATCCTTTACAGAATGTTCTCTATGAGAGATCTGAGTTTTGAACCAGAAGAACTTCTTCCCTTCTTTTGAATATCGAACATTATATAATTTGTTTCTTGCCTTGCCTTGTTTCCTAGAATCTTAGACACAGGTTTATATTACATCACAGCAACTGTGTTGACTTTTCTGGCTGGAATATTTACTCTGTTTCCTCTTTCATCTCTCTTTCTTTCTCTTTTTTACCCTTTATTATAGGCTGTTCTAAGCCATTTCAAATTTCAGAAAGATGCAGGGTGTAAATAAATAGAAGCCTTTTATAATGCAATAGCTCACCTGTTCCTGAAATAAAATGCTGACATTTCAAATGTTCCTTATTGTAAAGGTTAGATGATTAAATATATTCCTCTTCTGCTACCTCAGATTATCCAAATAAACATCAACCACACAAATAGATCGGGCCTGTGAATGGAGGTAGTTTTAAGGGCCAGGTAGATATTAGAAAACCAAGAGAAAAGAAAATGCAAGGTATAGCATTCTGGTTTAAAAAACAAACAAACCATAAGAAAACTGTATTTCTATTTATGCTTATTATATGCCCTTTTAAAATACCAAGAAAAGCCAGCTGCCAGCTGAGGTACTTTCCAAAGATTTCGAAGAAGCATCAAGACACTATTTCTCCCATAAAGCTTATGTAGGTCTGCTATTAACATTCTAAATGGATTAGACTAGCTCTCTCTGGTTTGGTAAATAATACTTAAAACTGGGCCAAATATCAATTAAGCTTCGAAGTCTGCATTATTTCCTAATAAAGAGGATTAACACAAAATATACAGAGGCTAATAATCCCTAATTGGCTTAATTACTCATCTAAGGCATACATCACCTGTAATGACAGGTCAACAGTTGTGAGAAAGCGTACTGACACAGACCCTGGGCACATGCTTAGGCTATCCGAGACTGCTACCCCCATTCTATGGAACAGGGGCCTGTCTCTGTCATATCTGAGGATTCTCCAATTGCTGACGCTCTTGTCTCCAAAGCCACAGAACACGCTCCATTAGTACGCACAGCACTTTTATTGAACTCCCAGGGCTCAGTTCTGAACTCAAGGCTCTTTTAAGGGTAGAGAGGCAAGAGAAGAGACCTGGCACACATCTGATGAGCCACCTTGAATTTAATCTAATTCCACAGGGCAAGAGCCTCTGATAAAAGGCTTAACCTAAGTATAAAAGCACCATTTTCAACCCATCTGGGAAAATAAGGATGTTTTTTGTTCTGAAAAGCTAAAAAGAAATTTTGGCACAGAGCCTGGCATCTTGCTTGGTAGGCACAGCAACCTTTGTATTCAGATGAGTAGGGAAAAAGTTCCAACTCAGAGTGGCAGTCTCCTTTGACAGTGGGAAAACCTGAGCCCTGCTGTCTATACCAGCAGGTGTTTCAGTCAGCAGGAGGCAGGTGAGAGCAGGGGCTGTGGAGTCAGGCCTGGTTTTGACTTCCAGCCCCCAAATCTGCTAGTTACATCACTGATAGTAGGATAATCTTTAAACTGTTTCCTCGCCTGTGAAATGGAGGTTCAGGTTGGTGGAGGATACAAACAGTCTCTTTAATCCTCACATCAACCTGATGAAGTAAAGTGTCTTGCTCTGTAACAGGTACACAGATATTTGTTCACATTCTACCACCCCCTCTTCACCTTCTCCTGCCTCCCTAGGTTTTCTACAGACAAAGGGAAGTCGCAGAAGAGATGGAGAAAGGAGCCATGGGTATAACCAGGCCCTGCCCTAAGGCATCTGGGGCCAGTGCAGACCCTTCCCTCCCCTGCCAACCTCCCTCACCTTCCTATTTAAAAATTGGGAAGCATTGGATTTCAAGAACAGATCTGAAAGGGGGAAGAAATACACAAAATGGCAAAAGGCAAACAAACCTAAGGATGTGAGAGTAGAGAAAACTTCTGTTTTTTTAAAGAGACGGTCTAGGGCCATGAATTCCCTCTGCTCCTGATGATTACAGTAGGTGCTCACAGGAATATGGAATGGATTCTACATTTGTTCCCAACCTCCTCTAACTCTTTCTCCCTTAACCTCTTCCTCTGTATCAAGTAGTTTTATAGGCAGAACTGTTAGTAGAAGAGATTGATTGCCAACTTGCTAGTGTTATGGGCACAAAGGTAAAAAAAAAAAAAAAAAAATCAATCTGTGCCCCACGCAGTCCAGTCCAGCAGAAGTAAAGGTACATGCAATTGCACTACACTGTGGTGGTGAGTACACTCCATCATGGTGGAGTACTAGATTCTTGCTAGGAACGACAGACACACACCAGAGAAAGCAGTACCTGCTCTGTGAAGTGAGCACACTCCTTTGAAGATAATAATTGAATTGTGCCTTGCAAATTAAGGATTTAGTTGGGGTCTGGAGAGAAAAGGGAGGAGCTTTCAGGAAGTCATTATAACCCTGAAAAGAGGTATGATAAGAGGTCAGTTCCAAAACTCCCCGAGCTTCCATTTCCATGCTAGTAAGTTAGGACGGACTTGCCCAAAGGTCACAGAGGTTAACTTCTATGTGGCAAAGCCAGACCTCACTCCAAATCAAGTCTTTTTACTATCCGTGGCCATCCCTCACTCTGTACATACAGGTAGGATCCACACACATGTGTTACTTAGTCCACCTCATACTCTGACCACACTGTAGCAATGAGTTCTGCAAAGATGTCAACCAGTTGGCTGCAGAGGCAGCCTGAGGTGCCTTGCCTTGAGACCATATCACTGCCCAGAGAGTTCTGAAGCGGAGACTGAGAGGGCTACAGGAATTCTCTCAGCATCCTCCCCAAAGCATGCACAACCCAGAAATTGAGAAGGTAATGTCCCTGGGGGATTGAGGGGATGGATAAATACTCCGCCCCCTCCCCTTTATTGAATGGTTCTGAAACACATTTCCTAACATTCCTCATAACATCCCATAGTAATTAATTAAGTACACTTACCAGCAGCAGTGACCTAATCAATAATGTATCTGTGTTGACCTTCCTTCTTTTATTCCTGGTTTTACTCCCCCTGAATTGAAGTCCTACTCATAGCACCACAAGACTACCTGTACTTTTCCCAAAAAAAGAGAATTATGTATGACTCAAGTCTGAGAAAAACTGCCTTCATATAATTATCTTACGGAGTTTATATTTCTAGTCTTAGATCAGACTTGCATTTATAACTATCCCACAAGTGTTTGTACTCTTGAAAACTCTTGGGGTTCCATGCTCAGATGGTCAAAAATATGGTACCATCTTTTTGCCATGAAATCTAATCTCTCCAGACCTGCTTAATTTGGGTACGGTACTATTTTTCTCCACAATTTTAAAACTCAGTCCTCCAACAACTGTCCATTCCTCAAGGATGTTCAGCTATTGTTTTATCCATTCTCACCATCACTACACTATTGGGAATTGTAATTGAAACTCTGTTCACAACCTCAACTTAACCATCTCACTAGATTTACAGATTTTCTCTATTCCCTCTATAAAATATACTTAGTTCAAGTTACCCTGGAGCAGAGCCAGAGATGGGAGTTACCATGCAGTGGAGTTACTGAGGGTAAGCTTTCAAGAAAAAGCTGTAAGGAAATGAGGAAACAGGGCAGAGAAGGGGAAGAAACCAAGCAAAAATGGGCTTGGCCAAGGTCTGGTCTCTAGCTCATAGAGTGAGTACTGGAGCCTGAGTAGTAACACAGACTTGTTCACCCTTGTAGTAAAGGGACAGCTTTGTGTGTCCTTGAGTCAGTCAGTTATTGGCTATAGACCACCCCCAGATGGAACAGCATAGCTTCCCAGGCATCTCTGAGCAAGGGCAAGTGTCTGCAGAAGAGTGCATCCATGAGCCATCAGCAGCCAACACTCACAGCAGCCAGAGTTTGGGTGCCCCTGCCCAGAAAATGGGATCTTGCCAGACATCGAAAGGGGCTACTGCTCTTGTTGACACCTGTCCATTGACATAGCTGATAGTCTTCAGCATCCAGCCAGGAAACAGCAGCACCATAGGTTTCTGATAAAGAAGAAATCAATTACAGAACATTGGCTACGTGGGTGATGGCTGGGAAGCAATAGAGGTGAGTGAGGCAAGCCGGTGATTAGCAATGACAAGAAGCTGCTACACCCCTAAGCTGGAGGGACAACAGAAAAAGGTGGCATTAACAGTTGGGGCTGTCTGGGGAGAGTGAGAACCACTGAGAGAATGCAGAGGAAGGGCAGTCTCTCCAGGACACCTCATAAGTGAGGATGGGAGGAAGAACCTGGCTTCTTCCCTCCCCTCCCATGCTCTGGTTTTCTGCCTGTGCTTCCCATTGGCCAACCCTACACAGAAGCCAGAGGGAAAAGGAGCCTGGGACATGTGTCTCCTTGCAATGCAGAGTAGGGAAGGGCAGAAGAGAACAAGAGCCAATAGGCAGGTACTGATGCTCCACTGCAGTACATCGCACACTTTTGTTCATTCCAACTGATTTACATGCTTACTACAACAGTAGTGTTTTGTCCATTTTCTCTGCTATTATATAGAATAAACTAGTTTGGAGACATAGACATCTCTTTAGATTAAAATAGAAGTAATCAAGTCTATGCCAGGTCCCAGTTAATGCAATCAAATTTGTACATATAGCATGTGTTGTTTCTTCAGCTCAGTTTCTTGTTCCCAAACTGTGGAAAAGACCAAACTTGAAAGCAACACTCCTCTTCATGCCCATTCCCAACCCCAAATTAGATCTAGGCAAAAGGGATAAGAGTTGGAAGATTTTGAAGGTGGCATCAAAAATTGAGTTCCATTCTATTCATAATTTTGGCACAGGCTGACTTGCCAGGATGCTCCTTTTGCTTAAATTTCCATTTTCTCCTTTATGTATCTGGGCAACTAAAACTTACTATTCGATATCACTTCATATTTTCAAAATGTTAGCCATCCCTTTAAATGTTTCACCATGCACTAAGTAATAATTAAGCATTAACCATTGGTCCAAATTTAGATGGCACATTTACATGTGTCTTTAATTATTTGTCAATTTGTGTCAGTACTTGAGACTACTCAAGAGACAGTGTAGACAAAGGCCATCCCAAGGGCTTAACAAAGTGATTGCAGGCTTATTAGAAAACACAGAAAGACAAGCCTCCCAGGTGTTGTCTCCCACTTGCAAATCCTGCAGCAGGGAAAAAAAACCAAACATAGGTTTGCTATGAGTGGAACAATTTCCCAAGTACATATACCTCAGACAGACACATACTCCTATCTTTGTTTGGAAAAGTGATAAAAATAGTAGATTTCCATAAATGTTCTCAACTCCATATTGCTTTAAAACAACCTGGAAGGTCTGTACATTACAACACTCTACCAAACCCATAGTGTGTTTTGGTGAATGGTAAAAGCTTATGCAAGAAATAGTAAATTTTTTTTTGTAGGCATATTAGCCCACATTTGCCAAAACTTTATTTGTGCTAAAGATGATGACTTAATACGTCTGTTAAGTGTTGCATTAAAAAAAAAAGTTTCTGGGAGAGGGGGGAGGAGCAAGATGGCCAAATAGAAACCTCCAGCACTCATCCCTCCATAAGAATACCTAATTCAACAACTATCCACGTAAGCAAGCACTTTCAGAAGAACCAAAAATCAGGTGAGTGATCATACTACCTGGTTTTAACATTATATCAAAGAAAGAGGGACTAAGGAGGGCAGAAAGACAGTCTTGCCTTGCCTATGCCACCCTCCCACCCTCTGTCAGCAGTGCTGCGCCAGCACACTGAGTGGAGAGAGATTCTGTGCCTAGGGGAGGGAGAGTGAAGTGACTGTGGGGCTTTGCACTGAAACTCAGGGCTGGCCTGGCACAGGGGAACACAGCCCAGGACCGGTGCCCACAGAGGGAGCATATTGCCCAGCCCAGCCAGAAGGAAATCCTCCACCCTGAAGCCCAAGTTCTCTGTAGCTCCACCGCCAGCAGAGAAAGAGCAGCCTCGGGCCTGGACTAAATTCCTAAAGCAGTCGGGCCAGAATGACTGCAGTGCTTGGGCAATTCGTGTGGCTGTGCTGGCTCAGAGCCAGTGGACTTGGGTGCACATGACCCAGGGAGGCGCCAGCAGCTGTGGCCAAACCAGTTCCTGTGTCACTCCTCCCCCAGCTACGGGCAGCACAGCTCAGGGAGAGTCTTCTTCCACTTGAGGAAAGGAAAGGGAAAAGCTCAGAGATTTGTTTTGCAACTTGGGTACTAGCTCAGCCACAGTAAACTAAAGTACCAAGCAGACTCCTAAAGCCCCTGAGTCCAGGCCGTAGTTCATGGATGGCATTTCTGGGCCCACCCTGGGCCAGAAAGAAACATGCTGCCTTGGAGGGAAAGACCAAGTCCTGGCAGGATTCACCACCTGCTGACTAAAGAGCCCTTGGGCATTGAAAAACATCACAGGTAGCCAGGCAGCAGCCACCACTGGCTTTGAGTGAGATCGGGCTTGGTTAAGGTATGATCTGACACTGGTGGCCATGAGGGAGTGCCCACATCACTCCTCCCCCAACTCCAGCAGCCCACCACAGAGAGTGACAGAAGAGAGTGAGAGACTTTGCCTGGCAATCCAGGGAATTCTCTTATATCTTACCCAAACTCACCAAGGCAGTACCACCACAAGTCAGTAAGAATAACAGCATTACTGTGCTTGGGGCACCTCCAACTGATACAGCTACAATGACCAGAGACTTAGACCACAACACTCGAGTATCTGGAAAGCCTTCTTAAGAAGGACAGGTTCAAACAAGCCCAGACTGTGAAAATTAAAATAAATACCTAACTCTTACAATGCCCAGACATCAATGAACATCCATAAACATCAACAACCAGGAAAACATCACCTCACAAAATGAACTAAAAAAGGTACCAGTGATCAATCCCACAGTGATGGAGACAGGTGACCTTTCAGACAAAGAATACAAAATAGCTATCCTGAAGAAGCTCAATGAGTTTCAAGACAACACAAAGAAGGAATTCAGAAGCCTACTGGAGAAATTTAACAGAGATTGAAAAAATAATTTAAAAAATCAAGCGGTAATTCTAGAGATTAAGCATTCAATTCACAAACTTAGAAATGCATCAGAGTCTCTCAATAGCAGAACTGATCAAGCAGAAGAAAGAATGAGTGAGATCGAAGACAGGTTATTTGAAAATACAGATTCAGAAGACAAAAAAGAAAAAAGAATAAGAATGAAGCACACCTACAAGATCTAGAAAATAGCCTCAAAAGAGCAAATCTAAGAGTTATTGGCCTTAAGGAGAAGGTACAAGAGAGAGAGATTGGGGTAGAAACTTTAGTGAAAGAAATAATAAAAGAGAACTTCACAAACATACAGAAAGATATCAATATTCAGGTACAAGAAGATCATAGAACACCCGATTTAACCCAAACAAGGCCACCTTAAGGCATTTAATAATTAAGCTTCCAAAGGTCACTGATAAAGAAAAGGCCCTAACAGAGGAAAAAAGAAAAAAAATAACACATAAAAGAGCTCCAATGCATCTGGGAGCAGTCTTCTCAATGGAAACCTTATAGGCCAAGAAAGAGTGGCATGACATATTCAAAGGGCTGAAGGAAAAAAACCTTAACCCTAGGATATTATATCGTGCAAAATAGCCTTCAAACATGAAGGAGAAATAAAGACTTTCCCAAACAAAGGCCAAGGGATTTCATCAACACCAGACCTGTCCTACAAGAAATGCTAAAAGGAGTTCTTCAATCTGAAAGAAAAGGACATCAATGAAGAATAAGAAATCTTCTGAAGGTATACAACTCACTATAAGAGTAAGGACGCAAATACAGAATACTCTATTGCTATAATTGTGGTATATAAACCACTTATATTTGGAGTAGGAAGACTAAAAGACAAATCTATCAAAAATAACTTTTTGAAATATACGTAGTATAAAAAGATATGGATGGAAACAACAAAAAGTTAAAAATGGGGGGGTCAATGAAGTTAAAGGTAGAATTTCTGTTAGATTTCTTATTTATTTGTTTGGTTATAAGCACAGTTGTCATATATTTAACACATTAACTGCCAGGCGCATTGTATTTAACTTATGCTAATTCTGATCCCAGGGCCTTGTGAAGCATATGTAACTCACACGTCTCTTCACCTTGGGAGCTGCGAGAACTGTTTTCAAGTTGCATATAACTCATGCACAGAAAACAATAAAAAAATAAATTTTTCATTGAATTAGAAAAGACCATTTTGTGTTCAATGTTTTTATTCTATTTTTGAAATAAACACCGTGGCCCCAAGGAAAAAAATTTTTTTCTAGTGTGATAATCAATGTGTTAAAATAATTGGTTACAAAATGTTTTTCACAAGCCTCATAGTAATCCTGAATCAAAAAGCCTACAACGGGTACACAAAAAAATGAAACCAAGAAATTAAAACACGCTACCACAGAAAATCACTTAACGAAGGAAGACAGGAAGCAAGGAAGAAAGAAAGAGGACCACAAAACAACCAGAGATCAGGTAACAACATGGCAGTAATAAGTCCTTGCCTATCAATAACAACACTGAACATGAATGGACTAAACTCTTCAATCAAAAAGACAGAGTGGTTGAATGGATTAAAAGACCAAGAGCCAACTATATGTTGTCTGTAAGAAATACACTTATTTATTCACCTATAAAGACACACATAGACTGAAAATAAAGGGATGGAAAAAGCATGCAAATGGAAACAAAAAAGAGCAGGAGTAACTAAACTTCTGTCAGATAAAACAGATTTCAAGATAAAAACTGTAAAAAGAGACAAAGAAATTTACTATGTAATGATAAAGGGGTCAATTCAGCACAAGGATATAACAATTCTAAATATATATGCTCCCAACACTGGAGTACCCAATATATAAACAAATATTATCAGAACTAAAGAGAGAGACCCCAACACAATAATCACTGTAGACCTCAACACTCCACTTTCAGCATTGGGGAGATTATACAGACAGAAAACCAACAAAGAAACATTGGACTTACTCTGCGCTACAGACCAAGCAGTCCTCCCACCTTGGCCTCCCAAAGTGCTAGGATTACAGGCATGAGCCACTGCACCCAGCCCCAAATCCAAATTTTAATGGTCTCTTGAGCTTTCAAGTCAGCCTTGAGACATACCCAAAGTTCATCCAGTTCTATTTCTGCTGAGATAAGAAATCAAATCCATGATTATAAAAGCAAATTCATTCTCGCTGCCAATTTAGATGTGGGATGCAGTTCATTCTTAGTGATTAACGACTTTTGAGAATCAGAATTCAGACCATTATACTATAAAAATTTCTCTTGACAATCCAAATGAATTACTGACTTGCCAAGAAATTTCAAAAAAATTAACAATTAAGCCAGCTGATTTTTTCTAACAAGTTAGAGGGGAACAATATGTCATTAGCTTCAACAGAATATGATTGATGAAAACAACACAGGTGTATTAACAGACACTTTTAATGAATTTTGGATTCTTCAGGTACTTTTCTCCCCTGTAGGAGATTTATAAAATGTATGACTGCTTTTACTATAAATATGCAAACTGGGGAGAAAATTAATATCTTTTATTAATTTATCCTAGAATTTCTCAAGAAAAATATATTTTCTCTGATCTAGGTAATATGAGTGGTATGAGAAAACAAATTCAGGGAGTTATGGAGAGGGGAAAGAAAGTGCTAATTTAAAAAAAAAAAAAGGGCGGGGGGTGGGGTATGTCAAAAGGACACAGGCATCAACCTCGAAGAGTCCCTAATGGTCAAAGTTGGAAACTTTAAGCAGCAAAATAAATTATAATATTGGATTATAACCCAAACCATTTTAAAATCCATATGTTCATACAGTCATAAATAGATGAATAAGTAATTTTCCTTACCAAATAATTCCAAAGTGGTATATATAAATATACACGCACACACACATATACATATACACGCACCACCCTCCTCCAGGACTGGGAGCTTAATTTCCCTCCCCTTGAGTGTGGGCTGGACTTAGTCACTCAATCCCAACAACTAGAGTAAGGAAAATTAATAACTTTGCAATGGAAAATGTTACATTTACAATGCAGACGTTGCCTTAACCAAGTGATCAAGGTTAACGCTATCAGTGATAAGTCATGTTGCCACCACGTGCGCCCCACACATAATGAGAAGGGCACTAAGTTGTATTCTGTCACAAAACCCACAACCCCAGTCAGATCATGAGGAAAACATAAGAGTCAAATTGAGAGAAAGTTTACAAATCATCTGACAATTATACCTCAAAACTGTCAAGGTCACAAAAAACAAGGAAAGCTGGGGAGCCTTGCAGTTTAGAGAAGACTAAGACTGAACTACTAAATATGTGTGGTATTCTGGATTGGGTCCTGAAACAGAAAATAGAAATTACTGGGAAATTCAAATAAAATCTGTAGGTTAGTTAATAGTGTTGTACCATTGCTAATTTCTTAAGTTTTGACAAATGAACCATGTATTTAAGATGTTAACGTAAGGGGGGAAGCTGGGCAAAAGTAAAACAAGAACTCTGTAACATTCTTGCAATTTTTCTGTAACTCTAAAATTATTCTAAAACTAAAAAAGGTTTATTACTCAGAGCCAAATGAAAAAACACAACAGATAAAAACAGGTGGAATGTAGTAAAAACAATCTTAATGGAAATTTAGTCACAAATATTTATATTGAGAAGGAATAAAGGTTGAACATATTAAGTGTAAAACCTAAGAAGTTAGAAATAGCAAGGAAGCAGGAAAATATAGTGGAAACAAAATAGAAAATATTTATACAGATACATTGGAAACAGTTAAAGTCAAAAATTGACTAAAAAATCAACAACAGACAAACTTCTGGCAAAATCAAATGAGAAAAACTATGATATGAAAAAGATGACATAACTAGAGATAAAGCAGAGATCTGAAAAGATTATCAGCAATGTTCTGCCAATAGATTTGAAAATGGTTTCTAGGAATCTTTCCTTAACTGACACACACACAAGACAGAAAGCTTAAAGAGTCTTATTAAAGAACCGGATATTAAAGAACTGAACTTAAAACCTTCGCACATGTGCGAAGGGAGAGAGGGAGAGAGAGCACACAGGGAGCGAGAGCACACTCAAGATACCCACATGGTTTTCCAGGCACGGTCTGCCAAACTTCAAGGACAATATTACTTAAAACCAGGTAAAAACAGTATAAGAACAAAAGTCAATCAATCTATTTCACTCAGGAAAATGAGTATAAAAATCTAGACAAAATGTTGTAAACCAAATCTAACAATGTTAAAACAGATGATATATCATGACGGTGCTAATCATGTCCTCCAAAAAGCAGACACCAAGATGGGATAAGATGTGCAAAAGATTTTAGTGAGAGAAATTCCCGTGAAGGATAAAGGGGAAGAAACAGAAGCCAGCAGGAGAACTTTCCACCTGTGATGTTAAAGGAGACGGGAAGGTGGAAATGGAGTGAAAAGAACTCGAGATCACAGCAGTTCTAAAAGAGTTTTGGCAAGAACATTGAGGAGCCCTTGCACCAAAGTCACCCATTAGGGGGATCCCTCCTCAGCATCGCCACTGTGTTGATCACTGATGGGCTGGATAATTGGTTGAGCATCAGCTAAGACCAATTTCAGCCACGACACAAAGGCAGGGATGCACCCAGAGGGCAGCACCCAGCACTGTCAATCACCCATACTTCCTACAGCAGGAGATCTGAGCACCAGAGTTACCTGCCTGCCACAGTGACCAAGTTGGGTTTTCTCCAGGAATCCAAAGGTTTGGTATCAGAAAGATTTATAAATGTGATTTATCATGTGTTAGACTCAAATGTTGTGTGCCTGTTTAGATTCCCTTGGCTCAGATGCTTCCCTGACCTGTCACTGTGAGGACCTGATGAGTCATTTGCCCTGAGAGTACTATGCCTTCCTCTTCAGCCACCACGTCAGAGCTGAGCCAACCAGCCACATACCTAGAGTGTCTGGAACCAAGTTAAGCGCTGTACTGCAGGGGATGGGACTTGGCAACCTGAGCTGCCATCAAAGGGACCACGATGACATTTGGATATATGAGACAGTTTACTTACCGTGGCATAAGTTTTAACCAATAGGAACCAGTAGGTCTGGGCAGATGAATCCCTCCCTCCTCCTCCCTTCCTCCTGTGGATGACTTTGAGACACAGGTCTCTCTATAGCCCATTCAGAAAAGTCCCTCATGCTGAGTGAATACAACTACCAAGAGAATTGCTGGGTCTCTTTTGAACTACACATGAAGCAGTAGCCAGCCTGGTAACCCATCCTTTCACAAAGCTGCTGTCTCTCCTTGCCTCACTCCCATTTTCCTTCTCTCACTGCCCTGGGTTCTTACCTCCCAAATAAAGCATCAGCATTTTAAATTTTGCATCAGGTTCTGTTTTCTAGAAAACCCAGGCTAAAAATATATTAAGCAGATTAGAGTTGAAAACCTGGTCATTTGAATATATGCAGAAAAAATTGATAATATACAAAATAATTGTTTAAAAACCTCATTAAATGAGTAAAATACTTTCAATATGAAAGAACATATTTGTAAAACCTATAACAAACATAGTTTTAAAGGAGGGGAACATTAGAAATACTCCCCTTACAATTAATTATATGGCAAGGATGCACGATCAGCCAGGAATGCCATTGGGCAGCAAATATGACAACACATTGGGGTAATCAAGAATAGTTTACAAAGCTATAGGTAGGTTAAGGGAAACTAACAAGGATGATGCTGTACCTTCAAGGCTGGCAGCAGAGACAAATACCCTGTTACCCTGGACTGAAGGAGGAATTTACAGATCTAGAGAGATCAGGGGTCTGTAAGACAGGCCTATAGCAGACAGGGATAGCCAACCCTCAGACACAGTAGATTTGTGTTGTGTTGACAAAGCCTTGAAAGTTCTAATATACTTGCAGGGGGTTAACTAGTTTTCCCCCGCCAAATTCCTGTCTACCTAGAACCTCAGAATGTGTCCTTATTTGAAAATAGAGTCTTTGTAGATGTAATTAAGGTAAAGATTGAGATGAGATCCTACTAGATTAGGCTGTGCCCAAAGTCCAACAAGGGACAGGAAAGGATGCACAGACTTATGGGAAAAATGGAGCCAGAGACTGGAGTTATGCTGCCATAGGTAAGGAACGCCAGGAGTCACCAGAAGCTGAAAGCAGCAAGGAAGGATCCTCCTCTAGAGGCTCAGGAAAGAGGGGGCCCCTACTGACACCTTGATTTTGGACTTCAATCCTTCAGAACTGAAGGAATAGGTTTTTGTTGTTTTAAGCCAATATATTTGTGGTAGTTTGCTATAGGGAAACCTAGGAAACTGATGTAATACCTAGATTAGGAGAGAAAATTTTTCTCCTTTCTTGATAAAGGAGTAGTATAGGGGAAGAAATAGAAACAAACAACAGAGTTGACTCTACAGTGGTAGCAGAGATTACACAACTGTATCTTAAACTGGAAGAAATCATCCAAATCCCTGATGTATTCTCCCTTAGAAAGCTGCACACACACCCCCCCCCAACTAAATAGTGTAAACACTGGAAAGCGATATTTAGTAGATCCAAAAGAAGTGTTCAGTCCAGTTATCTAACAAAAAGTGCGCATAGCTTAATGTCCATCCCTGGCCGATGTCTCAGGCTAAGAAAACAAGGATAGAACACAAAATACCTAGCCCTCTGTGAGTCCCTTGATGTGAGGTGGTGGCAGTGGTGGTTGGGATAATGGGCTATAGGTCTCAGTAAGGAAAAAGAAAATCAAAAGCCCATAACATACCTACCATGTCAGAGCAATTCGACTGAGCAAAATAAAGAAATGACACACTAAATATGCAATATATACTATAGCCCCAAAAGGGGTGGAGTACAAGGATATAGCATGCCAAAGACCAAAACATATAAAGCAAAGCCCAGGCTGGAATAAAACAGTTTAATGAACAGAAAGAAAACCTTCACTTACATTAGGTCTATACCCTCTAGAAAGTAATACCCAGAACATGTACACAATAAAACAAGTACTCAAAAACAAGCTAAACAAAATAAGGTGAAAAAGGGATTGTGGAAGGAAACAAAAGGAAACAAAACATGGACTAGAGTTTCTAGAGAGAACTAACAATAATATAGAGCTAGCAAAGAACAGAGGAAATACCATTGAGAGACAACTACCTTAGTAAAGGAAGATTTGAGGTATCCTGATGAATTCAGATGAAAGAAGAGATGAATGCACTTAGATGAGGTTAAGCTGTAGAACACAAACGGAATGCAATTAGATGAGGTCAAACTACAGAATATAAATGATGCAATATAAGGATAATTGGCATTGGCCCCTGAAGTCAAGAACCCATCAAGTTAAGTTTACACATAAGTAGAAGAAAATTTCCCTGAATTGAAGGCAAAATTGAATCCATAGATCAAAAAAAAAAAAACAAAATCCACATTTCCGGAAAAGTTGATACAAAATACTCAGGACCAAGACATATCCTGATTAAGCAGCTAAATCTCGAAAGGGGAGGAAGATCATTTTCCTTTTTTGCCTCAACAAAGAGGTGGTGCAGGGGTGGAGAGGAAAAAGAGCCTTTGACTTCTCCACAAAAGACAGAGTATGCTGGTTCCATGAATTTTAATTTCCAGTTAGTATGTGCTGTTTTCAGGGAGAGCACCAGCCCAGAATAGAAAGCAGCACTAGAAAGTATTTCTATTAAAAGCCCTCAAGGAATTCCTTTTCTCCTCTTCCTTCCTACCTCCTCTCACTTGACTTCAGGACCCTGTTACATAAGCTCTGCTGTGAGTTAGACCTCCGAAAACATTAAGAAAAAAAACACTGCCCTGAAGAGCATCCATTTTTAGTCTTAGCAAAATCCCTTGTGGCAAGGAAATACTAAAGGAAGTGGCTGTAACTTGAATAGGGGGAAAAATAAAACCCTGAAAAACTATTTCAAAAAAGCACTACTTTTTTGTACAGAACTGAACTGAAAGTCTTGGAATATCAAAATCAAAGAATCCTCACCTGTAACCAGAACAAATCAAAGTACAATTAGCAGGGGAAAAAATTTAGGAGAGATGTTAAATAGTCAATAACATAATGTCTGTCTCAACACACTTTCAGCAGAACAAAAGGAAGAGAGTTGAACCTTGAGTAGTAAAATATTAATAGGTTTCTATTTATCCTGATACTTGCCATTAAATATTTCAGACCTATTATCTATTGACTAACCCTCCTTATACAGAAAATGAAATGAGGTAGTCTCTCTTCCAAACTCATTTATATAACAAAGGTCAGACTGTTAAATCTTCATGTTAATATTCATTTCCCAATGAGAAAAATCAGATTTATGTAATTAGTAAGTGCACATTCTTGTATGAATTAGATAGGAATGTAAGTAGCAACACAGAAATCAAATCTCATATTCTTACTTTCCTTATTTGCTAAACCTATAACACATCTCAATTTTCTCCTATTCGGTCGTTAAATAGGAAATGTCTGATTTAGAATAAAAAGTTTAGCTTATTATATCTCAAACAAGAAGCAGTACAATTAATCAAACTATGCACCTAAACTATCGACACACTTTTGCCATCTTAATGGTAGCTTGTTTATGCCAGTAGCAAAGAAGCCTGGAGAGCGAGTGGCCATGAAATTGCAAAAGGCGTTTTCCACAGCTTGTTGAGAATGGGATATTTTTTCTTGCAAGAAGTGGTCCAAAGCTGAGAACAAGTGGTAGTCAGTTGGTGCAAGGTCTGGTGAATACAGTGGATGACACAGAGTTTCCAAGTCCAGCCTGTGTTGAGCAGCATTGTTTGTGCAACGTGTGGTTGGGTGTTGTCTTGCAAGAGGATTGCCTGTCTCTGTTGACCAATCTTGGCTGCTTAATCACAAGCATTCTCATCATTTTATCCAATTGGCTGCAATGGACATCCCCTGTAATTGACTGACCAGGTTTCACGAAGCTATAGTAGTTAGCACCAGCACTGGACCACCAAATAGACACTATTAGCTTTTTTCGATGAATATTCAGTTTTGGACTGTGTTTCAGCACTTCGTCTTTACCCAACCATTGTGTCAAATGTTTGTGATTGTCAAAAAGAATCCATTTTTCCTCACATGTAAGAATATGGTGTAGAATTGTTTGCCTTTATGTCATGACAGCAAAGAAATATGAGCTTTGAGACGATTTCTCTCCTGATGTTCATTTAATTCATGTGGTACCATCTATCCAGCTTCTTTACCTTGCTGATTTGTTTCAAATGGTCCCATATTGTTGGAATAGTAATGTCAAACCTTGCTGCTAATTCGCACATAGGTTGAGATGGATTTGCTTCCACTACAGCTTTTAGCTCATCATTATCCACCTTGGTCTCAGGTCACCCACATGGCTCATTTTCAAGATTAAAATCACCAGAGTGGAACTTCTCAAACCATCGACATACTGTGGGTTTATTAGCCACATCCTTCCCAAATACTTTGTTGATATTTTGAGCTGTCTGTGCTGCATTGGTTCCACTATGGAACTCATATTCAAAAATAACACGAATTTTTGATTTATCCATGGTTACACAAAAATTTCCGTAGAAAGAATTTGAAAGATAATCTCAGCCAAACCATGTGTTTGAAAAAATGAGGATGTACCTTCACAATAAAAATAAAACAAGATATGTCAAAGTGAAATGTCAGAGACATCAACTGTCAAACTTAGTACTTAAGGAAATGGGACATTTCGTACTTAATAACTATTAGGCAAGTAGCCTTTGCCAGACACCTAGGGAGTAAAGGAATGGAAGGCAAAAGCGGAGCTTGCATTTCTTTTCCCCCTGATAGAGAGGAAGTTTTTCCCTCCCCCTCTCTGTTCTGATAAGGACAACACCAGAGCTGAAGGATGGACGTGACTGGGGCAGGGGTCCTAGGAGCTGGTGGTTTGAAAAAGAATTTCTTACAAGTGTCTGCTCTGGCCCACTTACCTACTCCCCCTGGGAAAACCCTCTATAAAACCCACCACTCTCCCTTTCCTGGAGTGAACACTTTTTTCGGCCTCCACCCACCAGATGCTCAAAATAAACAGCTACACGTGAGGCTCCGTGAGTCTCTCGGCTCCGGACCTAACAATAACCTAATAAAATGAAAATACCAGCACAATACCTGATCTCAGTTGTGTGGACTAAATTAGCTTTATCTTTCATAATGTACAAACAACACAGGCTGCTGAGTTCATAGCAGATGCTCAGTAAAAGAGAATCACTCAGATTTAAAACAACTCGGTAGCACGAGAGAGACCACAGAAAGGATAAGGTAGGAAAAAGGCGAAGTGGGAGATAAAGTGTAATGCTTGCTCCCGAGAGGCGGCGGCAAGCTGACCAGGAGGCTGCTTGAGTTGAGATAGACATAGAACCCTTATGAGGAAAGGTTATGAGAATTTGCCGAACAGATTAACTAAGGTGGGCCACCTTTAAAATTCCAAAAAGGGAAACAATGTAGTCTCTCAAATTAGCCTAAGGAAGAAAATAGGGATATAAGAGACAAGGACGCTTGAAGTGATTGGGAGCAGGGGAGTAAAATACAGCCTATTTCGGGTTGTGGTGGGAGAAAGATATGGGGAAAGAACTTTGAGTTGAATAGGAGGTACCTTAGTAAAAAAAGACTGCAAGACGACAACTCTAGAAGAAAGCAAACGCCTTGAAAACAACAGACATGTTTGGAATTCTCAGAAAAGAAAATGAATAAAAATGGGAAAATAGAACCTAAGCATACTTGGTATTCAGTCTATTTCCGCCCTCACATCTCTGGAATTCACAGGCAAGACAAAAGGACAATAAAAAGAAGAGGTAAAAAGCTTTTCAAAGACAGCTTGCAGAACTATATCAGAGCATGCAACACCACAAGAATGTACGAGAATTAAAAATGTAATCTACAAAGCACACTTAGGATACACCACTGTTTTGCATATAAAATAAAAAGCTAAATTCAATGAGGAAAACTGGTTTGGAGGGCGTAGTTCTCTTCACACTTCACACTCAAATTTTAAAAAGACTAACCCTAAGATCAGAAGACATAAGTTAGAAGTGATATTTGTGGATGTATAATCCTTTTCTTCCTTTCTAATGTGAAAGGAAAGTCTCTTCTTTCATTTAATTGTAATGCTATGAAATATTTCAGCTGTGTTCGAAGGGAAACCTAAATATTTGATGTCATTAGTCATTTTTGATTACTCTCAATCCCAAGATTAAAGCACATTTAGATAAATATGATAGGATTATCAAAATAAAGTGCTTGAGAATTTAGCATTCTGTTGTAAGCAATAACAACACCACCACGAAAGCAGCACTGGCTTAGACAACAAAGGAAATTTTCTGAGAAACATAACTTCTGTGAGCCTCAGGCCAGCTCGTTCCAGAACTCACGTCACGGGGTCCCACGTCTGTCCTCTGCCTCCTGTGGGTTTGCTCCACATACAGCCTGGCTTCGCTTGTGGTAGTAAACTGGCTGCCGTTGTTTCAGGCCTATTCTGCACACCACCAAATCCAGAGGAAAAGGACTGGAGTTTCACCAGCATTTCTTGCTAAGAAGAGAAGCTTGTTTCCCAGAAGTGCCAGCAAACCGCTTTTTGCACGTCATTGGCTCACCTGGGCTACCTTTCCGCCACACCCAACCCTCTGGCTTTCCCCTGCCCTAGTCCTCTAACTGGTTTCTCCTGAAAGCACTATTTTAATAGATCACTTGCACCTGAATTTTTCACTCATCAGCTGCTTGCCAATCTACCAGGTGACACAAAGGCAAGCATTGAAACCTCATGGCAGGTTATGCTTGAACCCCCTGGGCTGTTTCTTCCCACCCACCCTGCCTCCTGTGTCTGCGGAGGCTGGCAAGTCCCACTGTGAACAGAATGGCTTCTTGCCCGTCTTCTCACACGGCTCTTTGCTGCGTTCTGTGCTGCTTCTCTCCAGCCCGCCCAGCCTCCCTCTCCTGTTGCTCCTCTCAAACCTCTTCACTGCGTGCTCTGAAAACATCACTCCACAATAAACTGCCCTTTACCCATAACCTGCTGAGATTCCCGCTGCCTTCCAGCCTCCACCGGAACCTGATTCTTTCCCCATCTCCTTTTTCTTCAAAAGGGTTGCTCATTTTCCCATCTTCTCTCCACACTAGAATCCGGAAATAAAGCTGGCAATGTCCGCGTACAGCCGTGCTCTTTCCCTGCCATTGCTTCTGTACCTTTAGGGCTTCTACACCTCACTGTGGCACTCTAACTTCTCCCCAGGAGGGTACCTAGCGAGGGTCAGTGTAAGTATGTAAGCTGGATGGGGCATACACGGACGGGTTAGAGTATTCTTCTTACCTTCGTAGGTCTGAAGTGTTTAAGAAATACCTGTGGCTTGGTCATCTCTCTGGGCTTTTCTATGCCCCTCCTTCCTCTGTTATCTATTAAATCCTGATCAGCAAATATGAAACTCTGTGAGGAAAAAATCAAGAACTCCAAAACTAGTCACTTCTACTCCATTCAGCTTAGCATTTCCATAGGTGAATTCCTGCCCTTATTGTCCAAAACTTTCAGTTCCACCCCTGAACTCTCAAACTCAGAACATCCTACCCCTATGGAACCTCTTATCATCCTAAGAATTCCTCTCCTTCCTCCCCTCCCACCATACTAACAATCTTAATATTTCCCAATTCTGACTCCATCAATCGTCCCCATTTTCACTTACGCTATTATATATATTAATAGCATATTATTTCCCAGGTCTCTTACAAAAACAATTTAACTTTTTGAGCTGTTTTTTTTAAAAAAAAAAAAGACTAAACAGGTTTCTTTTCCTTGTTATCAAGTTGATCTTGATAACTACAGAGGTGCTAGTTTAGCGTGCATGTAACCCAATCAGTAACAAGATTTGTTAATTTGTAAATCTCTAAAAGGAATGTTTAGCAATTAATGTGATTACTTTATTAGAGATGATGTTTAGACCTTAGTGTCCCATAGATAGAAATATTACCAAAGTCAGTCTTAGTAACATTGATTTTGTATAGCTGACAGGACATCGTAGTGATTACAGTTAAGGCAAACAGAAGACGGAACAGAAAGAGAAAGCAACAGGTTTTTCTCTTCACTAGGTGTTCTCTTTGTTGGCTCTAATCTAGGTTAAATTAGATAGAAAAGACCTCATTTCTCAAAGATGATGTCTAAGACAGAACCTGAGTGGCCTTGGAGAAGACATCTCACCTGAAACACAAGTATTAAAGTAAGAAAGCTGTGAGTGTACACTAGCCTAGCTCCAGTTTGTATCTTAATATCTTATTGCTTGGGGACTAGTAGTTTGAACTCTAAATGGCTGGTAAGGAGTGATGTACGATTACAGACTGTAAGATTCCAAGATCAAGGGCTAAGGAAAAACAACCTGCCCCCCCCACCCCATTACTCATAATTTAAAAGTGAGCCTTTGAAGGGACATTTAACAGTTTTTGCAGAGAAAAATTCTGAAACCGAAGCTATGATAAGAAGCCTCACCTGCTAGCCACATCTTAGTCCCCGAAAGAGAGGGATGCAATAGAGTACATTATCTCAGAGACCTGCTGGAAATGCACCCCCAGAAAAAAAGAAAGCCTCCAAGGCTAAAGTCTATGCTCAAGAGAGAAATAAGCATATTTTTGAAGATGGTGGGGGTAAAAGAGGCCCTAAAATATGTACTGGAAACTTTATGGGCTAAATTAGAGGGAGTTTGAACACACAAACACCGCAACTGAATACCAATGAAAGGTGTGTATTTATTAGAAAGGCCATATTGTATTAGAAAGGAGAATGCAGAGTTAAAAAAACCAGAATGGCAGGATTTTTAGAGTGCCTATGTTTATAGCCTGTTAAGTGGAATGGACTTGGACCCTTGCTTTCTTTTCTGTCAAAGTCAGGTGAGAGCCCTAGAACGGGGAATACCTAATGGCAGTTGCAACTACGGAAGACTAAGGAGGATGGGGTTTTGCCTGAGTTTGGTCTTCCCAGGGCTTAAAGGAAGTGAGGAAGTAACTGGGCTCTCTGGTGGCCCCTGGGCTTCTACTATATAGATTCCTAGAGAAGCAATACTGGCTCCTACTAAGCAAGGGAAAGTTTTGCATGTCTGAAGTAGAAAATTAGTTACACAGATTCATTCAAAACTTCAAAGAAGAGGGTGCTGCTATGTAATAGTTCAAAACAAAATCTCCACTCCTAGGCAAGTCTCTGGGAATGTATTTGACAGCCTTCAGGAAGAAAAACACCTTTTTAAATATCTTATTGTAATACGACATGTACCTGGTTATGACCGAGCAAGGAGGAACTGCCTAGGTTCCCTGGATAATGATCAAGCTGTGATCTCTTCTAAGTGTCTGGAGGAAAGCTAAATCCAGGAATTGGTTCCTTCCCAGCTCAGGCCAATGGGCAGCACATGGTGGTGGGCCACGTGCAGAACGTGGACATAGCTTTCGTTCACAAACTTCACTTACTTTAAGAACCATCGCACTTTTAGGCCACTCAATATCAAGATACAGAAAAATATTTGTCTGTCTTTTACATATTTTATATTCTGAAATAATATTTATTAGACACTTTCTGCATACCAGGCACCTTGCTAAGTGCTTTAAAACATTTCATTTAATCTCCACAGCAAACCTAGGAGCTCCCATTACCCCATTTTACAGATTAGGAAACTATTAGAAAAAAGTACACAGTTTGTTAATGGTGGAGCAGGAATTCACACCAAGGGCTATTTCATTCTGGAGACTATAATCTTGACCACTACACCTTATTATATCTTTTAATTAAAATATGCTTACGAATGTGGGATATGGCACCAGTTTACTGTTCTGGACAGAAAAGATTTCCTCCAAGTTTCTAGGAAACGCGGAAACTCAAGTTTGCTTTGTCAGGTACCAGTAACACAGAAAAAACTTAAATTATGTTTTAGTATTGTTTTCTCTATTGTCTAAAGTCCCAAACAGAAGCCTAATGAGAATTAAATCTTAACTTTTTGAATACTTTTTTTTAGGCATTAAAAATTAGATAAATTTAATGACTCTCTCTGAGGCAATGGAAATATCTAGGAAACTTTTAAGTTTCTTGTTTAGAATTCTAAGATCGCTTGATTATTCTGCTAAAAAAACCCCACTACTCCAGTCCTTTGTGTTCTTTTCTACCACAGAGTAGGGGGAAAGTGCATCTTTGGGACAGCTAACAAACCTTTGTAGTGTAACTAGGTAAACAATTATTAGTAAGAATATATCCTCAGAGATAAAAAGTCCCAGAATACGTTTCAAAACAAACATTTCTCATCCATTCTTCACTATCTTATCAGAATATTAGGACTTTTCCTCATTTTTTGCTAAGTTCTTTTATTTGAAATACATCAGCATGATCCTTCAAGACAACCTTTTACTAAGCATTTGTTTTGCACATATGCACTTTACCTAATATGTGCACTAAACCAAGTTAAAAGAGCAGTCACAAGTTTTTCCTAACAGAAAAATAAAATGTCAAGTAAAAACCATACATATTTGATTTATTCATGCGCACTTTTAAGTTCCAGGTATAAAAAATTTAGAAATCCTTACCTTATAAATCCATATCTTCTAGTCAAATGCTAAGGAGGCCATAGAGAAAACATTGAATTCAGGCGTGAGAAGGAGGAATGAGTTTCTCAGAGAGTAAAGTCTAAAGTATGTTTGATTATTTACCTATAACAGACCAAGGAAACCCATGACATCACCCAAGACTCCCTCCTTCAAACTAAGCCCCACCCAGATCTGAATCAGAACAGACTTTTAAAGTCCACAAATCAGAAGGCGCAGTTATAGATAATACAATGGATCAGCTGAGCATTGACCTATGGGGGTGGTACACTCTGGTTTCCATGCTGTGGGTCAGGCTTCACCAGCAGTGTGGTGCAGGCAACTTCCTAGGGTGGGGCTGTCTGACCTTCATGTCCCCAGCAAACCTGTTTAGTTTGCTGCAGAGTGGTAAAGAAAATTGTGCAGCTGGTTGCAATGGGTGCTGACAGTTCTTCAAGAAAGAAACATAACCCTACACAAAGTCATAGTTCATCCACACCTACAATTCTCATTGTAGTTCTGGTTGCTAGAACACCAAGCTTAACAAACTCAGCTTCCGAGAAAAGTCTTCTTTGTAAAGACTTCCCTGAACTCCACGGGAAGAGCTTAGCAGTGCCCCACCTTTATGCTGTCATACAGCTTAATCTCTCTCCCCCACCCCTTGTGTCACATGCCTGCCAGCACAAGCCATAGTGTTGCAGCTAGGAGAAAAGCTTGACTCAGCCTTGTATCCCCAACGATTAGCATTGTGACTACCGCATACTAGTGCACAGTAGGTGGTCTATATTTGCTTTTGGAATGCGTGGGAATGAAACTTACAAAGGGGACAAAAAAGTACTTTATGAGGATAATGAACAGGATTCTTCTGTCTGGACTGAAGGATACCATCCAAACTTTAGCACAGCACACACAACCCTTGATCATACGATCAGAGGGCCCTGTCTAGCATTCAAGCCTTCATGCATTGCTCACCACACCTACTTTAACCTCCTGGCACACCTGGACACTCTGGGGAGATGGCAAGGTGCTTTGGAGGAATTCCTCCTCTCTTCCTCCCCATCTCTTCCTTGGCATCCTCCTTCTGCTCAGGAGTCACCTGGAGTGAGCCTTCTACTGCAAGAGCCTTCTACCGCAAGTTATTTAATAACGTCTGTTGTGAAATAAGATCCAACTGGGACGTCCTTAAAAGATGCAGGCAATCCCAGCTTTTACCTCTGAATCCCCAGGGCCATGTGGTTTCTGGTACATCATGGCCACTCTAAGGTTAGTTTAGGAAAATATCAAAGATCCTAAAGCATACACATGTGGAGAACAGACTCTCCATGGAATCTCAAAAGAGAAGAACAAGATATTTGAAGATATTTGAAGTTTTAGGATGAAATATCATGACATACAAAGATATATGTTATGTAGAAATTGTTCAAGCTGAAGGTAAAAATAGAACTAAGGTTTTTAGAAATATCAATGGCTGAGAGATAAGGGTTGTTCTGAGATTTATGTCACAGCAAAAGTTACCATAAAATTTATGCCACCATTGAAGACTAGATCAATGGGTTTTGAGTTATGTACCTTTCCCTTGCCATGTATTTAGCGCTCCCACTCCGGGAAGGGGTACCTGAACAGAAGTAGGATGAACCATTAAGACCCCATGTTAGGGAAGTCTATAGGGTCACTGCTGCAGAGGTTCATTTGTTAGGCTTTGAGATCTGTTACTATTAATACTTCAATACTAGCTTGAGTTCTCTTCTGCAAACTTCCTCCATAATGTCTTCAAGAGGCTGGGAGGAGAGATGGTATATGGCATATTGTTAACCCTGATTATATCCATCGTGCATACGGATCTACACTAAGGCTCACAGGAGAATTTAAAGTAATGTTGGCATTTAACACTTAATAAATTTGCAAATGTTCTGATGAAATTAAAGTATTAATATAACCATCATGTAAGTTGAGGATGGGAAAGGAGCTACTGGCTGAATCCTAAGAGATGAAATAAGGCTGAAATTAATAACCCAATTTGAGTCTTTCAATTGTCAAAACACTGTAGAAGAAAGTGAATTTGAATTCTAAAGCTGAAAGGTGGGACAGACGGGACTGAAATGTAGAAGACCTTAAATTGGTCTGAGAGGCAGACTAGGCATTATCATATATTAGACATTGCTGAATCGGTTCAATCAATATCTCTAGCAAGAAACAGTCTCCTAGTATTCCAGCTAGCAGAACACTCGAGGTGTTAAATCCACATATTTATTTCCCAAGATGCTAAATGTGGGGCTTGTCATCATTTGTGCATGTCCTCCTTTCTTGGCCCATTGTTGCTGGGAAAGAAAATGAAGTAATTGAGGCTATGGCTTTAAAGTGGAGTTAGGAGATTGCGAGAGGATTGCACTCACACCTTCTAAAGGTCAAGCCACAGCCTGCTCCGATAAACTTGGATAACAACTGAAGTCAGTCTCCACTTGGCTTCAACATCTCTCACCTGGGAGTACCTTAATTAACTAACCAATCAGAGTGGGTTTGCAATTTAGGATTTCTGCCCAGCCAATGAGTTGCCTCCAAAAACAACTTTTTGTGGAAATCCCCTATAAAAAATATCTCCTGCCTTTGCCTTACAAAACACTATTCTGGGGCTGCCCTGACTTAGTATACCTGAATTGCAATTCTTTATTTCTCAAATAAATACTATTTTCTTTGACCTCTGTGTCAATATATTTTTATTATTTTTTTTAAGTTAACATAGCTACAGAGTTGCCACATCAGTGCAGGGGCTTCCTATGGCCTTCTACATGTATTGCGTGACCTATTCTTGGTTCTGTGTTTTCCTCGTATCTCTACATGTCTCAGGTCTAAAATAGCTTCAGCAACTCTAAGTTTTGCAGTGAGTTATCCTTTAAAATTGCTCAAAGTGCTTTTACAACTCTCTTAATGATCACTCTGGGAAAAAGGCAGGGTTGGTGATCTTCCTGCGTCTTTTGGGATGAGGAAACAGGTGCTAGGAGTGAACAATGATGCACCCAATGAATAAGTGTCAAAGCTGGGCTTTACATCAGACACCTGCCATGCCCCTCTCATATGCCCTCAGCCACCTTTTTGCCCTGCCATTGTTGAGTCAACCAGCTCTATGCAGGTGCCCTTGACAGCACCTCATCCCAGCTCCACTGTGTGTCTGTCTTGCTTGTTGTCCCAGGGATTCTCTGCTTCCTAGTGAGACTCCCCAAACAGAGAACATTAACACCCTCTATGTTAATTTTAGCCTGTGGTGACTGAATTGCTCCTCTATGCTGTGTCTCTGTCCACAATCCTGAAGGGTCTTCTACAAGGTTCCTTAAAGTGTCCCCACCAGGACTAAGCCCCAGCTACCCATAGGGACAGCCAGCTGAACAACACACCCTTGGGCTAGCTCTCCCTCCCTTCTGTTTCACTCGTCTCAGGGACACCTCTGCTGTTCCCTGAAGTCACTTTCCAAAATAAAGTATTTGCACAAAAGACTTACCTCAGGCTCGGCTTCTTGGGGGAAGAAGCTCAGTTAAAACAGGCTGCAAACACATTTTTTCGATTTCCTGGTTCATTCTTCTTCTTATCCCATTAATCACCAGACCTAAAATTCAATACTCATCTTTTTTCATTTCTAATCACAGATAAACAAAGGCTAGAAAGGCTTTAAGATTTAATATCTGAATATAAAGTATAATCTCTTTATGGTCTGTATGTCTTGCACACATTAGGTGCCTAATAATAGGAAACAGTTGTTACCTTTAAGGTAGTGACTGTTTAAGAAGGATGCATATGTAAATATGAAGAGAAACATACAAGTTGTCATTGTACAGATGAGAGAGCTTGAAGTAGCTATCTTTACACAATAATATTTCTAGGGTTAATCTGTAAAGCTTCCATGTCTATAAATCTTCCTGGCTGGCATCTCTTTACACTAAGTTTTCTAATAACAAGTAAGATTTTTATTCTTGTGGCTTCTTATTTTATATATACTGATGGCTTATTTTAAACAGCCTAAGGGGAGAAAACAGAATGATGTCTTTAGAGCTTTGAGGTTTAAAATCGCAATAATATCAATATTTGCCAGTTGTGATTACATATACATATTAATGGAAGTTTGCCCTCCAAGAATTTAATAAAGATGGAGCATAGTCATTCATATTTGTTTCTGGTACAATAAGGATATGGAGAAAAAATAAATAAAACCTCTTAGATGAAGTGCCATATTGCTATCAGCATACCAGCACAAGATCAAGGAAAACCAACTGCTGAATATCAAACTATTCTTGATTTGGAAAAGATAAATCAAAATATAAATAATAATCCAAAGGGGGAAATTCTATTCAGTTTGTGCAGACTATCAGATCAGTTGACCACACTGCTTCTGATATAAGAGCCAACAAGTATCATTTTATAACAGTTGACAGACACCAGAAAAATAAACATTGCCGTGAGTGTTTGTCACTAAAGATTGAAATGTAGTGTGTTTATATAAATATAAATAAATACGAAGAAAAGAAACAAAAACCCAGCTTCTGGATCTTAGATATATTAATTGAAACATTTAACACTGTAAAGCAACTGATTGAGTTTATTTCATGACTTTCCTAAAGAACATATATACAATCTGTACAGAGTAGCCAGGGAGTTCATTTCCCTCAATGCATAAATTAGAAATACCTGTTTCAGCTACTATTCTATAAGCTGAACACTAGAATTATCCATGATTAATAACTTGATAAAATTATTAAAGAACACTTTATATAACTGTAGTTCGTTGAAGCATATTTCAGTTGAAAAAATTATAAAGCGAAAGCTTTTTCCATAATTGCTTTTAATTAGGAAAAAATATGTTTTAATTCCTCTGGAAGCTCTGTACAATTTATGTCTTAGTCAGAAAGTGAAATACCTTTGTTCTGTAAGCTCATTCCTTGACTACATATTTCACTAGGACGTAGGTTCTCACAGGCATTTTATCTTGGCTTTCTCTAGTCTCCAATATTATCAAAATTTGATTGCTATTCACATGACCATCTTGGTAAAGACAAAATTATGAAAGTACTCTAATCAATTTGCTTAAAATCCTGTACGCTGACCAGACAATAACCACTAGCAGTACATAGTCAGAAAAGAGCCAGGAGTTCTTCAGAGAGAGGAAAAAACAATGACTGAAAAATAGCAGACATTACAAATGGTCACGGCTATTGGTCACATTTTAATGGTGCGGACAACCAACAGGATCCAACAGGATCCAACAGGACCAAGAGCAGAAAAATCTCTCTTTGAAGCTCATGATAAGGCTAAGTCATCAACTAGTGGCAGACAAGGTGGACTTTATTGGATATGAAGTCTTCATTTTACAGGAAATTACATACTTGCTCTGGAAACACGGCAATTATGTAAAATGTTAATGAATACTTTCAGACAAAAGACGTGTCAAAATAGCAAAGTGGGATTGGATTTTATGAGGAGGTTAATTTCTAAAGTCAGCATATAAAGTAAAACACTCACAAAGTCAAAATTTCCTCTGAAAATGCCTTGCAAAAATCCCTGACCACATAAGAAATAGAACCATCTCAAGTCTAACAGAGCTTTTATTTTGTTTTGTTTTTTAAGCATGGAAAAAATTACTGTTTCAGATTACTAATTTTTTCAATTGAAGATCCAATGTAGGTGGCTTGCATTTAAGGGTTATGTGGAACCAATGATATTTATTTAAAAGCAGTATGTTCCTAATAACTATAAAATGGTTGCCCTCAAAATTATGTAGTATGACTTTTGGAAAGTCACAGAACACTGTGTGGCATCAATTACCTTTGGGACTGCTGAGGCCTTTTTACTTACAAATGAAAGCAATAGCACTTGAGGTCACTCCTCGCTCTAAGCTCTGGGTCTATGAGATTGGGTCATTTCTATGTGGAAGAAAGCAGTCAAGAAGTGATGAACTACAATAAAGAAAATCAGAGAACTCCATGGAATGCTACATTTTGACCTATCACTACTAAGACTCTAGGTCAGCACATCAAACTCCTGAGTCTGAATTCATTGTTTGGATTATTTATTTAGCCTTGGAATTGAAGGTCCTCTGACACAGGACCAAGTCAAAAGTGTGGGTCAGTTTTGATCATTAGTTTTAGGAACAGACAGACCTGCATTTGAACCTCAGAATAACATAACAAAAAAAAAACAAAAAAAACTTTTGACAGAATTGCAGATTCCCATGCAGTTGTAAGAAATAATACAAAGAGATCCCATGTACACTTACTTTCCCTGGAAGGTAACATCTTGAAAAACTATAGCACACTATTTCAACTGGCATATAAGTTTGCTAGGGCTGCCATAACCAAGTACCACATTCTGGACACAACAGAAATTTATTTCCTCACAATTCTGGAAGCTGTAAGTCCAAGATCAAGATGTCAGCAGGGTTGGTTTTTTCTGAGGCCTCTCTCTTTGGTGCATAGATGGCTGCCTTCTCTGTGTGTCTTCACGGGGTCTTCCCTCTGTACCTACCTGTCTGTGTCCAAATCACCTCTTTTTATAGGGAAAGCAGTCATATGGGTTAGGGGTCCCCTCTAATTGACCTCATTTTAACTTATTTACCTCTTTAAAGACCCTATCTCCAAATATGGCTACTTTCTGAGGTACTGGGAGTTAGGATTGCAGCATACAAATTTTGAGGGGACACAATTTAGCCCCTAACAACGGGGATGCTGACATTGATGGGATTAAGAACATTCCCATCACCACAGGGATCCCTCATATTGACCTTTTTAGCCACATCCACCTCCCTTCCCTCACCCCACTTAAACCCTGGCAATCACTAATCTGTTCTCCGTCTTTATAATTTTATCATTTTAACAATGTCTTACAAATTGTATCACACAGTATATTACCTTTTGGGATTGGCTTTTTCAACACAGCATAATTCTCTAGAGATTTACCCAAGTTGTTGCACGTATCAATAGTTCATTCCTTTGTTTTTTCATTCAACCATTCACCCATTGAAGGACATATGGGTTGTCTTCAGTTTTCGGCTATTATAAATAAAGCTGCCAAAAATATCCATGTATAGGATTCTGAGTGAGCATAAGTTTTCATTTCTGTGGGAGAAATGCCCAGGAGTGCAATTTCTGGGATATTTAGTTTTTTAAGAAACTGCCAAACTGTTTCTCAGAATGTCCATACTATTTATATTCCCACCAGCGATATGAGTGATATATTAGCAATACGAGTGATCCAGTTTCTCTAAATCCTTACCTGCATCTGGTGTTGTCACTACTTATTTTAGCCCTCTTGATAGTTGTGTAGCGACAGCTCATTGTGGTTTTAATTTGCATTTCCCTGATGTGTCATAATGTCAAACATCTTCTCATGCATTTATTTGCCATCTGTATATACTCTTGGGTGAAATGTCTATGTCTTTTGCCCATTTTCTAATTGGATTCTCTTTTTAATGTTGAGTTTTGAGAGCACTTTATATATTCTAGATACTAGTCCTTTGTCAGATAGATGGTTTGCAAATATCTTCTCTGTAGTTTATCTTTTCATCCTCTTAACAGAGACTTTTGTAGAATGAAAGTTTTAAATTTATGAGACCCTGGATTTTATTTTTACGTTGCATTTTGGCTGGCTTTTTTTTGACACTGTTCCAGCAGTGGAAGGGGGGATGCCATGATCACTCTGTTGTGAATAGAGTGGAGGCGGAAGTCCAGCTGTTCCACATAGCCTCCGTTGACACCCTGCAGAGGGCAGGGTTCTTGTTACTGCCTTCAAGGAGGATGAAAGTCCAGGTTCCCTCCTCAGCCAGCAGGAGGTCATGGCACTTGGTGGGGGTCTAAGCTCTCCACCACAGTTTTTCTGGGATGTTTGTCTGGAGTAGATAGATTGTTGTGTAAAAGTTTTCTGTCTTGCTAGGTTTCCCCTGTCCTAATCTTTTTAGTAGAGAGAAAGTTTTCATTAGGGTCTTTTTCACTATGCCCCTTGGCATTTCCAGGTCGCCAGCCTCTTCAGTTCCAGCTCTGGGATACATGAGGCTAAAAGAAAGCCCAGGGAATGTTCCACACTGATGCTCTTAGGGTCCCTAGCCTGTTGGCCTTCTATGTTTCAGAGCCTTGTGTTTGTTTGTTTTATACATAATGCCCAGGTTTTTTGTTGTATTAAATGGAAGGAAAAGGGATAGGTACTTCAACTTGATCTTCCTGGATGTAGAAGTCCTTCTTTGTCACTTTATTGATTTTGGTGAGTTACCTAACCTTATACCACGGTTTCCTTGTCTGTGAGACAAGAAAAACATCTACTTCACAGGGTGGTACAAAAGATTAAACAAGCTCCTGGTAGGCACTGAAATATCGGATTGCTTCTCTTTGAAATGAAACTATGCTCCAGCTCTTCTGATCTTTCAAGTGTGTATTACAAAAGACTTCTGGATCTTCTAGTTCCCAGGGAGACTCAATATCTCCCAGGCCCTCATAACTTCTCAATACTGTTAGGACTATTCCTGATTTTCCCTCCTGAATTGGTGATTTTGCTCTGTATTGGCAAATGTGATTTCCTCAGCAAAGCCCTAAAATGCAGTAGACATTCAAATGCCAATTCCTACTATGCTATTGTGATTTTATGGTGAGTCTTTTTAGCTCAATCCTCAGCAACAAGGCCATTTCCTCAATAACAAAATGGGAATGACACCTGACACCTATCTCATAGGAATAAAGTGGCTACACATGCAAATGCTTGCTTCTGAAAAATACCCTCACCTTTTACAAAATTAAAAAAAAGACACATGACTGCAATAACATCTATCATTACCACGGGTCTTGCCCTGTCTTTATTCCCAGTTCCCCATTGTTCCACAGTAGGGTGGAGTAGAATTATAGTGAATTAGAGCTGGAGAGAGTTGCCACAGAGTCAAGGACTATCTCGTATGGGAGTTACATCCACCACAAGAGGAAACTCAGGACTCCCTTGTTGTAGTCACAGATCAGGCTTTCCTTCACTATTAAAATAGCAATATAGGTACATTGGTAGCAGACTGTACACATATGGCGTTTTACTACTCTTAAGTTATTGGATGAGAGCTATGCATAAGCAAATCTAAACTATACTATTGCAAAAGCATATCATTTATTGGGGGAGGAACACTTTTAATTAATTTTAATCCCCTAATAACAGTGGAGTGCACAGTAATACGTTTTTTAAGTTATTGAATAGTTATTAGTTATTAATAGTTATTAAATAGTTCAAAGCTTTAGAGTTGGAGACCACTGCAATGTATACAGCCATACCCCTGAGGTTAATTAGTTCAGCTTCTGGATTCAAGCAAGTCAAAGTCATCTTAAGGTGAAGATTCTCTCAAGCATCTTGAGGAGCCCCCATATGGTGATCTGATTGCCTCACTGGTAGTTTTCCACAAACACAGTAAATGATTCTAGTCTGTTTAAAATATTTACTTCCCTATAAACACAGTAAATGATTCTATCTAATTTTCACACAGCCATTTTTCTTTATTTTTTCTGAAAGTTTGTATTTGTCAGAATCTCCTTACCTACTTTGGAAAGGGGTCGAAAGGTAAAATTACTGAAGGCCAGCCTATTTTACGTGAATATCTTCCTCTGTGGGAATATATTTTGTTTCTGCGTGTTGTAGAAGGAATGCTCATGCTCAGATTTACAGGCTTGTCATCTCCAAATGAGTCAGATACACTTTCATATTCTTTTCTCCTATTAATATTCATCTGTAGAGGTCAAGTTTACCCAAACTTTAGGTTATATTTCTTCAGCTACCAGGGAAGGTGAAGAATGTCTCAAGTCACATGGGAACTATTTACTTCACTGTATAACATATTTAAAAGGTCTCTTTGAGGACAGGGGTCATATTAATTCACCCTACCTTCTGTCTTAGCTCATTGCCTGGAAACTAATAAGCATCTATTGAACGAAAGGAATGTGAAAGGATATTTTCTAAAAACATACAATCAAAAGGAGTTTACTCAAACATTTAAAGTGTTGCAACATGATGAGTGCTCGAGTCGAGTGTTCTGGCAGGAGCAAGACACTGAAGATCGGGGCCACAGTTTAGCAACCATTGCTGGGACAGCTCGGTTTAGTAAGAGAAGTGGAGGGGACGGTTGGGGCTAAGATCTTGCAAGAGTAAGTAGAAAATTTTTAGTCTTTCAACACCTTTCACATAGAGAATAATGTAATTGGGGACCTTAGAAACACATGTTTCTACTTTCCCATGAATGGATTCAATGCTGCATTCAAAATAGAGCCTGGAATTTTGACTGTAGGAGCGACTGAAAGGAACAGATGAGAGATGAATGGAAAGAAACAGGGAGGCTCTCGAAGTAGAACGGAATATGAGTAAACCAGAAAGAGACAAACACTTCGTTAACATCCAGATTATATTAGACAGCAAAACTAAACCTCAAGTTGGTTTTTGGGGGAAAAAACCCAACAACAACAATAAAAAAACGCTTTGGTGACAAAGAGATCATTCTTCTGTCTTGGACCATGTTAACTTCTTTCTTTCTCCTTAACAGGAAACTTTTTCACAGGAGTATTTTTGAGTAAATTAGATTTTTATTGAAAATTGGCATTATTTAAAGTATCCAGTTGCCAGAATATGCAATCTTAGTTTCCAGTAAAAATCATTTGGAAAAAATTGAGGCTCCATGAAAAACATAATAGATAAAGAGTTATCAGTTATATTTCTAGGAATAGGGTAGATTAAAAATCCTAAGCAACCCCTCCCAACTGAATCTAAGAGAATGAATAGAAATATTAAAAACGTCTTTTGGAAAGTGTTAATAAGTTGGTACAAAATTAAGGCATATGAAAAACTTCTCAAATTATTTAAAACCAGGAATGCTGGGGGATAAGTAGGTACCAAATCAGTCTCTTGATCTGTCTGTTTCTGCCGAACTCCAAAGATTTTTGAGTTATGTGTGCGTGCGTGTGTGTGAGAGAGCTAATATGAAGAAGAACAACTAAGTCCTATGATCCATCCAGTTGGGGAACCTAATAGGAGATCCTGCATAAAATTTTGACTTTAGAATATGAGGAAAAAAAGCCAAAAAAGATGAAATCAAGGAAACATACCTTCTCAAACTTAGTTGTAGGAGAAGAGAAAATTAAATAAATTCAATTTTTGTGAATATATAATCATAAACTAGTCCTCAGACTTGCTGTCTAAATTCAAGTAACCTGTGTGATCCAAGGAAATCCTAAACACAGAATTTAATTCGAAGTTATCCTGGATTTGTCCTACCGGTAGGCTACTGAGAAAAGAAAGTATCAATCCTCTCTGAGGAACTTAGCAGATCCTGTGGGATTCCCACAGATAAATCTCCATAGAAATTTGGCATTTCCACGCACACACCAAAATACAAATCACAAAATAATAATGAAAACATACTATGAGTAGGAACCAGCAGAAGTAGACACACAAAGATTTCAGATATCAGAATTATCAATCAGAATAAAAAGCAAATATGTTTAAAGAAATGACATTCTTAAAAACACACTGGGAACAAAAGATTTTAAAGAGCAAGAGATTTAAACATAATCAAATAGAATACATAAAAAAGAACAGTACATTACATAAAATGTAAAATTCAGCATATGAATTAAGCTAATTAATTTTATTTCTGCTCTGTCTAAACTGGAAGTTTAGTTTGAGGAAACTTCTAAAACACACCCCAAAGGGTTTATACATAAACATAAAAGAGAAGGCAAGAGACACAGAAAATAGAATTCAAAGTCTAACATAGGTCTACTTGGAGTTCCAAAAGGACTTGAGAGCTTAAGGAAGAGATAGTGCCTGGTAATTATTTACAATTATTAAAAATCCAAGACTCCTAAGAAGTCCAGGGCAATACAAATAAAATCACATATTAACAGATCATAAATGTTGCAGAAAATAGATTGTAAAAGTAGTCAGAGAAGAAATGAAAGACAATCTATAAAATAAAGGCAATTAGAATGATGACTGAAGCCCTCAGAGAAGTATGGAAGGCGGAAGACAGTTAATGATATATTTAAAGTAGGGAGAAAAGATAGCTTAGCCATCTATACCTAGAGATGTTCTCAAGAAAAATGGCATTAAAACTGTTCTTACAACTGGAAGAACTTCACTATGTAAATTCTAATGCATGTTATTCAAACAGATGGGAAATGATTCCAGATAAAGGGACTGAAATGTAAAAAGTAATGCCTAGCCCTAGCCGGTAGCCCACACCTTATTTGGCAGCTTAATGGTTCAAAAGTGCATTGCTCAGATTGCCCTTTAAGAGAGAACCCCTGTAATGAGGAGTGTAGTCTGTCGACAGCTTCCAACGTAGTACCTTTACGATCTGTCACTTTGAGTCAAGGATAATCCTTCCCAGACAGCTCTCAGCCAATGACTGAGAACAGCAGGAACCCTAAAGTATGGTTATTTCTGGCCAGTGCAAGCCTCCTATAACAGGCAATTTTTGCTCAGGAGCTCTCTGTCAGGCTAAAAGAGACTCTCAAAGCTGCACCTCAGTCTCATGCTCTTTCTGTCCAATCCTCCTTCCTTCCCTGCGGTCTTTCATGGGTGTCAGATCTGCATTATAGCCTGAAGGCCTTCCCTATTCCTGCTTACTTTCCCCTTATGTTCCACAGGCATCACCAACAATAAAACTCATGCACTTCTATCTCTGTCTTTGTGACTGCTTCCTGGAAGGCACAACCTAACACAATTGGTACCTGGATGGTCCAAGAAGACAGGTAGTGAGATGGAGTTTGGGAACTGGCTCATTCACCAGCTGGGTGGTAAGAAGGACTCCATCCTAAGGGTATGTGGGGCAAAGCTACTCCCTGGCACAGGGTGGAGGCCCAACTCCTAAAAATTTCACTAGTTAGGACAAGAAAAATATCCTGATACCCTTACCAGTGGGACAACTCAGACATTTAAAAGATAATAAGAGTAACAATACATACAAAGAAAGTAGAATTATCTGGTAATTGCTATGTTGCATTGATGAACTAACTAGAGAAGGGAAATAAGACACTACAGGATAGTTTAAAAGTTGAAAACTAAGTGCGAGAACCAGAGGGTCTGTTTGGTAGCTTACAAAGAGGCCCTTAGGTTCTTTAGAGAAGGAGAACAGACAACTGAGGAACAAACTAAAAATTTCATAGTTAAACATTGGGAAGGTTCAAAGACAATTGAATGCTCAGCCAAGACAGTGTCTGCATGCCAAGGGCAAGGCCCTGTTACATGGTAAAAGGTTGTCTGTATGGGTGTCCTTAAAGACTGTGGCTCTGTGGACACCCTGAACCAGAGCCTACGATAGCGGCCCAGCCCCCCTATTAAGGGTGAACTTTGACCTCATGTAGGAAGACACTTTAAAGGGCTCCTCATAAGGCATCAGGTACCTACCTTAGGAAATGCTGCAGTTCTGTCTCCTGGGTGGTGGGCTGATAACTGGGGTTAAATCACAGCATAGGCCAGCCAAGGGTATGCCAGACTTAGTAAGGGAGGGTAGAGATTAAATCCCAAACGAACTATGAGAATTTTCTAGTTTGTACTAGCAGGGACAAGATGTCCTGGCACTAGATTTTGAGGGGGTTTGCTCAAGGATGCTGGACTGTATAAACACAAGTTTATTGACTTGGCAGCACTTAATGGAAGGACCCTTGGGTTGGAGTGAACATGCTGAAAGGATGGTTCTTGGAAACCTGGGGAAGTGCTGTACAAAGTAATAATGCCTGAACTATTGAGACAGTGGATAAAAGAATCAAAAGAATCAGGGCAGTGGGCTTGCTGGAATAGATATATTATAAGGGGCAGAATATCCACCACAGGATTATGTTCCACACGAGGGTCCAGAAAATGCACCATCTAGCACGGCAATTAGGAATGTGCTGGAGAGAGGTGTACTGGAATCACTGAAAGTTCAGTGGTCGCTCTCCTCTTCAGGCCAGCGCTGAGGGTGGTAATGGGAGTCTCAGAGTTCGGCTCATTCTTAGAAATGGGGCTAATGGGAGATAAGAGGGACCATGTGGTGGTGCTACAATGCCAGAAACTAGGAGGCCAAAATTGCCTAACAACCAGCAAGGTGAGAGGGGCAGCCAAGGGGGCTCAGCCTGCAGGGAGTTGCAGTGTCTCTAGAGACAGAATAAACTAGCAGTTAATGAGGGCGCTGCTTAATATAACAAATAAAAACAAAAGAAGGCAAGAATGGAAAAGCAGGGGGCCGAAGGTAGTCATCTCATTTAAAAGTCACATTATTTTGCTTTGTTCCCAAACTTTGAGCTGTTTTAAGATCTAGAACTCATTGTTTAAAGAGGTGGAGGAAGGACTTTGCAAAAACATGGTAAATGTCCACTGTGCTGATTCTACCACTCCTTTCCCCAAAAGATCTATAGCCATTTACTTGAATATAGGGGAAAATGCAGTACCCAGACACGACACTTCAAGGACTTTTGGATAAAGGTTCTCAGTTGACACTGATACCCATAGAACAAATAAAGTCTCCACTGTTAGAGTTGGACATGCAAAGATCAGGTAATAAACAGATTCCACCCACTTATGGTATATCTATTTGGTCTGAATTGGCTCATTAACAGCAATGGGGTTAGTTGTGATAATAGGGACAAGGTGGTGGTGCCTAAGTGCCAGAAACTAGGGGGCCGTCACCACCCTCATTAACCCAAGTTAATGAGACCAGCATTCATCCTTTCCCTAGTCCTCAAATGTGTAATTAGGATCGACATACTGGCAGTTGGCAAACTCTCATATAGGGTCTTAGTCCTATTGGTAGGAGCTATCACAGTGGGGAAAGGCCAAGCGGAAGTCTCTGAAATACCCCCAGCCCCAATACGCAGTAAAAATAAAACAATATTGCATTTTGGAAGGAATGGCAGGGAGGAGTACCATCCCTAAAGATCTAAAGCACACAAGTGCGGCGGTCCCTGTCATATCTCCATTTAATTTACCACTCTGGCCCTGGAGAAATTTAGTGACTCCTGGAGAATAACTATAGACCATTGCAAGCTCAGCCAGCTAGCAGCCCCATCAGAGCCACTGTGCTGGATGTGGTATTATTGCTAGAGCAGATTGATAAGGCCTCAGGTATATGGTCTGCAACCATGAATTTGACAAATGTTTGCTTTTCTATTCTTATAAAGAATGAGAATCAGAAACACTTGCATTCACATGGAACAGAGAAAATTCCTTTACTTTGCCTCAGAGACACGTTAGCTCTCTGGTCCTTTGTCATAATATAGTCCAAAGAGGTCTGGACTGCCAACTAGTATTTATCATACCAGTTACAGCCCCACAACCGACTGCAATGACAGAGCTATAGTTAGTGCCACCAACGTCCCACTTCTAAGTCCCCACTCAGGAAAAGAGGCCCATGGGAACCCTGAAGAAACTATTCCCTGAACTTGTATGGAGAAATGGGTCTGCATCATGCAATTGTGTACTGTGGCAGCAATGTAGGTGTTACACTAGGGTCTCTCATAAAGAGAAAACCTGCCACAAGGAATGCGGTCAGCTGACAACTTCCAAGGTCTGTGGTTTGGGAGATCTGCCACAGTGTTACAGTCAAGAACACAATCTCCTTAGGCAGATTGTGCTCAATCATTCTGAGGCTCAGTCGTTAGACCCTGGCCATTTGTCCCAACATGGTGCATCCTTAAAGGGTGATTTTTACTCTCGGGCTCCCAGTTGGGTTGATCACATGACTTTCTCTGAGAGGTAGCTCAGTTCGACATAAGAATTATGTCGTTAATTCTCTTTCCCTCTCTTCTTTCACAAGTGTCAGATCGCATCACAGTCCAAAGACTGCCTGACTCCTCCTCTCTCCCTCTCCCTTTTGTATTTCACGTGCATTGATTCCAATAAAGCTCTTGCACTTCTAACTTCTTCTTGACATGTGTTTTCCCAGAGAACCTGAACTGACATATTTATCTACAAAGATGATGGTATTACATGTAGTACAATCAATCCCTGTTACTAACTGAAAGCATCCAGCATTTTCTGTGGAGGCTAAACTAATTATGCAATATTGTTATTTTCTCCTTGTCATATTTCTATCTACTGATCTAACATTCTTAATCCACCAACTTGATTACTTTTACCCAATGAAGGAGAATCTCATGGTTCTTTTTCTATACCTTGAGAAGTGTACATCCCAGAACAGATCTTTTGGACAAGCCCATACCAAATTCTGACTTTTTTGTTTTTGATGAGTTTTATCTTTAAAACGAAAAGGAATAATACCAAGATGGGCATACAATAACTACTCCAGACTCTTGCACAACCCAGTACCTTACTGGAAGCAAGATCAGCTCAAGTGACTATACTTGTGGTCCTATCAAGAGCATGTTAAATTGCCTATATAACAGTAAATATATTTTAATATATAGAACCTCATGTGTATATGTGTATACATACACACACTGATCACTGATATGCTTTTGGAACACTGTAGTTCATGACTTTGAAATGCTTTAGAAACACAAACACAAAGGTTTTCTACACAAGAAGTTTGCTGTCATCAAGACAGGCCCACAGTAAAAGAGATACTAATAGCACCATGCTAAACAGGTTGCTTTGACTAAAGTTCTAATGCAAAGCCCCATTATAGAACAGAAAGAAAAATCCACAAATTACAAAATTCCACAATAGAATTATAAAATTAGACCCCCAGTTCTAGAAAGAAAATAGAATCATCAGATTTTAAAATTTATGGAGAAAAGATCTGTCAAATTCCTGAAGGATGCTTGATGTCACCAGAGAACTTCAAATGGGCCTTGATAAAATCTTCCAGAATACAATTTACTACAACTGGGAAAAATTGGCTCTGATATTCAACATTGATGTAGAAATTTTCTAGAATAAGAGAGGATATGCCCTTTCATGCCTCATTTGTAACTAACATAATTCTGAAAAAACTGTACAGGTAATACAGAAACTATAAACAACAGGTTGGTTGAGCACCTCCAAATAAATTTTATAAAATTGTCTGCCACCAATAGGTTAAAGCCATAGCAATAACAGTGGCATAACAGAGACAAAGGGTGGGAGGAGAGAGGGAGGGAGAGAGAGAGAGAGAGAGAGAGAGAGAGAGAGAGACATTTTACAGGGGCAATTATTCATGGTTTGTGAAAGGCTTTATTCTTTGTTCAGAAACTTAACTGTCCTTATTAACCCCAAGTCCTCTGGGAAAGTGAAAAGATTCTTAACAGAATTGGAAAGTTACAACCACTAGAGGTCTTAATGGTTGTACAACCATTAAAGACATTCCCCAGAAAACCTGCAGGTCAACTGCCAACTCAAGATTCTGCTGAAGTCTATTGACCTGCAGGTTAGCCGCTGACTTCAAGCAAACAACTAACTGCATGAAGTTCACTTCTGCCCAAAATCTGAACAAGATGTCCAGAACTTTTAATTGCCATACTCTCTATTGTCCAAGGATTGGACAAACAAGGGATAACTGGATAGCCTGGGGACCCACCAGGACAGAATTGTTCCCAGATGCAGGTACCATAGAACCCTTGAAAGAATTCCTGGATATCCCATGGAGAGAGAGCATCTTAAGACAGCAACTCACTCCTGAGAAATGGTCTTTCTGAAGACTCCTAAGTCATCTGAAGAATATAATTTTGCTGGACATTAGACCAAGAGATAAAATGCAAGTGCTCTTTAAATTTAATTTTTATACTGCTACATAGTCGGACAGAAATGGACAAGGGGACCTGGGCTATCTCGGAATTAAAGACAGCAAAAGCCAGATTTAAGGGCAATCTGGCTGTGACATCTATCATCACCAGGGTTAATTCAGCTGATCTAGCTGGCTAGGCAGGTGTCCCCTTCCTCCCTTACCACTACATGTGTGTCCCTCCTGAAGCTACATGCTCAGTCGAAGAGTCCAACCTTACCCAATACAGGAGGACTGTTCTTTGGTCAAGGGTATGGGGGCAGCTGCATTCCCCTGCCAGAACCTCCAAACAAGCTCTCAAAGACAGCAGAAACCATCATAAAGTTGGTATACACACACTCTTGACAGCCATGCTCCATCTTTGGAGTTCCCATCTGTCTTGGCCCAGGGCATTCCATGAGGTCAAACCTGGTTTATACCATATGCATCAGTCTAATTCCAACCCTGTACAACTCTGCTCTTGACATGTGTCTGCCAGTAGAATGAAAAGATACCAGGCAAAAACCTCAAAAAAACCTTCAAAAGAAGAGGTGCATAGACCAAAGGCACATGGGCTAGGACTTCTCAAAATCATAAGAGGCCTTTTCCCAGTGTTAGTATGCAAGAGCTGTAATTAAAATAGTTTGACCACCACAAAGGTGAGCATGATTGCTGGTATTAATACTTCTTAAGCCAAAAACCTACAAGATATTAAAAGAGCCAAATAACCTTTTATAGATATTAGCTCAAGATTTGAGGGCATCTTTGTTCTATAGATCCTTACATCAAGAATCACAAACAGCAAGTATAGGGGTTACTTTGAAATGTATTTTTATAATTGAACTTTTGATATGTTTTAAAAACTTGAATATTCCAATAATCAGAATTAATTTTCCTGATTTTTTCTTACAGCCTAGATAGTGTTTATTTTTTTCTTAAATGCACTTTGATAGTATCTTTCCATGGGTTTGGCATTGTCAGGATTGGTTTGAAAAGTACCCCATTTTCAATGTCTAGAAAAGTAACTCAAAGAAATAAACTATTTTAAAAATGCCTCTTACCTCTCTTGGTCAAAGTGATTAAAAGTAAGTGGGGATTCTGATATCACTTTATCTCTTATCAGAGGTTTGGGTATTGAATGGGCAGTGTGCAAACTTGACACTCAGAGTGACAGTGGCAGAAAGATGTAGGTTTATAGCCCCTAATATTCACCGGTGGTTGTTCAAATATCTCCATAAACCAGGTATAGATTTGAAAGTCAAATTGGAAAGAACACAGTGAAAACTCTTTCTCTATAACTAATTTCATCTTAGCTCTGGAGCCTCACTCGTGCTCAGTAGCAGAAAAAGTGATCCAAAACAATAATTATTTTCAGCCAATTTCAAAATCATTTAATTGCATTCCTATTTAAAAATCCCTTTTCAGGCTTCCTCCTCATCCTTTCTCTGGGTTGCTAAGAAATGATGTCCACTCACCTGTGGGGAGAAAGAACACATCCACATCTTTTCCAAGTGTCTCTGCATAGCTGCTGGTGCCTAGGGATTTGGTTTTTTAGCACAGACATTGGCCAAGAAGGACTCTATCATATGGCATGAGATTTTCCCGCAGATGCCCCTCATTTCCTTGTGGCTTCCCAGTATCCATGGTCCTTTGAAGATTTGGTCAAACTCCACAATACTAGGGATTAGCAAACTATGGCCCATGGACAAAAATGGCCTAATTTTGTATGACCCAAGAACTAAGAAGGTTTTTATATTTTCAAAGGGCTGTAAAGAAGGCAAAGGAGAAGAGACAGAGATCACATGTAGCCTGCAAAGCCTAAAGTATTTACAGTCTGGTCCTTTAGAGGAAATGTTTGCCAAGCCCTGCTCTACATACAGATCCCATGAGATGGCCCACATATCCCTTTGATACTATCACTTCTCTCCATTTGCCAGTTCTATGGGGTTGGTATTATTATACCCAATAATCAAGTGTTCACCACCTGGGTTCACAGGGATCTCGAGTCTTCTTCATGCCATCCTCATTGCTGTGGTTAATTAGGGATTGTTTTGGCCCTCTCTAGCCTATTCAAATTTCTTTACCATCCCCACCCACCTCCTGTGCCCTGGCATTTCTACGTGGGTCTGAGTCCTATTCCTTAACAAATTCCAAACATGAAGCCGGCTCCAGCCCTCTCAAGCCTTATGGAAGTCAATTGCCCACCCCAACCCCCGGGGTAAAGGGGCATGATCTATTTCTCTTATTTTCCAAAATATGTACTCAAATATATTAATGTCTAAAATTACTCAAGGATCCCTTCCTTGAAAGGACAAATCCATGAAGCTGGAGCCTGAGTTGCCTTAACGTAATTCCTTGAAAATTTCTGATTATGCAAGCGTATTCTGACAAAAGAAAGGTATTACCAAGTTACCCATTTATTCTTTATACCAGTATGAAAGGGTCTAGCAAGAAGGCAAATCATATGAGGAATTTCCTTAGGATTGCTACAATTATAGCAAGGGGGAAGAGAGATATTTGCTATATTAGTTTACTGATTTTGATATTTATTTAGTATTTCGATACGTTTTATTTGGGCAACTGACTTAGAAATATTGGGCCTTTAGAGAAAATAAACCAATTAATTGTCTTTTCCTTCTAACTCAGTGGCACAGGGAAAGACAGGAGAGTAAACAGCGGGACCTCACGGTTACCTGCTATGTTAGTCACCCATCCTGAAGAGAAGAATGCCTAGATCATGCTACAAATAAGTACTAGAATTGGGGTGTTCCCATAGCTAAAATCTCAAATTTTTTGGCATTTGCCTAGGAGTTATATGGCAAGAAAACAAAATTTGGAGGCTGGAAGAATAATAGTCTATATTATAGAGTGATGAAACATTTGGTAAAATTGTCACTTATGACACCTTGGAAAACAGGTCATATATATGTTTGCTACACTTGCATCTGTGAAGGAAAAGGTTGGAGTAGAGAATGTTAGTTACCATTGGCTATTTTTTTTAACAAATAAGAAATCAATTAACTCAGGAAAGAGGTGGTTGGTCTGCAAGCGAGAATGAAAGGGAACAGAGAGGGTGACTTGTCAGGTTCAGAGAGACACTACTTCTCATCCCCAGCTGTTAAAAGATAAAAATGAGAAAGCTTTTGAGCAGCAAAACCTATTAGAATTTAGTTTTACAGCAAGAACCAAATCAAAGGCATGACCAGATCCAGTTAAGATTATAGCACCCACCGTATCCTTTCAAGAGGACAATATGGGTCAGTGAAAAGAGACAAAGGCTATGATTCTTCCACCAAAACCTTGTCAGCTTAAGATGGGAACTTCATTTTATAGCCCAATGTTGAAAATAATTACATACATGTCTATTGGCACATGCTGCTGCTTAGAACCAAACTGATGAGAACTCAATTACATTTGCAATTGTAGTCCAAAGAACCACAAAACTAGACTGAAATTTGATGACTATCTGAAACTTAAAATGATCCTTGAGCCCTAAAACACAGACTGAGAAAGCTTCTCAACCCCTAAAGAGAACATATTCTCAATGCTCTCCTCAGGCATAGCCTAGGAAGATAATGAAGAGGAAAAAAACTCCCCAAGGGTGAAGTTAAAAACACTGGGAAACAAAGGATGTAGGAAGTCCCTCCCAGGAAGTAGAATTGAGCCCTAATTAGAAACATCCCCCAACCTTAGCAAAAAAAGTAGCTCATAACATGTTCCGAGGGCAATTTTTGCATTGCTACATCCCATTGACTTCAAGTGTCCCATTCTTTCCCATCTGAACAAGATTATTTATTATAGTTGTTTTTTCCTTATTCCACCAATGCATATTGGGTGTGTGAGAAACTAATAATTTGTCACCTTAGTTTATAGTTTTCCAGATAATGAAGAATCAGCCCTGGACCTGATGTAAAGAATTCTATTTATCACTCACAGATCCTGGGATTTGAATTGTACGTGCTGACGGGAAGTGACTTTTGGGTTTTACCTCTCAAGAAAGGGTGAATCTGTTTTGCCTATAGGAAAAAATAGTGACCTGCCTATTTGGTGGCCAGAAAGGCAGATGTAAGTGCTTTTTGTTGGCTATTTGTATCTCTCTGCTTTCTTAGAAAATGGTAGGATTGTACTTCCTGGCCCTTTTGGAAATGCATAAGGCCTCATGACCACTCCTGGCCAGTGAGTTGTGGGCAACATGGGTCACATCCAGGCCAACCATTTAATTATTGGTGCTAGACCCTCCAGAATTCTCTCTTTTCCCTTTGTCTTAGCAACCAGCAATGCTTAACATGATGGCTGATATGTCCGTCCCTGAGTGACTGTGACAAGCAGAACCTCTCTGTTGATCCACAGTTGACATGTTCATTTCTCACTCAGGCTTGCAGCCCGTTTTAAGCCACAGAGATCTGGGGGATGTTTGGTGCTGCAATATAATGCAATCAGTCTTGACTTGAGATAGTATAGGGACAGGACTCAGGCTTTACTTCTGACCAAGGGAGACAAGGGGCAACATAACCTTATGAGTAATGTTTCTCAGAGCCACTGGAGCAAGATACTGACGCAGGCCGATGAGGCTGCATAAGAACCGGAACTATGTGGATCCAGCTGCCTCCAAGCCAGAAAAGACCCCCATACTGACCTTACCCTGACTTTTCCTTCATTATAATCTCTTTTTAATGCTATAAATGCACCCAGGGATGGAGATTTAACATGCTAATGAGACATGCCACACACGAAGAAGTCTGTAATAGAACTATGCAGGTGCAAGAAAATTTCCTCTACATGCTTACACATCATCCTTTTCCCGCCTAAGCCTCTTTAAAACTCTCTCCGAACAACTCTCAGGGAGCCAGCCTGAGGACTTTTTCTTTTGTGCTGTCTCCCTTATGTTCAAACATGAGTCCCAATAAAGCCCTGCCAGTGACTCCCATTTGGCCTCTTGGTAATTTCTAATGCAGACTGATAAAAGAATCAATGGGGAGGACAAAGGGCAGGGTAGTCGGGACAGTTTTCTTTTTGCTACACTCCCTCCAAAAAATATAAAATCATGGGCTTCTCATTTCAGAGATTAGGTATCAAAGGTACTTAAATTTATTCCTCCAAAAATACTTACAAGATGTGAAATTGATGAGATATTAATATTTAAAATGTATAATAAAGAGACAGGAACTCCACAGAAAAAAATTCTGTAAAGTATATATCCGCAGGCTATTTATGGAAAAGAAAACCCAAAAGGCTAGCAAGAATATAACAATATACTCAATCTCATTAGTAATCAGAGAAATGTAAATCAAGAAAAGATATCACTTTATCCCTCTTAGTCTAGAAATAAAAAGCTAGATAATTGTTGAGTGTTGGCGAGACTGATGGAGATATGGGAATCCTCAAGGATGGGTAACGGGAAAGTCTTTCCAGAGGGTACTTGATCACTACGTAGTCAAATGAAGAATCCTTAAAACTAGTTCCGGGTATAAAAGGTGTGAAATAAAACAGAACAAGATAAACCATTTCTGTAAGTTCAAAGATATACGCAGAACACATTTTACAAGAACATATATACAAAAGGATAGATGTTAAATCGATTAGAATGTTTGCCAATGACACCAGAGGGCAATGGCAGGAAAGAATGAAGATAAATGGAAATAATAAAAGCCTTAATGATAATGAGCCACAACCTGATGAACACGACCATCTGCACTGGAGATCTCCCCCCGCAAAATAAGTAACTTTGTTACTTTCCTCATCCCAACTGAAAGCAAAGAAGCAAATAACTTTTTCAGTAGTTGTCATATGGCCAAAGTTTTTAAGCCACAGAAAGAAACCCTGAGAAATCTAAGATCTCTTGACCACAAGTTAATGCTGATGATCGTAGTAGAATGATTTTATAACCTTTAAACAGTAGTATGCTAATAAACATTGAACAATTGGTTCTGGGTGGGAAGAGAGAGGCTTGATTTGCAGGGTTTGCTTATTTCTGTGATGTAAATATTCCCATCCTGGCTGATTTTAAATTATCAAGAGTTTAACTAACACATGGCAAAACTCCTGGAAATTTAACAGTTGACCTTAAGCTGGCAGGAGCAGGCTCCAGCACACCACATTTGAGACTCCAGAATTAAGGCACAATACCCACTGATTTAAATGTAGATCTTGCCACAGGTGGCACATAAAACAAATACTTAAAAGTTTTCTGTCCATAATCTCTCAGAACATAATGTATTTCATTTGCATCAGATCTTTAGTCTGAGCAAAGGGGAACTTCTTTGATTGTTCACATTGAAAAGTCCTAATTTTTGTACAAATTTAGACACCATTATTTAATCAAAGAGCCTGAACCCCGGGTGGTATATTTTGTTCCCATCTCTAAGGAACAAAGTACAACAGTTGTATATTCTTACAAGTTGGACAAAAGGCCTTAGATCAGGTACAAAGTGCCTGCCTACCATTTCACAAATGCTTCCTTTTTCCCCTCAAGTATATTGACGTCTCTCGCTGAATGGGCCTGCTTACGTATTCAACAGCATGAGTAATCTCCAATGTGTTCCATTCCAACATCCAAATTTCTCCTTTTTCCTCTATTTGGCCAGTTCTGTTTTTCAATTGAGGTAGGAAAATTTACATAATTTCTCAGAATACCAGTTTCCTCTACTATTAAGTGAAGATTAACTGAGGACAGTACAACTTCTTCAAAGGGCTTTCATGAAATTAGATTTGGAAGCATCAATAGAGCCACTGGCACATGGTACATGCTCATGTATCAGTCTCTTTTTCTTCTTGGTTTCCTCACGCTGACCCAGCTTTGTGGACTAAAACAACAATAAGAACAAAACATGAGTAAAATTAGTTTCTGACATAGCTTTCCTGCTATATTCTTTGCTAATAGCTGGTTTACTCTTCAAGGACATTTTTCTGTACTCACCTTAAAAAAAATGTGACACTTATTTAAACTCAGCTCTAAAACTCCATTTCATCAAATGTATATATTGTGGCCTCTCCTGCCACCAGGAAATCATTACAAAACCTCTTTATCCAAACAGCATTCCATAAATTCAAATGTAATACTCCTCCTGAAAGGGCAAAATCCACAGATTTAGGTTGAGTGGTTCTCAGCAGGTCAGGCACTGAAGGCTACGGGGCATCTTGAAAACATTGGGATCACTTTTGGTCGTCTGATGACTGGGGATAAAGATGTGAAGCTCAGGCAGTAAGTAGGAGCCAGGGATGCTAGATATTGTAATATGCGTAGGACAACTCCATACAGGAAGTCTCCTCTTGCACAACTTTTTAATATCTCATGGTGCCAAACGCTACAAGTAAAGTCAGTGATGCTTTAGTAAGTGAAATACTGGAAAATATTTACGTATATTTATGAAAGAATGCAATGTAATTTAGAAAAGGATGTTATAGAGAGAAAAGCTTAAATGGGATGAAGAAACATTATTTTGAAACTATTGAATAATTTACATACTCTCTGCTTTCTATCTACTCAATGTAGTATAGCTTTCCAATTGCATATTAGATAAACAGTTTCAGTGCAGAAGTGAAATTACTGCAAGAATGACAAGGCAGATGCAGATGTGTAATAGATGTGGGACTTCTTTTAAGTGACTTGATGCCAAATATTATTAAATTAGCAGAACACATGAGGATTTCACATTTCACCATAAAAATGTTTTTAAAATTTCACATTCTTACCATCTTACATTATTTTTTGTAGTGCAAGAATAAAAACTTATGTTGTGAAAATAGCATTGAAATTATGTTGGGGTTGCCTGTTTGTAGCTCTTACCTCAAAATACGATTCTTAATGGTTCACTACATAATTTCTCTATAGCCACTTACTTTACTGTTTCCTTCTAATCCATTCTGCAGTTCCTATTGCCTTTTGAAAAGCAGAGCCTTCCATGCCTTTGTAGATGAGACTGAGCATATGCCCCAACATGTAATGGGATTTCAAAATAGGAGATGTGATGGTTTGTCACTATTATGTCCCATATCATGATATAGGGAAATTTTAACACCATACTTATAATGCTGAGTGCATTTGCAGGAATCGTATATCCTTGTTGTTTCCACTGCAACAGTCTATAACTTACCTTGGCATTTTATTCTTACTTCAACTGAGGTTGTTTCCTCTCATTGTATACAAATAAGCCCTCTTTCTTATGTACAAGAGTAACTAGACTTTATTCTAGCGTCCACCCGTACCACTTGCAATGGACTGAATGTTTGCGTCCTTCCCCCACAACCCACCCCCCAATCCACATACTGAAATCCAGTCCCCTCATGGGATGGTATTAGGAGGTGGAGCCTCCTAAGTCACTAAGTCATGAGGGTGGAGCTTCATGAATGGAATTGGTGCTCTTGTAAAAGAGACCCCAGTGATCTCTCTAGCCTTTTTTCAGTCAAGTGAGGACACAATAAAAAGTCAGCAATCTTCAACCTGGAAGAGAGCCCTCACCAGAATCCGCCCATGTTGGCACCCTGATCTGGCACTTCCAGCCTCCAGAGCTGTGAGAAATAAATGTTTCTTAAAGCCACCAAGTCTGTAATATTTTTGGTATGGTGGCCAAAACGGACTAAAATACACTGCTTCAATTTCTCTGTTTGTCATATATAGAATGACTTTTGATCTTCTCCCTACTTATTCAAGAATGTACTGATACCTGACTACTTCATTTTTTTTTTTTTTTTTTTTTTGGTGAGACAGAGTTTCACTCTGTTGCCCAGGCGAGTGTCGTGGCATCAGCCTAGTTCACAGCAACCTCAAACTCCTGGGCTCAAGCAATCCTCCTGCCTCAGCCTCCCGAGTAGCTGGGACTACAGGCACATGCCACCATGCCTGGCTAATTTTTTCTATTTTTAGTGGAGATGGGGTTCACTCTTGCTCAGGCTGGTCTCAAACTCCTGAGCTCAAGCAATCCTCCCACCTCAGCCTTTCATTGTCTTTTAATGCAAATATGACTGAACATTTATGTACTAGAATACATAATTTATTTTAAATTTTTAAAATTTCTCCCTTATGTAATTTCTCCCTTATGTATTGATTTTTTAAAATTGTATAGTTAGGTTATATTATTGATAAATTTCATTTTTCAGAGCAAAGAGGGCAAAAGATTTTTTGTAAGAGGATATATCAAGTCTGACAGGACTGAGAATTACTGAGATTTAAGGGAATGTTTACAAATTTGGGCTCTCCTGGGTTTTAAAGCAAATTCTTTAGCAGTGAGGTCAATCCTCATTCCGTAAGGAGGAGGCCAAGTCAATGATTATCAGTATTTGAATAGTATATTTGCCTTTAATTCTCCTGCATTGCCAAAAAAAGAGAAAACCACTAAACCTGCCTTTAGCAGATATTTAAGAATATAAATATAACTGACCAATACACATCAATTATAATGGCTAAAAAGATTTTTTGGTTTTTGAGATAGAGTCTACACTGTCACCAGGCTGGAGTACAGTAGCACAATCATAGCTCACTGCAGCCTCGAACTCCTGGGCTCAAGCGATCCTCCTGCCTCAGCCTCCTGAGTAGCTAGGACCATAGGCATGTGCCACCAACACCCACCTACTTTTTTAACTTTTTTTTTTTTTGGTAGAGACGGGGTCTTGCTGTATTGCCCAGGGTGACCTCAAACTCTTGGCCTCAAGTAATTCTACTGCCTCAGCCTCCCATGCTGGGATTATAGGCATGAGCCACTATACCTGGCCAGCTAAAATTAAAAACAAAAAACAAAAAACAATCCCCCCAATCTGCCCCCACCCCCAAAAAACCCTGACAATACTAATTTCTGGCAAGGATATGGAGCAATAGAAACTCTCATTCATTGCTGGTAAGAATGGGAAAAGGTAGTCACTTTGGAAGACAGTTTGGCAGTTTCTTACAAAGTTAAACATAGTTTTACTATAAATCCAGCAATCATGCTCATAGATGTTTACTCAACTGATTTGAAAATGTATAATCACACAAAAATCTATACATGAATGTCTGTAGCAGCATTACTCATAGTTACAAAAAAACTGAAAGCAACCAAGATGTTCCTCAATAAGTTGTCAAGTAAACAAGCTACAGTATGTCCACACAATGGAATACTAATCAGTGATTTAAAAAAAAGAAATGAGCTATCAGACCACATAAAGACATAGATGAATCTTAAATGCATATTACAAGGTGAAAAAAGCCAGTCTGAAAGGGCTACATACTATATAATTCCAATTATATAACATTCTGGCTTCAAACTCCTGAGCTCAAGTGATCCTCCTGCCTTAGCCTCCCAGAGTGCTAGGATTAGAGGCGTGAGCCACCACGCCCCACCTATATGACATTCTGGAAAAGAAAAAACTACGCAGAGACCACAAAAAGAACAGTGGTTGCCAGGGGCAAAGGGAAATGTTGAATAGATGAAGCACACGGGATTTTTTAGGGCATGTGTTCTGTATGATAATGTCACTGTGGATACATGACATTACACATTTGTCAAAACCCATACATAGGACTTTGCAGCACACAGTAAACCTTAATACATGCAAATTTTAAAAAAGCACTTGGAAGGTCAGGAAATCCCAGGATGGAATGCAGACTGTGACAAAACAATCTAATTTTATTACAAATGTATAGAATAACTTCACTGAAGAGGGTGAGGAAATAGGTGCTGACCTAAGTAACTTTGGAAATGAGCACAGTCTCTGACACTAAAGCAGAAGAAACTGTACATAAGCACTGTTCTCTAGTTGATAAAGTTATTTCCCACCAGGGTACAGCTTATCAATTCTGTTATCACTATCCATGTATAGTGGAATTGAATAATTAAGTAAATACATGATAGATAATAGGAGCCAGTTTTCTCACTACTGGGAATTTTCAATAAGCAAAGGGAGGAGGCCAGAATGATTGAGGTGGTAATAGAATAGAGTTGGAGACATTAGTATAAACTCATATTTAGCTTAATATAGATACAGATAGATGTTTGCATATAAAATGTTATTAGGTATGCATATGTGAACTTTTTTACATGGGTTAGTATAACATCCATATATTTGCTTGCTCTGTTGACTAATAGAACCTAGAGGCAAGGACACCTCAGTAAGAATTACCATGCCTAGCCCCCAGATCTTGGTTTCTAATACCATTGTCCAATAAAAGGAACCAGGCCTCTTAGAGAAATGGCTGATACTAGCACTGGGACAGGAAAGTCAAGATAGGCCTGGCATTAAACATAAAGTGTAAAACTGTAAGACTTTTAGAGAAAAATAGCAGAAAATGTTCAGGAATTAGAGCTAGGCACTAAATTTAATGGTAAAAGCATGATTCATACAAGAAAAAAAATTATAAATTGGGCTTCTGCAAAATTTAAAACTTTTACCCTGTGAAAGACTCCATTAAAAGAATAAAAAGACAATCTATAGACTGAGAGAAAATACCTGTTAGCCACATATCTGGCAAAGGACTAGTATCTTGAATACATGAAACATTCTCGTAACACAACAGTAAAAACACAAAGATTCTAATAAGATAACGGGCAAAAGACATGAAGAGACACTGCATGCAAGAGGATTTACAGAGCAAATAAGCCCATGAAAAGATGTTTAACATTACTGGACATTAGGGAAATGCAAATTAAGACCACAGTGAGATATCACTACACACCTATCGGAATAGTTAAAATAAAGAATAATGGCAACACCAAACACTGGTGAGCATGTAGAGAAACTGAATCATTTGTATGTTGCTGATGAGAATGTAGTACGATAAAACCACTCCTAAAAACTTTTTGGCAGTTTCTTTGAAAACAGAACATGCAACTACCATACAATTGAGCAATTGTGCCCCTGAACATTTATCCCAGAGAAATGATATAGTCACACAAAAACTTATATGGTAGTGGTCATAGCATCCTTATTTGTAATAGGCCCAAATTGGAAATAACTCAGATATCCCACAATGGGTGAATGGCTAAATAAACTGTGGTACTTCCATACCATAGAATATTACTCAACAATAAAAAGGAACCAACTATTGCTACATACAACAGCCTGGATGAATCTCCTGAGAATTAGGTTGAGTTTAAAAAGCCAATCCTAAAAAGTTACAAGCTGTATGATTCTATTTACATAACATTCTTTAAATGACAAATTATGCAGATAGAGAACAGTTTGGTAGTTGCCAAGCATTAAGTGGGATGGGGAGAAAGGTGAATGTGGCTACAGCAGGTCAACATGGGGGGGTCCTTGTGGTGATGGAAATGTTCTGTATTTTGACTTTATCAATGTCAATATCCTAGTGATGATACTGTGCCATAGTTTTGCTAGATGTTATCAGTGGGGTACACTGGGTGAAGGGTACATCTATCGCTCTGTATTATTTCTTACAACTGCATGTGAATCTATAATCATCTCAAAATAAAAAGTTTAATTCAATAAAAAAAATCTCATCAAAGAGCTGGGGAATGGAGAAGTTTTATTGTATACACAAATAATTCCGTTAGGGGCTGTTACATTATCCAAGTACTAGGGTATGGAAGAAATATGGTGATGTTCTAGTAGAAAGAGTCTGGCTTTGTCATTAGAGACCTTATGTCAAATATATCCCACCACATATCAGCTGTGTGACCTTGGGCAATCCAAGCTTCAGTGTCCTCCTCTACAAAACACAAGATTTCTTTTAAGGCTTATTAAGCAAGGTAGTATCTAAATTAGATTTATAAAACACGTGTACTTTGAACCTGGCACTGTGCCAGCACATAATAAGTACTCCATTGCTATCATAAAGGAGTATTAGAACAATTACTTGCCACGCAACTCTTTCCTCTGTCCTCTGTATTATACTTGATAAGTGATTATTAAACAGATTCTAGAACAAAGTATAAAAACAAGGAATCCAACCAGGCAGATATCCATTGACAGGTCTATAGATGATAAAAATAATCTGATAAATTTTCCTTATTTTTATAGTATATGATTATAGACACTTTGGAAAATTAAAAGGGAAATATAATACAATAATCATAATAGAATAGCTCTTTTTAACATGATTAATATGATTTTTTGCATGCATATATTTTTAGAGCACTAACTTTGTGTTATTTACACAATTTTCAGACCTACTTTTTGATTGCATGAGTATTTTTCCATGTCATTAAATATCTTAAAACATCTTTTTCAATGTTGCCTAAATTAGCACTCAGATATACAATGGACTATTAACTATGTACCACTGGATATGCTAGTCGATTCCATTTTTTTTCTATTGTAGAAACTAATAAAAAATATTATTTACATAAAACCTTGTCTGAGTTGACTATTGATATAGAGATGCTTCTTCCTATAGAGGGAATATATGTATTAAAAAAAGCTTATACTCTAAAATTCTTGATTTGCCTAACAAATTCGTCCAAAAAGGATGAAGCAGGATTTTTAAGAAGTTGCTTTTTTGGAAGAAAGTATTTGTTCCCCTTGAATTCATTTCGTTCTGACCAACATACATTAATGCCTTTTGAAGTAGAAGTAATAGAAACTTTGGGAAAAAGTAAAAACACCTCAGCATCTATAACCAAGAAAAGAATGTCAAACACACTGTGAAAAATGTGCCAGATATAAGAAAGGTTTATTTCAAAACATTCAGAACATTCAAATGCCAGATAGTCTATTACTGTGAAAGAAGTTTCAGGACTGACAGGAAACTAGAACTAAACTCCGGCACAGGAATCACTTAGGAGGTAACAGAGGAAAGAAAAAAGAGAAACATGTAGATAAATTTAATTTTCAGATTATAGTTTCAGAGAACAGGATATAACCAGAAATAATAAAGGATTGCATCAGGAAGTTGAAACTAGGTTTGCAGAAGACAGCAATAAAGACAGAATAGACCCCACTGCTTGCAGAATATGATTTCTTAAAAAATCAAATGAAAGAAAGCAGAACTGCTTAATTATGGTTTTATTTTATGGTTTATTTTAATTATGGTTTTAATTTATGGTTTTATTCATTTTAATAAAGGAGAAAACTCTAAAGTAAAACAGTGTTAACAGGAAGATGAAGCCCAAGATGGATGGAGTGAAGTGATAACTAAGGGAGGAAAATTTACATAGCAAAATATCACAGGGCAATGTAAATAATCTGACAAGCAGTAGTTGGTGAAAAAGAAAGAAAGTAGTTCCGAATTCTTATCCATAGCAACAAGATGCAAGATAGAAGCAGTAAATTTCCTTGGAGGATGATATAACTCCTAGCTGCATTTCAGGTTTTAAACATACAGGCTCCATCCAAACACCTAAATCCCACCTTGTTGGTAGGAGTTAGGAATCTTATAGCAGCTGCACAATTGCTGTTTGGTGAACCAGTTTTCAATAGACCAGGATCACTTACACCACATGATTATGAAGACTCCCATCAAATGTTAATTTTGGTACCTCAAAGGATTAATTCTCAGTTAATTACATGGACTGTATAGCTAGAAACTGCTGATAACAAACAGGTTTCATAAAATACATTTATTTCTGAATATATGTTGAATAATTATGTTCTCTTCAGACTTAGGTAAATTCAACGAATTTCTCAGACTAAAAGAATCTTCTCTTTACTTTTGTAGCCTTAATTGATGTCAGACATGGCTGTCCTGCTTCCCCTCTCCCCATAACTCCTAGAATTGGTCTCTAATCAGGATATAGATACCCCACCAGATCTTTCTGGATTCACAGTGCTTTTCACTATTATTTCAAGCTTTCAACCCAGGAGAGCTATGTTAAAGCAAAGTCAAAGACCTATCTCCCATCTCTACATCTCTGTCTTTGATCAGTCCTGCTGGACGTGAAGTAGGGAGATCATGGAAAAAGCAGGCCACTTTGCCCTGTTGTAGTCTGACTACAAAAACAAGGGTAATACAAGAAAGATAAATGTATAATCCTACCAATCTTCAAGAATCACAAGCCTAAGCCCAATAATTAGATTCTGTACAACTGCAGGCAAACCTGTTGCTTTATTAAATCAATGATAAAAAACGTGGATTAGTAGAAAAGCTGTTCTTTTTTTTCTTTTTTTTTGTAATTTCAATAGATCTGTTTTCTCTTTAAAATTCTGTAAATTTCTTACATTACCAAGTTATACAAATTGTCACAGGCAAAATCAAAATGATAAATAAATGATATCTGTTGCTGCACAAAACTAAATGAGAATTTTATATTTACTGATAGGTCCAAAGCTAAGTTTCCCATAAGAATTTCATTTGTGATACAGCTTTGTCCTGAGTTTTATTTAGTCCCTGAGCCAATTTATTTTAAATAGTAGATATTCTTATCTTCCCAACTCATTTTAGTTTGGAAAAACTGGCTTCACTCTGATACCTCTGAGTTCTCTAAACAATATCACATATTATCTAGCTCTTCATGTATAAATCACATGGAGATTAAACAAACTCAAGGGCAATTTGACACACAGCCATAAGATATATTTTGGTTTAGTCCTATTCATTTCCCTTTGCTTCTTCTATTACTTTGAATTTTAACCACTGTGCAGATAGAAATTAAATACTTTAATCCACTTCATATCGATATTCATTTACATTTTGGTAAGAGTTTTAAAGGGAGAAATGACTAAAGTAAAATGGCTAAAGAATTGTTCTGAATGTCCTTCAGGACAATGTACAGTCATTCTCCCCAACTCTCTTACAATTCTCTTACAGTGGTAAGCACATTGTTCTTGATTACACTGAATGCCCTCACAAAGCCATTAGTTACCTATTAAAGGCCTTTTAATTGCTTTTGGGTAAGAACTCAGCTCCCTCATTTTTAGTTCAGAAAGGCCATTTTGGAAGGCAAGTCTGGGTTATATTATTTGTAATTATATGTCAGTCCGTAGTTGAAATGTTTCTCAACCACCTCAGAAAAAGAATGAATCCCAAAACAGCTTCCTATAATTTGTTATTGGTATAATTCCTGGTTTTCATCAACCCGGATTTAATTTAGATGAGAGTTCAAAGAAGACCTAGCTCTTACGGGATAATTTGAACCACATGAACTTTTAATTTATTATTCTACATTGTACACCATTACATGTGTTAGTTTTTTACCTAAAGTAGATTTAATGGAAGAACAGTTAGTTAAATGCCTATTAAGATCCCGTGTACCAGGTGCTGGGGAACAAGGAAGACTGAAACAGAAGTAAATAGGTAATACAATGTTAACACTTGTATCTTCAATACCAGTTGAAGAGTGTTATGAGTATAAAGCTAGCAATGGCAGCAGAGCTTAGAAGCAACAGATTAAGCTTCAGGTTTTCTACAACCTTCCTTACAGGAAGCCTGTTGGCTGGTGTCATCACTTTAAAAGAATTTCCACAAAGTTATCTGGTACTTCACCCATCAAAAGGTAGGTATTTTTGTTCCCTCCTCCAAGAGATGGGGTGGGCTTGTGTCTATTTTGATGATACTATACAGCAGAGGCCATGCTAAAAGATACTCCTTGCTCACTGGAATGCTTACACTTGGAGCACCAAGCTGCCTTTTAAGAAGTCTGACAACCTTGAGGTAGTCTGGAGACATTTTAATGCTCAGCCAAGCTAGGCGGTTGTACAAAGGCCAGAGACCTGGTGGAGCAAACCCAAAACCCTGAAAAAAGATAGGGATATCTGACTGGATGTCCTGAGGATGTTGACTCTGCAATCCTCCAGACTCTGTGGTTTTGCAGAAGTAGCCCACCCCTCCCCAGTACAAACTAGCACTGCTGCGGCATTTCCCAGTGTAGCAGAAGTCTCACCCACAAAGCAATAGATGACACCCTCAAAGGTGACCCTTACTACCTCTCCTAGCTGCCAGGCCAATAACTAGGGTTAAATCTCAGGTTAACCCAGCAGGAGATGTGCTGGGCCTTATAAAGGAGGAAAGAGACTCTACACCTGAAGAATTACATGAACAAGCTGGCGTATATGAGTGGGAGTCAGGGAATTACTCCTGGGAGTGGATTTTGAAAGTGTTTGATCAAAGGGGCCAGAAAATACAATCGAATAAGCAAGAATTCATTGACTTGGAGCCACTTTCTCAAGACCCAGGATTTAACACCCTAGCAAGGCCCCCAGGGGATAAGTAAACACACAGCTAGGGTAGCTTCTAGAAGCCTGCCTAATTCTCAGTAAAGTGGAAATGTCCAAGGTGTCCTAGCAGAAGGTGGATGAAGGAATTAAGAGGCTGTGAAAAGTGGGCATGTGGTTATATAAGGTCAGAAAACCCACCACCAGAAGATTATGTTCCTCAGAGGAGCCTAGAGAGGACACCATTCACCGAGGCCATCAAGAATGGTGATAGGCACACCGGCACCGCTAAGCAATTCTGTGATGGCCTCCTCTATAGGCAGGGATGATGATACTAGAAGCAGTCATGTAGCTGGGCCGATAAATGTCCATGAAGATGATGGGGCCTTGAAGTAATAGAGGCCAGATGGCAGTACTTATCATCGAGAGCCAGGAAGCTGTAATTACCATCATGACTGGCAAGGCCAGTGGACAGTGGAGGTTCCCTGACCCACAGGGAATGGTAGAGATGGTTAATAGAGCATCATGTCCCTAGGGGCAAAACAGATGGGCAGTTAACAAGGGTGCTGCTTAACACTACAACCAAATAAAGACAGAAATAGAGGAGCAGAATGCTGAGAGTGGTTGCCCAACAAAGTCCCAATTACTTGCTCAGTTCCCAAACCACACAAATTTTCACATCTGTAACCCATTGACTAAAGAATGAGCTGGGACCCAAGAAAGAAGGACTCTGCCATGCCATAGCAACATGTTCCATGACAATATGGTCCCTGCATGCATGATTCAAATCTATACATCTGGCATGGGAGTATTCCACCTATCCCTGCCCCTCATGTCTCTGGCCTGTGGAATAGGAGATGTCATACTGGGAACAGCCAAATGGAAACCTCTGAAACTGCCACCTCAAGAGGTAAACCAAAAACAACATAGTATCCTCTAGAGGGGCATGGCAAAGATGTGTGACAGCATTAAGGATCCAAAAAATGCTTGAATGGTGGTTCCTAACGTCATTTAATTTGCTACTCTGACCCTTCAAAAACCAGATGACTCCTGGAGAATGATAGACTATCACAGAGTCAACCAAGAAGTATCCTAGATTATAGCTGCTGGGTCTGGCATGGTGTGACTGACAGAGAAAAGTAATATGTCCTCAGATACACAATGTGCATCCACTGATACAGCGAATGCATTCTATTTACTCCCAATCAGAAAAGAGAATCAGAAAGAGTTTGCATTCCCATGGATGGATAATATCCATTTAAAGTTTTCCCTCAAAGTTATGTTAATTGTCCTGTCCTCTGTTGTAAGAGTCCAAAGAGACCTGGACCTCCAAGATATCCCATGGAATATCACACTTACTCACTGTATCCATGACACGATGTTGACTGAGTGTAAGGAAGAGGTGATTTTTAGTATGCTGCAGGCCTTGGTAAGATGCATACACTCTAGAGGATGAAAGATCAGCCCAACAAAGAGCCAGGTGCTAGTCACTTCAGTGGAGTTTTGGGGAATCAGCAATCAGAGACATGCCACAACAACCCCTCCAAAATAAAAGAGAAACTGCAATATCTTGCATCCCTTACACAAAGAAGGAAGTGCACCATTTGGAAGGCCTTTTTGGCTGCTGGGGGTAATATATGCCAAACCTAGGAATATTGATTCTGCCCATATACAGGGTGATGTAGAAGGCTTCCAGTTTTAAGTGGGTCCCTTAGACTGTATAGCAGCATAAAGCAAGCACTTCTGCCCAACTTTCCTTCTCTTTATTCTTCTCTTGGGATCATTCTTGTATCAGGATCTGACCATGGTCCCAGCTTTTGCCTGTTCTCTTCCCATTTTCTATCCCAGGCACAGAGCCTAATAAAACTTTCGCAAGTCTAATCCCATTTCACCCTCTGCTTCTTGAAGGACTTAGCCTAACATAAATACTTAGAGAAAAGTCAAAGAAATAAAGAATCATTGGTCATTTTTAAAAAGATGCTCTAGAGGAAATAAAAGAGAGGAGCAACATTTACAGTATGAAGAGAGGATGATTATAAAGGGAAGGAACAAATGATGAGAGAATATGTGTATCAGATCTTGTCACTAAATCCTCTAGTCTCAACTATGGAGAAATCAGACCCCTCATCTGGTGTGAGGAAGTTAATCACAGGGCCATTAGCGTGACTTTAGTGGTGTTGACTCCAGAGACAAACAAAGGTAGAAGAGATACAAGAATCCAATCAGCCACCGTTAAAATATCACTAAGAATTGTGGCTCAGCTAGATAGGAAGATAGCTAAATAAACATTTCAACCAGATAGTAAAGGATTAATGAAGGAAATTAGTTGCTTCCTGGGTAGAGGGTTGTAATCTCAAGTCACAGGGAAGTAATTTAACTAATTTTATTTAATTATGTAATTTAAGGGCCAAACTTGAACCTATTTGAAAACAATCTAGTCTGAAAACTGTGAGCTTAATATTCTCCTTATCATGGTGACTACAAGAAAGGCTCAGCACGTCTGAATCATTCTGGCATCCTGGCCATATGTAGCCACCTTAGGTCTTGAGTTCTAGTTAGAGATCTCTGGGTACGCAACTTCAGCTTACTTTATCCTAGTCACTATTTATCAATTTGGTAACCTCAACTCATTGGAGATGATAAAATAATTCCCTTAGCAGAGGCAGATATACTAGGAGATTCGTGCGATTTATGCTTCAAAGTGGTTCAATTGCATAGCCCAATTTCAATTCAAAATTTTATATTTCTTCCTATTAAAAAAGGATGGCCTCCCCCAACTGGATAAGCTTCAAGCCCCACAAAGCCTGACTGTCCCTGGAGGGTTATACAGCAAGCTAAGAAATTTGGATATCGTCCAGAATAGGGGAACCATGTAAGGATGTCGGGTAGGACAGTGGCATGTCCATATTTGCATTTTAGAAAGATTACTTTGGGAAGAATGTAGACAAAAGACTGAAAGAGGACCAGATCTGGAGGGAAAACTATAAGGAGGCCATCATTGTATTCCAAGCAAGAATAAAGATCTTTTGCTTTTAATTTTATAAAAGGAGTTGGTGTTTCCTTTGAAAGAGCAAGATCCTCTGAGGCATTTCTAATTTTACTTATAAAAGCTCTCTCCTCCCTATTTCAGAAGTATTATTCTTCCTCCAAGAAGCTGAGATTAAAATCTTTCAGAGTGTAATAGTCTATTCTTGCTTTCAGAAAGTAAAATATGAAGTTTTCATACTCGACAGTGCTAACTTACTAGCATGAGGAAAATAGAAAGTATTTCTGTTTTACAATAAACTGTCAGTTTAAAAATAGAAAATAGGAGAGTTTTTCAGTGATTTTTTTTTAACCCAATAAGAGATTCGAATAGTGTATGTTGTGTCTCTGGATGGTAAACTCAATATTATAAAAAAAAAGCTTAGAACATACATTTTGACATTAGATAAATTTAGAGCTCACCTGGAAGAATAAATATATGATAATCAAGAAGACTGAGAGAAATGAAGAGGAAGATTGTTCTACCAGAGACTAAATCTTACTTTCAAGCCACAGAAATGAAAACATTTTTACAAAGAATCAAAATAAGCAAAGAGATCCACTGAAGTCTGTTTGAAGTCTAGAAATGGACCAAATAAGTTGTCTTAGTCCATTTTGTGCTGGTATAACAGAATACCTGAGACTGGGTAATTTCTAATAAACAAAATTTATTGTCTCACAGTTTCAGAGGCTGGGAAGTCCAACATCAAGGTGCTGGCGTCTGACGGGGGTCTTCTTGCTGTGTCCTCACATGGTAGAAGGCAAGGGGGAGAGAGAGGGTAAGGGGGGACTGAACTCACCCTTCTATAACAGCACCAATTCCACCCATGTGGGTGAGCCCTCACAGCCTAATCACCACTCAAAGGTCCCATTCTATTTAAAATGACTTTTAGAGAGGGCAAACATTCAAACCATAGCACAGTGTAAACATTTCACATTAATGGAGAAAGAATGGGCCAATAGATGGCCAGCCATTTTTTTCACAACTCTATGGGGTAAAAGAGGAATTCTCATCAATTCTACTTGATGGGTAAACTAGGGGGAAGATCTCCCCTTCTTCCTGGGGGCTTAGACAACCACATAGTCTACATACAATTAATTGTCTACTCTTCCTTAGAAAGTTACTATTATAAATCCATACTCTACCTTGGCGTATTGGGGAGAAGGAAGAAAAGTCTTTTACGGAGCTTATGAGTATTCCTGTGAAGTCTGTAGCAACAATTAAAAAAATGTATACTCGGCATGTAGATAAAGCAAAAGAGATAGTGAAAATTGTAAGTTGTTAGAATTTCATTAAAAAAAGGTTTTAGGTTTTAGTTTATGCTCCCAATGTAGGGCTATTTTGTGGCAATTTCTTTGGAATGAATGAACTCAAATACATTCAGATTAGATTTCTTAGTGGATGGATATGTTGTTTCCAGATTCTGGAAATATCTGACTATGTACGCAGACTACATACTGAAGTTCCTAGGCAGAATCAACCCATGTCCCTACACACCTAAGCAAAAGGCGAAAGGGCATGAGCCCTCACGTTAGATACAAAAGAGAAGAGACATCACCTTTACACTAAAGTCTGCTTCTCCAGCCAAGAGATCTACCTCAAATATGTTGCTTCTCCTACCAATCTCCCCAGTCTTCCTGATCCTTCAGAACCTAGGAGAAAAATAGGACTCCAGAGAGAGCAAGTATCCTCCTCTTTGGGTACAGAGGAGGAACAATGAACTGTTTTGTGGAGGGGTGAAATAAAAGAAATCTGGAAAGCATTCTTTCAAAACACACTCTCCTTATCTATCATACCATGTTTCAGTTGCCAAGTATATATGTCCCTGCATTACAGCATGACCTATTTGGGCACAGATACCAGGCCCATGAGTCTGTGTCATCATGCCCAAGCCTAGTGCCTCACACATTATACGTACTCAAGTGTTTGTTGTGCAAAAAATCTTCAAAAATACTCTCTGTGGCTGTCGAAAAGCAAAACTCTAATCCCCAGGTCTATTAGTTTGGGCTTTCACAGTCTCACCTTCAGAAAGAAGGGAAAAGAAAAAGATATTCTCTCAATAAAATTTCACTAGATGCAAAGGCAGAATGGATTACTTTTTCTATTCATGAAGCAAAATACAGAGGTGCGACGTAGGAATTCATCTCCACTAAGAAGCTACAAATAAAAGTAAGGCATTCAGATTTAACATTTTATTACCATGTAATGGGTTGGGCAACAGTTTCCAAAACCTCAAAATAAGGTGCCAATAACCATTTGTGAAACAGGCCAACAGAAATTCTGGCTTACTGTGCATTGAAATGCAGAGTTGTACCATGAAGGTATGATAATTCCACAGGAGGTAGCATCTAGCAGACTTTGCTTTTATTAAGCTCTAGAGAGCCCCATTAAGAGAGCTTTCTCCTATGACATTCATTGTTAACTCTACTCTCCATCCTAAATTTAATTTTTCCTTAGGAGAAAAATGCTGTCCCAGACTGTAAAATGAATTGAATCTTTTTTATCTAGCCTTTGAAGAATAAATCAATTTTTATTTAACCTTAAAAATTCTCACAGATCAGATCCTTCTTGTTAGTACCCATACATATCAAATTGAAGTGTTGCTAACATACATGATGGAATAGAACTCTTATCGTGAAACTAGGCTGAATGTTTCAATATTTGTAGAGAGTTACTTATATGCTATTTTTCCCTCTGACAGTTTATATGGTTTATACCTTTAGCAGCCACTTTTTTTTTGAAAATCTAAGCTTTACTACGTCAGTATACATCTTGTGTAAAAAAATTCAGAAGAGCTACATTTTAATGTCAACTATTATAACAAAAGCTGCTGGTGCCTGCCCAGATTCCTCTTTTACCAGGCTGATGTACCGCTCCCCCAGTTGCTATGCATACTGACTGTTCAGCATTCACAGCTGCATCTTTTTCTAGAAAATTACCCTTGGCCAACAGGAACCACCTCAGCCACAGATGTCTGGAGAAGCTCATAGCTTCCAATGAGACAGGGGTACAAAAGCCCACCTTTCTTGCCCCAAAGTGGGGCAACTTCATAGTGCCATTCATGCCTCAGAGAACATCTCATGGTGCCAGTTACTAAGTTCTGTTGAATCTACTTCCTAAAATTTGTTAACTGTCATGCTTTCACCATTCTAATGGCCACCCATCCCAGTTTAAGACCATCTCTTGCCTAACTATTCAAATTGCCTTCTGAATCAGTTTTCACCTTCCTATAGTCCCTTCTCTACATTATTGCCAGAACACTTAGTTGCAAATTTGAACATCATTCACTGCCCACCCCCAACACCTACTTGAAACTCTAAATAATCGTCTTCATCATCTACACAGGGCAGTAATCAAAAGTCACTTCACACATATACTTTGTTTCTCTCCCAAGAAAATGAGACCATGGAGCCAAGCAAAACCTTGAAATATGTACAGTGTAACTGCATGGCAATAATCTACCTTGAAAGTCAAAGTTAGCTGAAGCAGTTTACCACAATCTTAACAGGGTTAGATTTCCATTAGCAGAGAAGAAGTGGAGAATGAAGTAAACCCAGGGAATTGGGTTACAAGACCAGTTCCCTTTCTAAGTTAGGGAGTTAGTTATAGCAAATTAGGACTTAGTGTTTCCCACTGGGGTTTTGGACAAGAATCTCTTCTACATTTGGCCCAAGAATCTCTTAGAACATTGGATGGGAAACTTCATAGTCTCAGTTTTGTATGATGATTGTTTCCCGGGCTGACTGTATCTTAATCCTGCAAAGTTGCGACATTAAGTACAGTAATAGTGAAAGTAAAATCCATAGTAGTAATAATTACGTTACAGAATAATTTGTGTATTTGTTATTTAAGCATCTAACAGTTGAAAATTTGGCCTATTAGAGAAATAGACTGACTTGGGATTGCAGTTTATAGCGTATAATTGAGTAACTTTAAGACTTTGGGTTTTACATTGAAATCTATATTTACAAACAGTATTAGAATACTTAACAGAACTTAATCCCCTCTCTTCCTTTCATTGTTCTTACTTTTGGGTTTTGGAGTTTTATCAGTAACTGAAATGGTTTTTCAGACAATATTAAAACAAATATAACAAGTTTATGAACAATTTAAAACCTCCATAGGAATTTAAATTGTAAACCTCCACTTAAGCTAGACTATAAAAATTTTGCTACATTGATAAATTGAATAAGATTTGAATATTAAACTAAAAATTCCAGAAAAAGGCTTTTCAGTTTTGAACTTTAAGGCAATAAATCAAATATCTTTAACAACTAACATGTCCCCTAAAATATTTTCTGTGCAGAAGAGTCACCCTTAAGAGCATCAGGATCTCACGATAACATACAAACCCTGGTTCAAACCATTGCAAAAATCAGAACACATGGCAAATTCAGGCGATATTACTGCCTGACAAAAATGCCCCCTCTTCGAGTTGGTGTGTGAGTTTTCCAGTTACTCATAGTTCCCTCACACACATGTCACTCATTTACCTCTACATGCCTAGTCCTTATAAAGGCATTTACAATTTCAACCCATGCATTTAGAGCAGTAGTTCTCAACTAGGGTGATTTGGCCCCCGTGGGCCTTTTGGCAAAGTCTGAAGACATTTTTGGTTGTTGCCACTAGGGCTGGGTACTACTGGTATCTACTAGTAGAGGCCAGGGATGCTATTAAGCATGCTATAATGCACAAAATAGCCCCATGCCCCCACAAAAAAGTATTATCCAGCCTAAAATGTCAATAATACCTAGACCAAGAAACCCTGACCTAGAAGAACACATGTAAAATCCTCTAGCATGACAGAGAGGCTTTGCAATGATACATTTGTGTACCCTGGAGACTAATCCATCGACATTATATGGGTAGCAAATATCTTCTTTCTTCATATAGAGTCCTATTTTGAATGTAGGCTCTTAAATTTTGATGAGTTTCTCTTTTAAAATTTGTTATTTCCTTTAAGAAATCCTTTCCTACATTGGAGGTTAAAGATACTCTGTTTTCTCCTGAAAATATTATAAATATTTCATATTTATGTGATGGAAATCAGGGATACAATTTTATTTCCACATGGATAACCCACAGTTTCAATAGCATTTTGTGAAGTTTGTTTTCCACTAGCTAGTATTAATAATACCAACTCTGTTGTGTCATGAGTTTCCATATATTAATAAAAGTTTGTCTGCTTCAGGCTATTTTATATTCTTGTGATATCATCAAATTATAGTTTTATTAGGAACCTTGCTATCTGATATTGTGATTTCTTCCTCATATCCTTTAAAATTTACTCTTACATATGAATTTCAGGCTCAACCCTCTTGCAATCTTAGTTGAAACTACACTGAGTTTAGAGAGTGGGCAAAGACACTGATATTTCTCATTCATGAACATTGTATTCATATTTGGAGTTTTCCAAAACCTTTAGTGAAATTTAACAATTTCTCCATACATATAATGACAGGTTTATTCCTAGGTGCTATATATTGTTTATTACTGAGATTTTTGTTTAACTATCTCCAGTAACTTCTCTTTAGTTTGGATCTCATTTATGCCAAACTTGCCGAGCTGTCTAAATAGCTTGCCTATAGATTCTCTTGAATTTTTTACTTAATCATATCACCTGCAATAGTTTCTTCTTCTGAAATACTCCTATGTTTTGCCTCAGTGCACTGGCTTTGATCTCTAGTACAGTTTTGAAGAATGATGTCTTCACCGTGCTTTCTAAGACATCACCTGTAATGCTTCACGTACAGATATGACCTTTTCTTTCTAGACTTTCGGCAGACACTTTTTATTAGGTTGAATGGGGTTTAGAACATGCCATCCCAAAATATGCCACTGTTGTATATTGATGATTTTGAGGTGAAAGTCACTTGAGATACAGCAGACGCATGAAGGGCTCTCTGACCTTCCCCTTTCTACCTAAAAGCAAGTCATAAAACTTCCAGTGAGAAAGATGCCATTCCTGTACCAAGAAAAGAATAAAATTTTTATGATTGTAGACTGGAAATGGATGCTGAAATGGGTCTGCACAAACCAAACTATTAAAATTATCCTTATCTATTAGTTTTACCCACATATTTCCTAGGCAATTTTCCACAATTTACCACCCATAGAAGCTTAAACCACTTTTCCTTTGTCTTGACACTTCTCTACCAATGTATTGTTCTTTGTTTAAAAAAAAAAAAAATGCAAATAAGCTCTCGGTCCTAACTGCTTCTTTGGCTTTCATTTTTCCTATAAAGGCTCTTATGTGCATGTAAAAATATTAAATAAAATTTGTGTGCTTTTTCCCTATTAATATATCTTATGTCAGTTTAATTCTCAGGCCCAGCCACAGAACCAAAGAGAGTAGCATTAAAGATTTTCCTCTCCTGTAGTTTCAAGAAAGTTTTACTCCATTAGTGGTTTTCCAAGTTTGTAACACACTGAATGAGTGACACTGAGCCATTTATGACACAACACAGCTTTGTTCTTTAAGCCTGCCCAGTATTTTTTGGAGAACTTGCTCCTAGATTGGGAGATACAGCTGGAAAGCCTTTCTCCATCTTTGAAGCCACCACCTCCTTTTCACCCCCAGCCTTGCTAAGCACCAAGGAAATCAATTTAGTTTAAATCATCTTTGACTGGGAGGCTATTTAGTTTTCAGATATTCACAGAAAGACCTTAAGGGTCTTAAAAATTCCCTCCAATCACTTTACTTTAGATAGTTTGTAAGAAATAAAAGTCAAAGTCAGAAGCCCTGCTATTAATAGTGGTCAGTACAGTAAAGCCAGGGATAAACTTCTATTAAGATTCTTTATAGAAAGTATGAACATACCTCTCAATACTCCCTCCTCTTCAAGCTCTAACTCCTTAGTCAATGAATGAGCTAGTCCTGCAAAAAACTAATACAAGTATGCTCAGCAAATCTTCCACTTGGCTGAGACAGCTAGAAGAGGATTTGAGAGTGCATTCTCGAACACATGAAGAAAACTCCTATCAAGCAAAAGACCTTTTGATGTGTTCCCAACTATTACAGGTAAACAAGGATTCAGCAAAAAGAATCCATGGGCCTTATAAAACTAAATGACCTTTCAGAGTTCTCATTTTTTTTTCCTGCGGGAAAACTTTCAGTATTGAACAGTTTGGCTTTTCCTTCATTCTCTTTGTGCTGCAGTTACTGGGGACACTTTATGTATTAATCTCTTTTGTTCTTCTCCACAGTTAAGAGGAAGAATAATTCTTCATACAGATTTCAAGCCAGGCTGTGTCAGTATCATACCTGGGAAGGAAATGCAACGTTTGACTATTTCATATTATGTTGTTAATACAACTTCCCGAAAACGTCAGAACATTCTATGTAGGCAGCAAAACCAGCGCAAACATCTACCACCCTGGGTGTAACCACTTTACTTCTAAAGCCTGAGAGCTTTTTGAGAGTCATTTTAAAAGCCACAGGTTGCTTGCTGGTTAACCAACTACCTCAAAACATATATTTGAGATTTCTTTCTTTTTTTTTTTTTTAAATCCTAAAAAGGCATACATCTATTTACTACTACTCTGAATGTTATACACATGTACCACAACACCCTCAGGCCACACGTGGTGGTTGAGGTGTGGATATAAAGGGGAGAACCAGTGTTCTAAGAAGACAAAGAAAGGGACAGACCAATTCGACAGTGGGGCAGCATCAAACCAAATTTTTAAACTCGTTTTTATTAAAAGCAGCTGGTTACTGAATTGTAGTAGAATCCATGTTTGCTTTTTATTTAAAAAGCAAATCTCAGTGGGCTTCCCTTTTAGGTTATTTTCTACATAAATCAGTAATTGTATGTACTTCTTTGAATAGAAAATGGTATTTGCCTTTCTGATTTTTCACTTTGATACCTTTATTAGTATCAGAAACAAGTTAGCTGTAGACTGATCAAAATGAAAAGTGCGTTCTTCTCATTTTTCTAACAAACACAAAGATACCATAGGTACATCTCAAATTGCAGTTATGTCAAAAAATGTGATTCTTTTGTATTATTTAGTGGCAGATACAAGAGATCAGAGATCCCTTAAAAGTCACACTATAAACACAAACACATGTTCAAACTCTTGCATTAAATTATCTTCTTCAAGGAAACTGCCAGGCATCTACCACTTACCTCATTTTTTATAGCTGTTGGAAAATTGCCTGATACACAAGCCTTTTAAAAACTGCAAAGCTGGGCTGCATCTGTGGTCAGTTATGTCCTCTTTCTTGAATTTTCTAGGTCAACAGCGGCAGAATACAGTAAGTAGTAACACCCTGTCCGCCCTGTCTTTAGCCACACTTAGGGAAGGGAAATTCCTTTCAAGATCTTTATTTTGTTGGATTTAACGAGGTACCTGAACACTTTATACTACATGTGATGGGAGTGAAACATTAAGCAGCAGAATATGCGCTTAGTATTCTTGTTTTTGCACTAGAACAAATCCTTCCCAATTCCTGGTTTTGCTTATCCTGTCTTCTTCCCCACCCCTTCCCAACCACTTTCCTAGCACTGGAATAACAGCGGAGTATTGTAATGCGTACCTCAAGCCTTATGATATACTGTTAAATGCAGCATTGCCTAATGAGGGAAAGAGTAAGCTTAAAAAAAAAAAAAATCCCTTGTTGGAAAGTTCCCAAGATAAAGTGAAACCTATTACATAGATTACAACTCTAAAAATTCTGAAAAAGGTATCGGTGGGCTAGTGTAGCCTTATATCCTGAGCGTCTTCATCTCCCTTTAATCTTTTCACTGCTACCATCTGACCCAGATGCCCACTCTGCTGCTTTTGTAACCACCAAGTCCAAGACGCCTCGTGCCAGCTACGAGTCACCAGGCAAGCAGAGCAGAAACGCAAGCCGCCCCTCCTCCACCTTTAAGCGGCAGCGGGAGGAGGTGGAGCGAGAAGCGGGGTGCAGGACGCCACGCCTCCAAGAGGGGCGGGAACGTCTCCTGGCCACACCCCCACAAAGGAGCGGGAGGGAAGGGGCGGACCCGGTGACGTCATCGAGGAACCCCGCCCCGGTTGGAGGGAATTTGGAAGAAAGTTGGAGGGCGGGAAGGAGGTGGAGTCTAGTTTCCCTGGTGACGGGTTGTCTGGCGGTCGCCTGGTAACGGGTCGCGGAGGTCCTGGCTGCTGCAGCGCAGACGGCCTAGGCCGCGGAGGTCTGTGGGCCCGACCCCAGCCGGGCTGTTTCTGTCTGTCCTGCTATGGCTGCCGCCGCGGCTGTGGTCACGCCGTCAGGTTTGGAGGATGGGGTGCCTAGGTCCCGTGGCGAAGGGGCCGGAGAGGTGATCGTGGAGCGGGGGCCTGGCGCGGCCTACCACATGTTCGTGGTGATGGAAGACTTGGTGGAGAAGCTGAAGCTGCTCCGCTACGAGGAGGAACTTCTCCGGAAGAACAACCTGAAACCCCCATCCAGGTGGGTGCTCTCGTCCCGAGCGCCTGGGTGCTGGCTGGGCTTTGGGGAGATGCCTTGTTTGGTCCTGCTGGGAACGCCGAGCGCGGGCTAGCAAGTCCTGGCTTCTGACTTCCTAGCCAGAGAAGGACACCCCAAACTTGGCGACAGAGGGCCGTGGAGCTCACAGGGCTCAGACTGGGTGTGTTTGTAAAGAGAGTAAACAAGTGTCGGAATGGCAGAAAGGACTGGAAGACAGCTTACCCATTTTTTAAAACACACATGCATTGCTAGAAAACACAAACTATGTATTTTCTGATTGTAAAGGCAATAAAAATACTTATTGTAGAAAACTCAGGAAAACACAAGAAAATGTGTAGAAAAATAGTAAAATCTCCCGTAATCTCGTCTCCAGAGATGAATGCCATTATTTAAATCTGTTTCTAGTTTGTGGTTTTCTTTTTGAGATCCTATCCCTACAACTGGCAACCGTGGGTACCTAGGACCTTGCTGAGGAGCACTTGATATGCAGTTAGTAAACTTGCGGACTGCTTGCTATGATTTAAAAGATTTTTGCCTTTGCAGTAACAAGTACTCTCTGAAACTGGGAAGTGGAAAAGACAAATGAAATGACAATTATTGGAAATGCCCCCTTATCATAGAACCTAAAGTTATGTATGCCCTTGTGGTGGGGAAAAGTCCAAAATATCCTGAAGTCAGTGCCATTGGTTGTTGAGGGTAATCGACAGCTAGCACTTCCTCTAATTCCCGTAGCTTAGCTATAGCCAGATAAATAAGTTTTGTAGCTTTTTCTTCACTTTAATACTTACATTTATTTATTTTCTTCCATACCAGGCAATTAATATTAGAATCTGTATCTTTTATTGTCAACAGCCAAGCTCAAGTAACTTCCCTTGACAGTTTTGATCTCATTTATCTGCTCTCTTCCAGTAACTTGAAAGATATGTAGGCTTTATGTAAACTATCCATAATACTAAATTAGTCCATAATAGGAAAACAGGTAGAGAAAAAAGTAGTGTTGATTGATCCATGATAGAAGTGGTAGGACTGGGATTATTACTTAAAATGAATTTATCAGGATGATATAGACAACCAACATTTCCTATGTTAATAAAAATGCAATTTTTTTCCAAGTATATTTTTCAAACCAAAACAAAATGAGCTTGAGCTTCTGTTGATATCATTTGCGTACTATTTCTTCAGGAGTTCAGCAGGGTACTTGTGTGGAGATGTACTAGTCCAGTGGTTCTCAAAGTATGATCATGGACCAGCAGTATCATCACCTGGGAACTTACTAGAAATGAAATTCCTCAGACCCCTTCCCAGGTGTACTTTTTCAGAAATTCTAGGAGTGGGGCCTGGCAGTCTGGTTTTAACAAGTCTTCCAGATTTGCAGTCCCCAAACTCTGAGCTGCAGACTGGTACCTATGTGGGGCCTGTTAGGAACTGGGCTGCACAACAGGAGGTGAGCAGCGAGCTCTGTATTTACAGCTGCTTCCCATCACTGGCATCACTGCCTGAACTCCACCTCCTGTCACCTCCACCTCAGCTGTGGCATTAGATTCTGCCTTATGGGTGAGTTGTATAATTATTTCATTATATATTACAATGTAATAATAATAGAAATAAAGTGCAAAATAAATGTAATGCGCTTAAATCATCCTGAAACCATCCCCCCGACACCTGCCGCCCCATCCCGTGGAAAACTTGTCTTCTGTGAAACCAGTCCCTGGTGCCAAAAAGGTTGGGAACCACTGTTCCAGGTGATTCTGATGCATGCTAATGTTTGAGAACCACTGTCCTAAGTCTACCATACCTATCAGTATTCATTTCTTTGTCTTCTAGGAGTTATCAGCTAATAAGGAAAAGATGAGTTTTGGGTGGATGGGTGCTTTGAAAAGGTTGTGAGTATATACCTGGAAGGACTTCGTGGCCTTTTTTTCCTTCCCATCTTTCTGTTATCTTCCAAATATTTACACATATCCTGTAGAAAAAGTTTGGGAAACATGATGCAGTAGACCACTGATTCTTATGACAGTAGTTATAACAGCTGTCAATACATTATAAACGTAATAGTGATAGCTGTACATTAAAAAGCAAAATAAGATCTTTGATCAAACTGACTTGAATGTTGTTGCTAGCAAGTTTTACTCCTATCATGTTTAGGTATAAATCATACTGATCTTCAAGGACTGTTTTAATTTAATCCACTGATGAGGGAAAAAGCAATGTTTGGTCAAGTAGCAGTGTATTTATGAGCTCCTAAGGTGATTTGAATATGCAGCCAAGATGAAAACAGCTGTCTAGCATAGCTGATAGGTTAGAAATAGTAAATGCGTAGTGAATGATTATTCTTTTTTTAACTCTGAAATTCTTTTAATTCCAAATTACCATTTTTGTTAGTAAGGTACTGATTAATTATTCTCAACTCATATGATTTTACCAAAAATTCCACATTGTTTTCTAACATGCACTAGTTTTCCTGGGTGTAAGGTCTTTGATGTAATATTCTGTGTTCAGTAGTAATTGCCCTAATCCTCTTGATTAAAAACTTTAATGTGAGTGCTGTGGATTACTGGAAACCTCAAAGGGTGAATTATCAAAGTCTTTTGATCCAAAGGCCATTTGGAGGGGGGAAAGTTTCTTCGGCAATTTTGAACTTGGCCCCATTAATTGGTATAGACTTTTACATTATTTCGCATTCCCCTATTCCTCCTTGTTTTAAAACAGACACTATTTTGCATTGCCTACTAACCCTGGTGAACAGTTCTACATGTTTTGTACTCTTGCTGCTTGGTTGATTAACAAAGCAGGACGTCCCTTTGAGCAGCCTCAAGAATATGATGACCCTAATGCAACAATATCTAACGTTTTATCTGAGCTTCGGTCATTTGTAAGTGTAAACAACTCTCTTCTTTCTGCATGTTCTCAAGTTATGAATTTTATAATAATATTAGTAATTTAATGACAAATGCTAGCCTCTTAGATGACTCCTCCGTGAAAATATATAAAAGTATATCTGAATCTATTTTCAGGTAAAACCTTCTCAGAATGGTTGATATTATAACATTAATGTCACTTCTGAAAATGTTCAGTGCATACTTTTTTAGCCCAAAGTAATATTTTTCCTAATCTTGGTATGTCTCAGAGGTAAATTTATGGGTGCTTAGTTTTCCTTCTAAAAAATGATAAAACTATGAATTTAAAACACTTTGTATGTTGAAAGAGAACTTTGATTTAATGGTCCATGATGGCAGTTGTACTTTTCATTTCTGACTTTTCCTGGGGACAGGCAGTAAGACATTTTTGGCACATGTTATTAATTTTTGACAAGTGAATCACTCTGTCCTTCCCGTAGTTGTTTAACGAAACTAGTAGTTTTACTGATTTTTTTTCACCCTAGCAAGATCAATAATTTGTCCTGCTGCTATTATGTTCTTGCCTTTTAATTTGGTAACTTTAACAATGAAACATTTATTTTCTTTTAGTTTTATGTATCAATTGATTAAAAAGACTTAAGAGACGGATTTCTAAGTAGCAGTATAATTACAGTTATTTTAAATCATTTGAAAGATAGAAAAGCGATACATCTACTCAGCCATTCTTTGCTTATAATATTTTGACATTTGGAACATAACTAACAAATAATATACCCTGTTTATCTTTTTGTTTTTTAGGGGAGAACTGCAGATTTTCCTCCTTCAAAATTAAAGTCAGGTTATGGAGAGCATGTATGCTATGTTCTTGATTGTTTAGCTGAAGAAGCATTGAAATATATTGGTTTCACCTGGAAAAGGTAAAAATTTCCCAACTGGTAATTGTAATAAAATAGCATTTTCCTCTGAAGGTGCAGAGCTGTCTAATTAAACTGATGAGAGTCATTTTCTCTCTAGTGCTCTAAACTGAAAATACTACAAGTAACTAAGAAAAGCTAGTTTAGACAAAATTGGAAAGTCTGTCTACAAAACTAGTTCTGAAGTAATGTGTTACATATTATCATGCCATTTCCCTGTTCGAATATGTAATTATTAAAAGTTTAACTGACTGTATATCTTTGTCAATTTAGGAAAATTTTTAAGTCTCCTTGTGCATGTATTTACACACACACAAGCATAGTATATACGTGGAGGTAACTGATAGCTACAGATGTAAGGAAAAAATGGAAATTAATATGGTACTTTAAATAGAATTTTCTCCTTTGCTTGTAGTGACTGGGCAAGAGTAATACTGAAGAAGCCACTTGACACTCTCCTAGACATTGTTCATTGCTTCTGTCTCTGACCTGACCGTGCTTTGTTTATATTTCTATTTTATTTTGTTTATCCTGTGGTATTAAAATTCTTTATTTACATGTCTGGCTTTCTTGCTAGAAATTATGAAATCTTCATATGTATTTTATGGCAGTTAGCATAGCACTTGGTATATCATAGTTGCTTAATAAATATTGAGCATATAGATGAAGAAATAAAATATTCAGAAACTTTCAATTTATATAGGTTATAATTAGAAAAAAATAAATTTGGTCTTTGAAGATTGGGATTATTTAGATTGTGGAAGGCACTATTCACGTATAAAACATGAGCAAGCAGTAATTTTTTTGGGGGGATTAGAACTAACTTTTATAGAAAGGTATATATATTATTCCCTGTTAATATTTTAAAGTATATTCAATTATATTCTTTCAGGTATAATCTACTCACTATTAAGTTCCTTGATTTAGTTTATCCTTGGGTTGAACCATATGAAATTACTGGTATTCATCTATTTTTAACTAAAAATGACAATTTCATATGCTTAAATCCAAACATTACCAGTTAGTATAATATAAAGAATGATTACATGATCCATAATACTTTATTAGATTTCAAGAAAAGATAAGTTATGAGATGTGGTATCTTATTTGGCATTTTTTAAAATTATTAAATTGATAGCCTGATAGATTCTAAATTCACCAGAAGCTATTTTGCAGTATTTCAACCACTATTCTATTTTGCACTTCATTTGTTTCTAGGCACATCTTATTCCTGGCCCATGTATTGTGACTCGGGTAATATTTTTTTTCAAGTTTCATCTTATTTTTAATTGATACATAATAATTAATACATACTTATGTGGTGCAGCATGATGTTTTGATACATGCATATGATGTATAATGATCAGATTAGGGTAATTAGCATATCCATCACCTCATACATTTGTCATTTCTTTGTGGTGAGAACAGTCAAAATCCTTTCTTCTACCTATTTTGAAATATACAATGTATTATTGTTAACTATAGTCACCATCCTGTGCAACAGAACACTAGAATTTATTCCTCTTATCTAACTGTAACTTTGCATCCATTGACCAACCTCTTCCCAACCCCCCTTCTTCCCAGCCTCTCTCACAACTATAATAACCACTATTCTACTCTGTACTTCTGTGAGATCAACTTTTTTAAGATTCCACATATGAGTGAGATCATGCAATATTTGTCTTTCTGTGCCTGGCTTATTTAATTTGACATGATGTCCTCCAGGTTCATCCATGTTGACACAAATGACGGGATTTTCTTTTTTTTATGGCTGAAATAGTATTCCATTGTGTATATATACACCACATTTTTTAATCCATTCATCTGTTGATGCACACTTAGGTTGATTCCATATTTTGGCTATTGTGAATAGTGCTGCAGTAAATGAGAGTGCAGATATCTCTTCAACATGATTTCATTCCCTTTATATATCTACCCAGTAGTGGGATTGCTGGATCATATGGTAGATCTGTTTTTAGTTTTTTGGGGGAACCTCCATACTGTTTTCCATAGTGGCTCTACTAATTTACATTCCCACTGACAGTGTATAAAAGCCCTCCTTTCTCCACATCTGTGCCAGCATTTGTTATTTTTTGTCTTTTTGGCAATAGCCATCCTAAGTGGAGGGAGGTGAAATCTCATTGTGGTGTTAATTTGTATTTCCCTGATAACTAGTGATGTTGAGCATGTTTTCATATACTTGTCGGCCATTTGTATGTCTTCTTCTGAGAAATGTCTATTCAGATCTTTTGTTTATTTTTAATTGGATTATCTGGTGTCTTTGCTGTTGAGCTGTTTGAGTTCTTTATATATTCTGGATATTAACCTCTTGTCAGATGCATAGTTTGCAAATCTTTTCTCCCATTCAATAGATTGTTTCTTCATTCTGTTTCTTTTGCTGTGCAGAAGCTTTTTAGTTTGATGTAATCCCATTTGTCTATATTTGCTTTTGTTGCCTATGCTTTTGAGGTCTTATCCAAAAAATCCTGGCCCAGACCTATGTCATGAAGCATTTCCTCTATGTTTTCCTCCAGTAGTTTCAGGTAATATATATAAGTATTTAATCCATTGTGAGTTGATTTTTATAAGTGGTGAGAAATAGGAGTCTAGTTTCATTCTCTTGCATGTGAATATCCAGTTTTCCCAACACCATTTATTAAAGAGATTGTGACTTGGATAATTTATAAGGAGTATTTATAAGTAAGAAATAAAGGGGGGTGTTGAAAAGCAATAAACATTAGAGAATATTATCAGCTATGTAATATGTAAATTACGTAGAAGGTACACATTTATCAACAATTATTTTATGTATCTAAATATTCCAGAATGAATCCTAGAAGAACATTGCTTTTGAGATATAATTTAATTCTAAATAATGAAAGATTAGGAAATTTATTCTTTAAGATGATTGATTTGGTTCACAGTACTTTCCGTAATATTCAATGTTGATTTTTTTTTGATATTTCATTAACATGTCTGAGGTTTGGAAATTTAAAATAAGTTTTCACAAATAAGCCCAAATATGCTTGTTTTTTTAATATAGGAAATACATGTTAATCTTGATGGAGAAATGATTGTTCAGTACTTAGTGTTAGGAACACTAATTAGACTATGGAAATAAAAAGAAATCTAGACTTCTCCTTATTACCTTTATCAAAATAAACTTCAGATTGATCAAAGATGTAAGTGTGAAAAATAAAACCATAGAAGTACTAAAAGACCAGAGGAGTGTAGAGGGTGTGGTATGAGAGAATGCTTTACATATATGACATTAAAGCTAGGGTCTCTGCAAGAAAAGGTTGCCAAGTCTATTTAATAAGAACTGTAACAAGATTATACATAATAAACTAGGGAAATATTTTTAATACAGGTTAGGCAAAGCATTAATATTCTTAATATACAAAAAAACCAAAGGACAACAGACGTATATAGTATGTCACTGGAAAAGAGCATGAATAACCAACTAAAATGTGAAAAGATGTTCAGTCACTCTCATGCCAAAGAAATGCAATTAAAACAAGAATGAGATTTTTTTCATATGGTTAATTGGCAAAGATTAAAGGTGTATATCATATTGGTGAATGTATGGAAATGGAGTCACTGTCCTTCACTATCGTTGGGAGTGTAAATTAGGGTAACATTTTAGAAGCCAATTTTGGCACTAACTAGCAAAACAATAACATGTACAAAGTTGTCTACCTAGCCATTTCACTTGAACAAATTTATTCTAAATAATATATGTAATGATAAATATACAAGGATGATCTTTGAAGTATTGACTAGCAAAATGCAAGAAACCTTGATGTTCAGTCATAGGGTACCAGTTACATTAATTATGATATTACTGTTCAACAGGATATAATGCAAATATATATAAAAGAAAAGAAATGTATTTAAATGTGGAAATTGGTGAGGAGAGTAAGTTGGATAACATCTCATTTTTGTAAATTCTTTAAATTTAGAGATAAATGCTTTGGCTTTTTTATATAGAAAATTATAGGAAGAATACATGAAACATTTAACAGTGATTATGGAAGAGGGGTGGAAAAGGACAAAATCTGGTGTAGAAAAGATCCTTACTATTTGCATTATACCTTTTTATCTCACTAAAGTATTTTTTAAAACTCTCGTCTCATTAAGCCTTACTATTTTAGGCCAGTATACCCAGTGGAAGAATTAGAAGAAGAAATTGTTCCAGAAGATGATGCAGAATTAACATTAAATAAAGTAGATGAAGAATTTGTGGTATGTGTGTATTTAAATTCGCTATTCATTTTCACCTTTGTGTTCCTTTCTCATCTATGAATTCCCCCAGACTTCCATTTTCTGGAATATTTTATTTCATTGTTTCTAGAGAAAAAAAGCTTTTAAATACAGTGCCAAGTATCAGTCATTTAGACCTTGGTTAAGTTCATGTTTGCGTTCTCTAATGATTGAGGTCTGAATTTTAGCAGAGGTTCGCTTATTTATTTATTTATTTATTTATTTATTTTTCTTTAAATAAATAGAGATGGGTCTCGCTTTTGCTCAGGCTGGTCTCGAACTCCTGAGCTCAAACAATCCACCCGCCCTGGCTTCCCAGGGTGCTAGGATTACAGGCGTGAGCCACTGCGCCCTGCCAGCAGAGGTTCTTAAACTATACAAGGAAGTACATACCACTAGTTATATGAGTAATTATTTTATTAACAACCATTCATGATCTTAAATAGGCCATGACTCATAAAGAATTTAGAACAAAACAATAGAATCTAGGATTAATATAATACATTCTGCTTCATAAGAATACCATTCATTTCTAAGGAATTCCTTTACATATTTCAAATTAGGATGAGTACTACCCTACAGGAGTGTTTAAAAAATGCTTTTAAATAACCATCATTATTTAAGTTGTTTGGCAGCATCTGCACCTTTTTCCATGCTTAACATCCTATCCATAGCGTGAAACTAAATGGTCAAGTCTCTACAAATGTATTAGCTAAAAAGATGATAGAGACAAAAGAGCTTTTTCTCAAGTTAATTTTTTCTCAGCACTAGAAATGGATTGACCCTGATATTTTAGAAAGTGTAAAAGTTATCTGAAACAGAAATGGTGGAAAAAACAACCTCCTGGTGTAGAGTTGACCTTTGAACAATGGGATGGCTAGGGATGCTGGCCCCCACACAAAGATCCATGTATAACTTTGGACTGCCCAAAACATAGCTACTAATACTGGACTGTTGACCAGAAGCCTTGATGATAATATAAATAGTTGATTAACTGTTTTGTATTTTGTATAATATTTTTTATATTATATATATTTTTAATATATACTGTATTCTTATGCTAAAGTAAGAGAAGAGAAAAAGGATCATCAGGAAGAGAATTATATTTACTATTCATTGAATGAAAGTAGATTATCATAAAGGTCTTCATCCTTGTCTTCACGTGGACTAGGCTGAGGAGGAGAAAGAGAACAGCAAGAGATAACAAGAGGGTTGTTGGTCTTGCTGTCTCACAGAAGGCAGAAGCGAAAGAAAATCTATGTGTTAGTGGACCCATGCAGTTCAAACCCACGTTGTTCAAAGGTCAACTGTATTTTACTGTCATAAACCAATTAAACTTTCTAGGTGACTTTTTTTTAAATCAATAGATAATAGTTTTTAGTTGAAAGTAATTTAAGTAATTTAGGTTTATTTAAATTAGTATATGCTACAGAGGTGTTAATCACTGCATTATTTGAATAACAAATCTTTAAAAATATACAGTAAATAAATTAGACTGTATTCAAGTAGAATGTTATGTAGCTATTAAAAATTGTTTACAAAGAAATATTAGTGATATGGGAATGATGACTTGTACTTTATGCTATAAAATTATTTGAGAAAAGGATTTCAAATTTTGTCATCATACCTCAACTATATAAAAATGTTAGAAAAATGAAGATATTAACAGTTATATATGGGTAGAAGGATTATGGGTGATTCTTTTCTATGCTTCTTTGTGTTTTCAAAGTCTTTAACATGTATTTTATCAACCATATAAACATGTTTAACCACATATATAAAAAGGATTACTGTTATTTGCAGAAGGAAAAAGATCATTGTAAAACTAATCAATTTAAAAGATATCTTTTTTAATGTCATAAATTTAAAAAGTCAAAGCAAGAATAAATTCATTCATTCTGTATTGTGTTGGACATGTTAAACAGTTTAGACTTTATTCTTTGTGCGATAGATCTTTCCATTCAAGCTCAGAAATTAAGTCCTCACATATTCCCAATTGTTCACCTCATTTATTCTACTCAGTTATTTACCTCATCTTGTCTTCTTAATAACTAATAGTAATTAATAGTTTGATAGATACTTGGTCCTATTAATAATATATCAACATTTAACTTCAAAGACATATAACTTAAAACTCTAGTCAGGAGAAAAAAGAAAAACCTACTAGTCAGGAGAGAAAAAATATGAGAGGAAAAACCATGTCTAATTTTGCTCAGTGTTCTATCTCCAGCTTATTGTGCAGGACCTGGTGCATAGTAGGTGTTCATTAAATATTTGACCATAAAATCCATCTGTCAGCACATTTTTGTGTAACTTTTAGAAATTATAGCTAATTTTTTTCTAGGAACCCTTTAAAATTCAAAGCAGCATTATTGGGAGTATAAATTTAGAGAAATATACTAGAAACAGCTTCTTCACATATTTCTTCCCAACCATGAGGTAAAGTCCTATCATAAGACCAAACTGAAGGCTTTCCTCAAAGGGGTTGCCTCTGAGGCTGTTCATTCCCTTACATCATGTCTCTTGAATATTTTTTCTTTCCTTTCTTCCTTATTGTCATCACATGGGGCCCTCTCTTACGTCTTCTATTCTTCTTGCTAAGGAGAACTGGTTCACTGCCAAGAAGCCTTTTGATGGTGAGCTATTACTAGATTCTGTTGCCAGAGTTTGTGGGGTTGCTCAAGGATGGTGATGATCATTTCTGACAGAGTTCTGCTGTAGTCATCTAGAAACTAGATGGCCATATCAAGATAGGACATGTTGATAATTGTAAAAAAGAGTATTTTTTGTGACACAGAATATTCTCACCTGCCATATATAATCATATCCTTAGTAATTAGAAGTAAGAGAATTAAGAAGGTACATATCAGGCAAAGAAATGGCAGGAAATTGTTGAGTGCCTTTTGAATTATTAGATTAGAATCTTTATTTATCCTAATAGTTTAAAATAAACTAAACTATTTTAAGCCTATTTACATTTGAACTTCTTTTGAATGCTCTTAATAATATTTAGTAACTTAAATCCTTTTTCTATGTAATGATTTGGGTTCTCCAGAGAAACAAAACCAATAGGAAATACACACACACACGCACACACACACACACACACACACACACACACACACACACACACACACACACACACACATATTTTTATAGAGAGAGACTTACTGTGAGAAATTGGCTTACATGGTTATGGAGGCTGAAAAGTCCCAAGATCCACATTTGGTAAGCTGAGACCCAGGAGAGCTGATGGTAGAATTCCAGTTTGAGTCTGAAGGCTGATAACCAGAAGAGCTGAGCTGATCATGTAAGTTTCAGTCCACATCTGAAGGCAAAAGAAGGCCAATGTCCCACTTTGAAGACAGGCAGAGAGTAAATTCTCTCTTACTCAGACTTTTTGTTCTATTTAGGCCTTTAACAGATTAAATGAGGCCCATACTTGGAGAGGAATCTGCTTTACGCAGTCTACCAGTTCAATTATTTATGTTATCCAGAAATACCGTCACAGACACACTCTGAATGTTTAACCAAATATCCCATGGCCCAGTCAAATTGTCACACAAAATTAACCATCACGAGTCCACTCCTTATCAATCTGGCATGCATACACATCATCTTAAACCATAATCTTCAAATAAAGACAATAGCAAGGTCATAATTCTGCCTAACATGGTATAACTATTCCATATACAACAGATAACACACTAACCCCTTCCCCAGCAGAGGAGGTAAAGTCCTCGAGTGATGTTTACTCTTTGCCTTGATATCCTATAACTTAAATACTATGATGTAAAAATAACAATACTTAAATACTATGACATAAAGTTAGTACATCTTAAGTTGCATAAGGAAATATGGGAGGAAAGAAAACAAAAATGTCTGCATGCAAATATATTCATAGCTAAATATGAACTCATGACAATGATCCTCATTTCTGTAACTTGTTCACATGCTTGTAGCTGGCGTTTATTTATTTCAAAATATTAAGGGGTGCAAATGTTTTTGTTACATGGGTAGCTTTTGTAATGCTTGAGTGAGGTTTATGAGAGTGCCCATCACCCAAATAGTGTTCATTGTACCTTTAGGCAGGATTTTTGTCCCTCCCTTCCTCCCTGTAGCTGATATTTATAACAGCTTTCTTACCCACTCTGTATTATCTTTGCCTTCAGCAAGCGCCACAGCTGGTTGTGGTTCTTTACCTGGTGGAATGACCCAAACCTTTATTCCTGAAGGACGTGGGCCATTAGTAGTACTGCCTGGATTGGGTTGTTGTAATTTTCTGTTGACTTTAATCACAGGGCATGGTAATACTAAGAGATGCCTTAAAGGATCTTTTGTATTCCAGACATACTCTTCCTACGTCCATTGTGGAGTAGCAGTCCAATCAGGATCTAGCCAGCCAGTACATTAACTCCTTTCTTTGCCTGTTGATTCAGAGGTACGAGGAGCCCAAAGTGGCAGCCTTAACTTCCAATTCAATGGGATCATTGTATCTCCTGGTGGAAGCATTCTTCCTTTTGGAACTAAGACCTTTAGGCCAGCAAATCATAAGGTCATGGGAACAGGAAGCAAAAATTTTGCTAGTGGGCTACTAGGGATAATAGTAAGTGGTGCCACTCCCATTTCTACCCCTTGATTCCTGAACCTGTGAATCCTGGCTATGGGAAGATATTGGACCCTGATTGATTTTAGTAGCTACTTATTAAAGATTTTTACCTAGTAGTGTTCAGTCTAATATAATTCAACAAGTATTTATTGATTACCTATATAAACACTACTGATTGGGTTATTGTGAAAGCATCATAAACTTATCTCTTCTCCTATGGGCATTGAGTCATTGGCATTTCAATCATTTACTTTGTTAAGTAGACTATTATTAGTGCAAACACAGAATAAGTCATTTTTCAAAAGTGTGCGTCTATGCTTCAGATTTAAGATACAAACAATCAGTTTCAGCTGTACTTCTATGCCCCACTACTCCCTCCCTAAAAAAAAATTGTCACTTGAGTGTGTAGACTCTACATTTATATTGTTTTTTATTTTACTAAAAGCTTTCCAGTTCTCCAAAGTTTAGCATAGGTCTCATATCATACTTTAGTGGCCCCTCCCCCAGAATTTCTGAGTAGATCTGGGATAGAGCCTTAGAATTGCATTATAACGAGTTCCCAGGTGATTCAGATGCTGCTGGTCTCAGAACCACACTTTGAGAACCGCTGTTTAATATGTTTCTAAATTCTTGAAGATAAGGATTATCTTTGAAATCTACAATTGCAACTTTATGCAGTTCCACATATGGAAGTGTTCACCAGTGGACACTTACTTGTTGGTTTGTTTTTTTCTTTACTAGATCATATGACTTGAGGACCAAGCTCCATTGGCTTTATTACCATGTCCTTAATATCAAGATAGTCTTGTTAACTTTGTTTCACTTACTATGTCAATTGTCACCACAAAGACATTTGAAGAAAAAGGGAGTTCATATTTTGTCCTACATGTTCATAGAAACTGCTCAGACTCCATATTTACTGCATATTGGGGAGAGGGTTTCCTCTCAAAGGGCCACTTCCTACCCCTAACCCCTACAACCAATTGGTCTGCAGATCAGGACTAGCTTGGAATCACCTGAACTGTCCTTTTAAATAGATTTAGGGCCATGGGCCAAGCAGTACTGGTAACCATTACCTTATCAAACTGGAGCATACAAGAGATGGGATGTCAAAAATATGCATCAATGTGATTGGTCTTTAGAGCAAGTGAGAATATTCTGTGCCTATAACCTCTCATTTTTGTCCATTTCAATCATATTGCTCAAACTCCTATTTATTTCAGATAAACCAGTTGGGTCTGTTTCCCTTTCCTGTTTTTGTGTTTATCTGCAACGGCTCCCTTCTTTCCCCTCCATTTTTTTTCTTTCAGTGACTGCAAAAAATGTTCTATTTAAATGGTCCCATCAAAACCTCAAAAACCAGATGAGCTGTTAATAATATTATGCCTTACTTTATACATGCATTCACTGGGTTTTTGAATACCCTTTCCTGCATGAGTCTTTATATCAAGCTTAGTATAGTTTAGTATATTATGTATGTGAAAGCTGGAAATGTATTTTTTAAATTATAATTTTTATAATTACTTTTAAATTCTTTTATTTTCCTAAGGAAGAGGAGACAGATAATGAAGAAAACTTTATTGATCTCAACGTTTTAAAGGCCCAGACATATCACTTGGTAAGTTTCATCGGATATACACAGGACCATCAAGCAATCAGTGTACGTGTTCTGCTGGAAATTTAAATGAGTAGAAACCATGGTTGGCCATTGTTTTGCATGCCATTTGGAAAGTCGCTCTCAAAATTGCTTTCCTATATATAAAATGTTATAATTATAGCAAATATAAAAATCCAGAGAAGCAAGTGAGACTTCTTCCTGTCTATACCATAGAAAATCAACACAGTGCTTCTCGTGTAAACTGAAAAAAATTTGCCTGGTGGCATTTTTTATTATGGAAAGACATTAATTATTCTTTTTCAAGCTATTTTCCATTATAATAGGCCAGGATTGAATGATCTTGATTATGGGAAAGTACTTAAATTGTAATTCTTTGAAATAAAATGGAGTATATTAAGACTGGTACGTGCCTAGGTAATCAGACGTTGCTTTAAGTCAGTTTTTTGCTGTGTTTTAATTGTAAAATAAATCCAATCTATAAAAGAGTACACACCCAATGAGCTATTTCAAATGTACATATTTTGCGTGTTTCTATATGTATATTATATTTCAATAAAGTATATACCTATTGCACCTTCAAAAAATACGTATGCAATATTTACGTATGCAATTTTTAGTTGTCCTCTATTTAGTTTTTCTTGTCTGAGTCCTCAAAACAAGTTTGGATCTAGTTTTGGTTTCATATCATGAAGACTTCTTGACCACCTCTCCCCAGGATGATCTCTTCATTTATCATATACTGCCATAGTATTGTTAATTCTCATTAGTTATTATTAATGATGTGTGTGTTTTCTGCCCAACTTAAGATATAATATAACATGTGGCTAACTTGCCTGAGTGTGTGACTTGACGTTAATACTGTCTAGGATTCCAACTTTGGGCAAGATTTCAAACTTCTTGTGCCTCATCTTCATCTGTAAAATAGAAGTTTTACCTTTTACATAGGGTTTTTGGAGATTAAGAGAGTTACTACACGTAAGACTCTGTAACAATATCTATCACATAGAAAGTACTCTGGAAGTATTGGCAAAAACCAAAACTCCTATTCCTTCACATTCCCCTTCTGAAATCTGATTTGTAAGCTCCTTGGTAACAGGGATAGCTATGCTTTTTTATATTTCCTGTACTATAACACAGAAGGTACTGAATAAATGAAAGAAGATACTTTCATTGATAATTACATTTTATCAGAATAATATGTTAACACTTAAATCCAAACAAATAAACTCCAGCTGTGACAACACCTTTGCTCATGTTGTAGTTTTCAAAGTACTTTAAAACACATCTTTTTATTGACCCTGTGAGGAATTTGGGTAGATGCTGTTTTTTTACAAATATAAGCCATTTTACAAATTTTACATTTTACGAATATAAGCCTTGAAATTTATAACCTTGGGACAGTTTAATCTTTTAAAAAGCTAATAAATTACAGTAACTGAATTTGAACGGTTTCTTTAAACTCCAAGTCTATTTTTTTTCCCCCTTTCCTCATAACAAGAGTTCAACAAGAGGCTGGGCACAGTGGCTCATGCCTGTAATCCCAGAGCTCTGGGAGGCTGAGGCAGGAGGATTTCTTGAGCTCAGGGGTTCAAGACCAGCCTGAGCAAGAGCGAGACCCCGTCTCTATTTATGTAAATTAAAAAAAAAAAAGTTCAACAAGGCATAGGTAGGGTTTGATTCCTTTTCTGAGCAAGTACACTGTGATGTTGGTGTTCATGTAATGTATGTGTTGAAGATGATTATGACAAAGTGCTCCTATGTATGAGTAGAAAAATAAAAGTAGAGATGTACACAGTTATTCTTAGAAAGAAACTGTCATTTGTGTTATTTGTGTTATTCATTCTTATGTTGATGGTGTAGATAGAGAACTGTGAAGGCCACCTGGGAGTCCTTCTAAACGAAGTAGTTTGAGTATTGGGAAGGAGCAAAGTAATTTAATTTGACTCTACCATTACTCTAAGTCCCTCTTGGTCCTGATTTCAATTTTTCATCTCAATTAAATTATATTTAATATGGGAAGGGTTTTTCTCCTACCTGTGCTTTATAAATTATCTAAGTATTAGATCCCTTGGACAAAGATGATATAACATCCTTTAGAGCTAAGACTATGTATAGTTCCATTTTCACAAGAGGAATAAGTGTGAACACCAGGTGTTTGTGGATGGTCAACCATGGAGTACTAATGAGGCAGAAAACCCTTTCATATTTTAAAAAATCTGGCAAGCTTATGATATTGCCCACTAAAGCCATCTGCCTTAGACAGCTGTGTCTGACTACAGCTTATGATGGCTCAGGCCGCTCTTTCCCCAAGACAGAATTGCTATATGGGTTAGTAACATAGATTTAAGATTTTATGTTTCATGCAGCAGGTGGACTCACAATGTAGAAGAAATATTATGGTAGTAGAGCTGAGCATGATGAGTTCTTCACTAGAACAAGAATGATATGCACTATCGAGAAAATTGATTGACTAAGTGTGTATGTGACTGGGCAAGCCTAGCAAAGTATAGATCAGAGCAATCCCTCCCTACCTGTGGTTTTAAAACAATAGATGCTTCTCCAGTCATTCTCTCTCCTCTTTATTTTTCTTCATAGACCCTCGTATGGTATTGTATTAATTACTGATTTGTTTATTGTCTGTCTCAACGACTAGAATGCAAACCCCTCAAGAGCAGGAGATTTTTCACTGCTTTTTTCACCTGTGGCTGGTGTGTAGCAGTTGCTCAATAATCAGTAATATCGAATGAATGCATGCTATTTTATAATTTTATAGGCAAGGTATAGTTTAATCTTCCTAGAGAAAAAAACCTGATGATTGTGTCTTCTTCTATGTACCATGTTGGGATAATGCAGGGAGACATCTATCTATATTCCTTCCTTTCATTAAATAAAGTGAAGGCTAGACCCTGAAAAACATGCTCTTAAATATGGTAATTCCAAATACACAAGCATTTTCCTAAGACTTGTGATAAAATGAAGCAAGAGAGAATATGAGTGAAAAAGACATGTCACAGTTTATGTTCTCTGGAAGCAGACAAGTACAAGATGTTTATTAGAAATAGACATGTTTAAAAGGAAGGGGGAAGGAGAGAAGGGGCGGAGGGAGAAGTCTTGCTGCAATTCAGGCCTGACAAAGAGTTGGCCAACCTGGTGAGGAGCTCTGGAGCAAGTGTTACTTGATTGGTTCAGTCCCTGGAGGAAGGCTATCCTGGAAAGGACATACTCCCAGGTGAGGTGATTCTCTGCAGGTGAGACAGCCCCAGAGAGCTAACCCCAGGAGACTATCTGCTGGCCGCATTTCCTGCCGTTGGGCAGCAAATCCTCCCTTGAAACAGAACCTAGTGACTCATCTTCCTGACTACCAAGACACAGTTGAAGCCCGTAACTGCTAATCTGAAGAATTTATAAAGAAATACTGTCTTCCCATTGACTAAGTTTTAAATGTCTGCCTAAGCCGATCATGACACAACAATAGATTTCATGAACACTGAAAAAAGACATGTACTAAGAGAAGGGTTCCTCCTATTGATAATGAATGTTTACAGTGATGAAATTGGTTAGTTGGGGAAGCAGGTGCTTTTCAGAGTATCTATTTGAGATTTAAAAAATATTTTAAAGCCATTCTTACTGTATGATTTCCCTCTCCACTTCCCTTACACCAATTGTGATTTTGCCAAACATAATACTTTTCAGGAAACCAACTATAATTAGTGAGGGATTGCTTTATCTTTCAAAATTTCATTTGTAAGTTAATTATTTTAATTTTGAGAAAGCTTTTCTTAGAAAGAAAGCATTATGGATAAATATCAGGCTTCAAGGCTAGTCCACAAAGTTCCAGATTCTCTAAATCCCTCTGATTCCTGAGCATTCTTGAAATCTTAAATGTAGCCAGAGCTACCCTGAGAGTGGCCGTGGAAGAGGACATTGGTGTTGAATTAAAGCTCTGACAGTTGGGCAGGGCCTTCGATGATTAGGAGCACTGTAGAATATTCAGAGCTGGCGGGGTGGGAGCAGGGAAAGAAGGCTCTGCTGTCAAGGTGTGCTGGTCATTTCTATTTCTAAGTTGAGTATGTCCATTGGGGATGTGCTGCATGTTCACAGTGGCTACGCTATGATTATGGGTGGTTTCTGTAGCTCCCTTCTCCATTGTGAAACTCAACAAAATCACAGAAACAATGTTCTGGCAGCATAATGCAAATGTGTCATTCTGCTCCCCCATTGAAAAAAAGATGAGAGAGTGCTATGCAGTCTCTGAATTCTATATTTAAATGCCCATCACTTCATTTCAAAACATTTTTTTCAAACATGCCATAGATACTATTCTTCTTTGAGATGCTAAATTTGAGGTTTTAGAAACCAAATCCTGAGTTATACAGCATAAAACCAAGTATCTCAAAAGGTTTAAACACAATTGGTTTTTAATTACTTAGCAAAAAAATTCATTGTACCAAGAATGAGAGACTTTTTTGGCTTAAAAAGCAAAAGCTGAAAGGAAGTTAAAATACGGGCTTAGAATAAAAATGTCATTTCAGTTTTAGTTTAGGGTTTCATCTAGGCAAGACATCTGCAGTATTGTAATCAAAGAGGGGAAGAAGAGGGATCGACTTTGGTTAATATCTTAAATACTTTAAATTTTACTCATTTGACATACAGTTTACACTTTTCTTCTAGGCAAAACCTCCTTTCTGAGAAACACAGGGGGAAGAAACTGTTCTACAAATAATTTGCCCCATAGATTACCATTGATTTTGATTCCTGCTTGAGGAAAATGTTTTTCTTCACCTTTCCTAAAACCATTTTTGTGTTGGGCCACTTATCTGTGGTATGAGAGAAGCCTACGGTTGGTATTTCACAGGAGAAATGATTAAAATGCCACATGTTTGAGAGTGATGGAATAATTATGACTGAGTAAATGCTTTTATTTCTCTGGTAACTAACCCTCACCACCCCCATCAATTTTACATCTGGAGGTGATTAGGAAATGTGGGCTAGAGAAAAAAACTCTGCTTCTCACTGTTCAGCAGAAGCTCAAACAGCAGTTCTTGCTGGGTGTAAAAGACAGAATTTTGCTTGATCTTTAGTGTAGCTTTTGGATCCACACTTGAAATATGAGAGATCCTTATTTTCATCCTGGTTTCATTGTGTGCCTAGCAAGAAGGAGGAAGCAAGGACCATTCAAGGTCCTTTCCAGATCTAGGTTCATACCTTCAAGGTAGATTCTTTGGCAGAAATAGCAGCCTTAGCTAAAATCCTGACTGTGTGGCACTAGCCACATGGCCATAGCATGTTATTTAACCTCTGTGACTCTGCTTTCTTATCTGTAAACTGGGACACAAATAATTCTTCCCAGTCTTGTTTTGAAATTATTGTAACCTAACTTGTGGGCAGCACCTGTTGTGGTGGTGGCATGGAGCCTGCACTTGATGTATTTCTTATTTTGTATAAGTTTTCACCTTTCCTAGAGACAGGAATTGCCAACATTCTTATGTGCCATAGGAGAATAGGAAAAGCCCCAAGCCCTCAATACAAATAAGTCCCTAGGTTGTCATGAGTATTTTTGAGTGAGAAGCTTACATAGGATATAAGTTATCAAGAACCTTGCATTTTGATGTAAATTAGGAAGGCCTGGTGATGTCACAGATTTATTTTCATAATCTGTCACATGGATTATTATTGAAGGCCCACTAGACTAAATTTGCTATCACATGGGTTGGATGGGATTCTAGACTCATCCTCTTAACATTGACACCATACCGTTGTGACTCTTAAAGACAACTTATTAATAGTTCCCCATTCCTTGAGTTTTGGGACTATTTAATCTTGACAGTTAATTGGACTTTTATCTCAGTAGGTATATGAATTGAGCTCTTCAAATGAATTTGGGCACTGATATATACATGAGGTTGCCATCTCAACCATATATATAAAATATGTATATTTATAGAACGTAGTCTTTCTTGAGATGCTTAACCATTCTATTAATACTACCTGGGAGAAGGAGAGATTACCTCTTGGAACAGGATTCTGAACAGGCTATTAACATTTTGTGTTTGCTTCTTGAACTGACGTGGATGTTGTACCACACAATTTGAGCCCAAGGTTATTTTACAGGTTGGTTTACACTGTTATCTTCAGTTCTTCCTTTGGCAGTCTTGGGATGCATTTTCATCTCATCAGTTTCTCCTTTTACCAAAGACCAATGATTACTCGCATTAACTGGCCTCAAACTCTTCCTAATAGGCTGTAAACTCTTTGCAGGCAAGGATTAAATCCTTTTATATTTCCACACTGAGCACGGTGCCTGGATTCTTACCTTGAATGTTGTAGGAGCTTAACAAATGGTTTACTGGTTAAATTAATGAATTATAAATAAGACTTCTAGATAACTTGTGTCTTATTGAGTTTCTAATTGTTTCTTCAGCAGCAGTGACTGGAAAATGCAATTTCCCAAGAGCTATGCTTTATCTTAGTTCTAATGTTTCAGAGAGGGACTTCATCATAATGATGTAAAATTTGAAGCAAAAACGGCAGTTTATTTCTCTTTACAAATAGCCCCGCATAAAATACCATTTGTCAAATGGAGAAACAAAAGGTTTTCTCAAAGCAAACTCAGGCACAGTATAGAGTTTTAAAATGATTTATACTTCATATATAGAGCTTGCTCAGTTAATGTATCCAGTTATTAGGGCATTAAGAAATTTTGAGTGAGGAATGAGGTTATGAAATTGATGTGCAAACACGGAAGTAGAAAGAAACTGTAGTTGAATAAGTTAATGCTCGTCTGCCAAACCTAATGTTCCCTTTTTACCCTTTCTTCATTTAGTAACTAGGCCATTTCCCCCAGTATATTAATTATGGCCTAGGAGTGAGTAAAAATTTTTGAGCTCCTACATTAAATCATTTTAGGACATTGTGAGTAGGAGTTAGCAAATCATTGCTTAAAGGAACCAAATAATAAGCTAGTAACAGTAAACACAACTTACTAAAGGGCCCAGTATAAAGACAAACAGCTTATGCAATGGGATCTCTAAATGCAGTGTTTGATCTTCATATACCTGCTAACTCAGATTCTGGGTCTAATTCAGACAGGGCCACTGCAAAACCATTTGCCTCTGTGAAAATTAGAGAAACATGCTCTTCCTTGAGTAAAAAAATTTAAGTATGTTATTCACAATTTGCACAATCCTACATTGAGACCTGAAGAAAGTGGGAATGTGGATGCGCATCCCTTTCTGGCCTTGTTTGGTGATCTTGGACTTCACACTCTTGTAAGGAGGGGCAGAGGGAGGGGTGGAAATGAGGGGATGAGGTTGGAGAGCACTGGCTCTGGGATTTAATCAACAGCAGCCAGCTTCAATTTGCCCAAACAGTGGCTCCATAAATCAAATTAATTTTTAAATCAATGACCAATGTATCTACAATCTACTAAGAATCATGCAAAACTGCTGCTGAAAGGACATTCCCTCTTGGTTCAGCCTGATTCTGTGGGACTGAGATGCGGGGCCCATAACCCTGGCAGGAGCAAGCCTGTGTGTATAGCCGCACACATGCTCCAAATGTCAGGGCTCACATAGCACTAGCAGGGCATACATCTTCCCTGGCCCCACTGGTCTGCCTTGTTTGGTATAGAAATTTAACTAGTCAGAATCAGGCCTCCTAGAGCCTAGGACAGGTACCCAGATGTGCCAGTGAAGGCACACGCGCCGGGCTCTTCTAAGCATAAGCATTATTATTGATGCCAATGTGAATTATCATGGCAGAGAACCTTCCCCATTGCTTTAGGTTTCAACACAGAGACTTGTTATCCCTTTTCTTGCCATCACATATTCTCATATAACTTCATACATGTCTACTTTGTGAATGCTGCACCCTCCTCCCCAGCTATGATATTCTTGCGCTACACTGGATTCAATTTGTATAGAAGTATGTATAGCAGTCTATTAGGTACTCAAAATAATACAATGTTTCTATATTTAAATGAGAGCTTTAATGTCTAAAATAGAATCTTGAGCTTTTTTCATTTAGATTTTCCACATTTTATTTAATGCTTATACTTTTTTATACTTCTGTTTTTTTAAATGGAATGTTTAACTCAATAAAATCCAAACCACATTTTACAAAGCATAAAAGCTTGTATTAGTTATCCATACTCAAATAGTGAGGTTAGAAATATATAGTTCACTGAATTTCTGGACAAAAAGCAATACATGCTTTTTTAAGGCTCTTACTACTATGAGCTAGGAGGTAGAAGAGGCTTTGTTATGTTAGCACTGCCCTAGAGTCTCAGTTGGGAGTGAGTTCAAAGCCCCTAAAGGCCTCAAGCTCCCACAAAAAATGCAAACCCCAACATAAGGTTAATCTACTTAGTCTTAGACTAGTTGGAAGGACAAAGCTAATGAGCTTTCATTTAAGAAATATCTTTTAGTGACATAAACTCACATTAACAATGTGAACCTCACCATGAGATTATTTACCCGGTCTTCTATTTTTAAGTTTGTATTATGGAACATTTCAAACATATGCAAAATTAGAAAAAGATAACCCTTACACAACATTACCCACTTTTAAGAGTTATTAATATTTTGTCAATCATGTTTTATCTGAAGCCGCCCCCTTTTGTTCTTTGCCTCATGGTATTTTAAAGTAAATTTTAGATCCTATCAATTTGCTTGTAAATATTTCAGCATTGCTTTCTAACTTATAAGGCCTTTTTAAACATAACCACCATGCTAGATCATACCCACAAGATTAATAATAATTTCTTAACATCACCCAACACTTCCTATATTGAAATTTTCCTGATTGTCTCAAAAATGTCTTTTTATAGATTATTCAAATTAGAATCCATATAAGGTTCATGCATTGTATTAAGCTGTTTATGTCTCTTTGGTCTCTTTTTTCCTATCTAAATGCTTGTATTTTTTACTTTAGATTTGCTTATAATTTATGAAGGGAGTTTAAAGAGAAAAATTGCTACCAAAATTAATGTCTTAGATTTTACTTTAAATCATTGATTTGTACATTCTTTACATTTTCAAATCCAATATACTTAATGCTGAAATGTGAAGGGCTGGGAGAAAATAAAAAGGATTTTTGGTGTGTGTGAGATTCAAAAACAGTCACGAATTGATTTTATTATTCAAGGGCAGAAATCAAATGCAGAACTTTGGCCCCCACCCTATTCAAGTTCAAGTATGTCTATATTAAATCACATTTTTGAGGACATTATGGTTTGACCTAACTAAATTATCACTTTGCTTATGAATACAAAATTTATAAATAATGAATCCTTTGCTTCTGGGATTTTATATTCCTTGTCTTTCAGATTTTGTGTTTCAGTGCAATAATTTCAAACTAAAACAATGGTTTTTTTAATTGGAAATGAGTGAGTGATCATATTTCTTCTATTGTTATCAATTAACATACATAAATGGCTTGTCCACTTGATAGTATTACCATTGAGTTCAGTATGATATCTCAAAAACTTTTTCATTATAAAAACAGTTGAATCATGTATTTACTTCTTTTTTTAATACTTATTTTGCTATTCTACCAGGTTGGTGCATTATTTTCTTTCAACATTGGTAGGAGAAGAGAAAAAAAATTTCTTCTTCCACTATAATTTTAACACTACCAATCCTTGATTTAAATTGTGCAATGCTGCTAAAATGCCTCAAAATTTTACCATTCCTTTTTATAAACTCTCAATCTTGTGAAATCTTTCCTTTCTTAGGATATGAACGAGTCTGCCAAACAAGAAGATATTTTGGAATCCACAACAGATGCTGCAGAATGGAGTCTAGAAGTAGAACGTGTACTACCACAACTGAAAGTCACGATTAGGACTGACAATAAGGTATTGAAGAGAGAACACATTTTCTTCAAGATTTTTTTTATAAGGCAATTTTAGGGTTAGGGGTACTCCCAATTATGCAAATGATTAAGGAGAGAAGCATTCAGTTTTCAGCATTTTGTCTTACTAGGACTTTAACAAATCATTGAATAAACAAATAATGTAATATGGCCCAAAAAGCAAAGAAAAGATTTTTAAAAGAGTGGTTTGGAACATATCATGTTTTCCTGGGATTGAGAAATATTTTCTGAATACATTTCAATGTGTTTTCTTGGAAATCACATTTTGTTTAGGTAAATAGGAATTCCATGATTATACCAACTGATAAGGATTAGAAGATGGTTCAGAACGCTCCTGGATGGCAAAACAGAAGGCAGCCCGGAAGTAGTCCTAGATAATCTATTCAATGCACATGAGTAAAAGTTAAATATTAAGAAAATAATTAAGAAATCATATATAATAAGATGTAGGGATTATACCAGATGGATTGGCCAATGCATCAAGTTTCCACTTCCTTTTTATCTACAATTTTAGAGGTACAGTTGACCCTTGAACAACACAGGTTTGAATTGCACATGTACACTTATATGTGGATTTTTTCAATAAAAGTTACATGGAATGTGCCTGCCTCTCCTGTCTCCCCTTCCATGTCATCCACTTCTGCCTCCGCCACCTGGAGACAGAAAGACAACCCGTCCTTTCCCTTCCTCCTTCTTCTCAGCCTACTCACTGTGAAGATGATGAGGATGAAGACCTTTATGATGATTCACTTCTATTTAACGAATAGTAAATATATTTTCTCATCTTTATGATTTCCTTAATAACATTTTCTTTTCTCTAGCTTACTTTATTATAAGAATATAGTATATAATACATATAACATACGAAATATGTGTTAATTGACTGTTATCAATAAGGCTTCTGGTCAATAGTAGGCTATTAGTAGTTAAGTAGACTATTAATAGTTAAGTTTTTGAAGGAGTCAAAAGTTATACACATTTTTCATTGCACAGAGGGGTCAGCAACCCTAACCTCTGTGTTGTTCAAGGGTCAACTGTAATGATCAGAACAAGCTAATAGGTGATTAAACAATGCTATTCTCCTTAGTGGTATAACAGTCTATACAAAAGGGGCTACAGAGACATCTAGGTAAAGAAACTGAAGGAGGATTTTTATCCTTGGAGGCTGGACATAAGTCCCCGCCATTAGGAAACAAAGTTCTAGGGAAGCTTATCACTCTGAAAGTATGGTCCTGTGTCTGCTCCTAAAGTGGAAGCCCTACAAAGATTGCTGTTTTCAGAGTGCCTTAGAAGCTAATTCATTCTTAGAGTCTGGATTTGGGCTTCCACTTTGAAGAACTGTGTCTCAAAGCAGGTGAGAAGCAACCTAGACTCTTAGAGAGTCCCAGAATAGAATAAAGATGACAGAGATCTTACGAACCGTAAATAGCGTTGGAACAAACACTATACAAGGTAAGTGGGCAAATCCTGCAGCCTGTTTACCATATATTTACCTAGCCATTATGGAGGACAGCTATTATTTGACTGCATTAGAGGTGAATTCTTTGTTTGCATAACTCTTATATGTAAATATATATTAATAAGAATTTCCTCTTCACTGATTAGATCTCTGCTGGAACTCTTCATTTGCAAATGTGATTTTTTGCAGAAATGTAATTTCTGATTCTTTGGTTTTATCAGAACAAATTCTCTTCATAAAATTAAAAATCACTATTATTGTGATTCTAGTTGGAATGACATGTTAAAATAATTGCGTAGTTGGCAACTCTCAAGTATAGCTTAATCCCACAAGGATGCAAGTTTAATTCGCTTACTTTAAGCTAAGTAAACTCTTGAAGTCAAATATCTCATTTAGAACCTAATAAGTTTTTTTAAAGCAGTCATTGATTTCCACATAATAGAAGTAACTTTATAAAGGAAGAAAAAGAAAGAATATAAATGTAACTGCTAGCACATATGGTTTTACAAAACTTAGGTACAAGTCAAATTCTATAACAGACCAATATTGCAGTCATCAAAATCCTGGGTTTTTGGAGAATCAGTGTTCTCCTGATTTGGGGAAGAATTAACTTAGCTTAAAGTTGGACTCTTACTTTCATACCATACTATCAGCCTTAATCTTATGGGGATATACCCTGACAAATTAATCGTACAATTAAGTTTTATAGACAGCATTCCAAAGTATCAGATAACATTCTTTTGTTTTCCAGTAATTTTTAGAATATGTAGATATCATTTTGAATTTAGATTTTTGTAGTAAAATCTACTGACCTAAAGTCATATTTGATGGCTTTTTTTCAGAATTCTTCTTTAGATCATTTGGCCTTTGTGTTCAGTATTTCACAAACTCTTCTTTCTTCTAAGTCTTTTAGATATAGCAATTGGGAAATGCAGCTTTAGAGTCAATGTTTTATTGAGCTTACTTGAGAAAAATAAAATTATACATCAGTTTGAGAAAATGAGCTAATGAATAAAGGAATATTTCTCATGTCTCAGAAATAAAAATAAACTAATCTAGTTGTGTATGAGGTTTTTTCTCACAGACTCATTATTGTCCTTCAGAAAAGGTTGACTCCATCATCATGGTAGATCCCATTCTTTCTCAACTCCTTCCTCTACCAAAGTCAAAACCTCTCCTTTACTTTTGGCCAAAACAATAACTTTTCACTCAACACAGGATATTTAGGACATCTAGAGATTCAGCTTTGTGTTTGAGAGGGGAAAAGAAGAAATTTATCATTTTGGTATCAATGTATTTTACTGGTCACTGCTGTATTAATTTTTAAGTGGTTTAGAGATGTGGGGGAGATAAGTAATAAAGGGCCTCCATTATTTAAATCCATTATGAATTTCTTCAAAATGACCTTGCATTTATAGTAAATAAATCCCATATTTATTTGTCACTGGATCAAGTATTATTTTGCTTTTTTCTCTCAGAAATTTAGTTTATTCCTCTTATACTTTCTTTCAGGGAATTACAAAAAAGTTAATCTCTTTTTCTGTTCTTTTTGCATATTGTAGTATGCTTTGATGAGATCCTATCATGTACCAATATTTTATTTTGTATACTCTGCATACTATTGCAATCACATTTTTATTGCTAAACTGGCTTATCCCTATTGTCTGGCGCCACTTGCTGCTGTTGCCAGTTCTCAAAGAATGCAAACTAATTTTAATATTAGCTTAAACAAAATACAATTAGGAAAACAAATGTTGCCAAAAATACAAATAATATGCTTCACTACCAAAGATAAAGGATTTTTGTTATTTGCTGATTTGAACAGACTATATTAGTAGTTCCCTTTTTAGTGTTGATTATAGAGAATGCTCCTGATAATTACAGTTGACCCTTGAACAACACAGAGATTAGGGGTGCCAGTCCCCGTGCAGTTGAAAATCCATGTAACTTTTGACTCCCCCAAAACTTAACTACTATTAGCCTACTGTTGACCAGAAGCCTTACCAATAACAAAAACAGTTGATTAACACATATTTTGTATGTTATATGTATTATGCACTGTATTCTTACAATAAAGTGAGCTAGAGAAAGGAAAATGTTACTAAGAAATCATAAGGAAGAGAAAATGTATTAACTATTCTTTAAGTGGAAGTGCATCATCATGAAGGTCTTCATCCTCATTGTCTTCATGTTGAGTAGGCTGAGGAGGAAGAGGAAGTAGAGGCAGGGGTTGGTCTTGCTGTCTGAGGAGTGGCAAAGGTGGAAGAGGTGGACAAAGTGGAAGGGGAAGCGGGAGAGGCGGGTACACTTAGTGTCACTTTACAAAAATACGTTGTAATTTTTGTCTGACTTTTTTGCCTTTTCATTTCTCTAAAAATGTTTCTATATGGTAACAATCCATCCACCATTTGCTTTAGTTTCAGTTCCTGTATCATAGAAGGGTCCAAAAGAAGTCAAAAGCAGTCTTGAATAATCGGAACCCTTCTGCCAGATTGTCTAAGTTAATTTGTTTTCTGGCACTGCTGCTTCTACTTCTTCTACTTCTTTCTCATTGTCCAGCACTGGTTCAAAAGCACTCATCTCTATCAAGTTGTCTTCTGTTAACTTCTCTGGTGTGGTGTCTATTAGCTCTTGCATTTCTCACAGATCCATGTCTTGAAACCCTGCACCCTCTCCCACAACCTTTTTTTTTTTTTTTTGCCATATCCGCAATCTCTTTTATGATTTCTTTGATTGGCTCTGTCATAAATCCTGTGAAGTCGTGCAGAACATCTGGACGCAGTTTTCTCCAGCAGGCATTTGTTGTTTGGGGCTTGATGACTTTCACGGCTTTTTCTGTAACAATGATGGCAATTTCATTGCTGTAATCCTTCCAGACTTTGATGATGTTCTCTCTGTCAGGGTTCTCTTCCACAGCCTTGACAATCCTTTTCGTAGAGTACTGTGTTTGTTCTATTGGTTCTATTGGTGCTTTGTCCCTAAATTGAGGCAGTATCTTATCAGTAAGGGACTGCCTTTCAAAATTCTTTTGATATTGGAAAATGCCCCTGGCCACCCAGAACTGCATGAGTGCAACAGTGAAGGAGCCAAAGTGGTCTACTTGCTCCCAAACACATCTCTAATTCAGCCTCTGGATCAGGAAGTCATGGGGACCTTTAAGGCTGGCAGCTAGTGTTTATCTTTTCCTTTCAAGGCTCCAGGGTTAGCAGCTTTATAGATAAGGGCGTCCTGGGTATAAAACTGATGATAGAGTTGGCCTTTCCCTTCCTGCCTTAAATCCTGTTACTCCCTTCTCTTCCATGCTAATAAATATCCTTTGTGGTATTTTTCCCCCCAGAATAGGGCACTTTCATCTGCTTTAAAAATCTGTTCAGGCAGATCTCCTTTCTCAATGAATTTCCTAATGACATCTAGAAATTTCTCTGCTGCTTCCTAGCAGAAGATGTTTCTGTTAATCTTGATTTTTTTTTTTATAAGCCAAACCTCTTTCTAAAATTATCAAACCATCCTTTGCTGGCATTAAATTTTCCAGCTTTAGATCTTTCACCTTCCTTTTGCTTTAAGTTGTTGTATAATAACTTCATTTTTCCTTGAATCATAGTGGCTATAGATGTGCTTTTCTTATAGCAATCCTGTGCCCATAAAAAAGATGCATTTTTAATAAGAAATACAAAGGCATTTTGCAATAAGTGCAAGGTTTTTGTGTCTGCTGGCATACCTGCAGCCACCACTTCTCTTTTTTTCACAATAGTCCTTACACTGGATTCATTTATCTTGAAATGGCTGGCACTGCAGCTGCAGACCTCAATTTATGATACCTATCAAGCAATTCAACCTTTTCTTGTAATGTCATGACTTTTCTGTTTCTTGGAAGCACTTTCAGCATCTCTAGTGGCACTTTGTATGGGTCGCATGGTGTTATTCAAGGCTTACATTATTGCACTGAACACAATGGAAAATAACGTGAGAGCTGCAGGAGATCACGTTTACTGAGATAGGAAGTTTACTGGAGAGACAAACTGCTCATGCGGAGATAATTATCCTCATGGCATTTTAATCAGATACTTGCAACACTTGAGCTCACTGCAATAACAACAGGTGGTGGCTATGATATTATTACAGCAGTACAGTATACTGCAGTTAATTTTATGAAGTTGTGATTTAATACTGCATCTCTACATTTGTTTATGTTTCTCTCAACTGTGAATGGCACCATGTACAGTCGGTGTATACACAAAATTTTGATCAATTTTAGCTTTTTATAATAGACCTGTGTGTATTTTATGATAGTAAATGATAAAATAGACTAGTATCTACATATATTTTATGCATTCATGACATACCTTTTTCTTAATTTTTTCAATATTTCTAGGTTACAAGGTTCATCTGTTTTTTTCAAATTGACATAAATCTCCAAAAACTTTTCCAATATGTTTATTGAAAAAAATCTGAATATAAGTGGACCTGCTCAGTACAAACCTGTGTTGTTCTAGTATTAGCTATAATTCTAGGGTAGTTTTATATCCAGAGAATAACTCAGATGCGAATAATGTGTCTAAAGACACAGTCATAAGTTCTACCAAGAGAGTCAAATTCAGCCATATCCTAGGTCATGCCACTTTACTAATGCCTTAGATTTGACTAAATGAGTAAGACTCAGGAGTCAATTTCTTAGAAAATTACCATCTGATTATACCTAAACTAGAGTAGACATTGGTACCAGCTAAAATCATTTAATAGTATTGTTGGTACACTGTGACTCTACGTCTTATGTTTTGTCCTCCCATCACTTTTTTCCCCTCTTTCTCTTACCCTTTTCTGCTGAGTTTTTATCTCTTTTTTATTGTTCTTTATTAGACCCCAAAAATGGGGCCCACAAGTGTTATACAACTGCTCCAGTAGAATTTAAAGCCAAGTTAGAGCAAACATCTGTGATTATACTCAGACTAGACTTAGATCTATAATGAGTTAAGAATTATCCTAACCTCTGAGTCTTTTTAAGATAAAATTTTGTTTTTAATTATAAAAATAATATGGAAGCACTGTTTCAGGGAGGAAGGGGGCAGGCAATGTGCTGTGAATTAGAAACTGGAGATCACACACTTAGTTCTGCTGTCAGTTCCTGATTTATTGAGCCAAGGTTTCAGAAACTTAGTGAAACTGTGGTAACTATAAAGACCCAGAGAGGATGGATCTTATTTCACATACCTTCTCTTGGCCCCCAGAGTTCATATTCACATCGCTTATTAACTGTGTGACCTGGGGCTTATAAACATCAGCCTTATATCTTTACATAAGGATATAATCAGGTCATACAACTCTCACTTTGGTAAAGTTTTCCAGTTTTTTCCATAGTAAATGTATATATAATATGATGATGTTGATAATAATAATCACTGACATTTACTAAGTATTTTCTATGTGCCAAGCACTGTTCTTAACCCTTCACGTGTTATTAACTTATTTAATCCTTTCCACCACCCTGTGAGATACATGTACCTCTTACCACAGAGGAGGAGCCTAAAAACAGAGAAGTTAAGTAACTCACCTTTTTAAGTGACAAATACGGTATTCGAACTGTTCAACCCAGGCTTTTACCTATTTGATTAATGACAATGCAGGATACTTGTTAAAAGCACAAATTCTGAACCCGAGTTGCTTGAGTGCAAATCCTGCCTCTAACACTTACTAGCTTTTGGACCCTGTGGGCAGTTTACTCGATCACTCTGTGCCTCGGTTTCCTCATCTTTAAAATGGAGTTTCTTATAATACCTCCCTCAAAGAGTTAGAGGATTAAATGAATTAACATACCTAAAGCACTTAGAGCAGTGCCAGAAGAATCACTTACTATACGTTTGCCACTATTTCTGTGTGTGTTTATTTATACAACTGAGATTATACCTCTTTTTAAAAATATAGCATTATATCATGAGTATACATCATTAAAATTATAAATTATAACACTGATGGCTATCTATAGTGCTTGAAGGTTACCATGAGTCCTCAGATGAATGCCAGATAGCAGAGATAGCTTGGCCAAGCTTAGCAGGTTGGGGTCAAATCAGGAGGTTTAGGCTATGGGTGGAAAACTGGTAGGACAGAGTTTTGCAAAAACTGGCAGTGAGAATATGGACAAGAATAGGGACCATAACATCTGAGAGCACAGGTCAATAGCAAGAAGTGGATTATGCCAATGAGTCACTTAAGGTGGAAGTCCAGGTGAAAGGTAAAACATGGAAAGCAGGAAACAGAAATTATGATTAAATAGAAATCTAGATTTAGAAATCTTCTATAATTACTCATTGCTGCAAGAATGTATAATCAGACCAATCTGTAGGTTGTAGCTGCTGTTACCTCTTTTCAGCTTGTGTGAGAGGTTTTCTTTCAGGGTACTTTAGGACAATTATTGAAAGATAATATTTTCCTATAGGATTGAAAAATTTTAAGGTCCATAATAGTAATATATATATTTTGATTTTTAAGTGAATCGATTGACAGTTGCTGAGTTTAATATAACAGTAGTTGAAGCTGAGCTGCCAAAGAATTCTACATGTCACACATTTCTGGGACATAGAAAATGTGGATGCATATTCATATGGATTTTCACTTTCTGTATTTTTGATTAATTTCAAATCTCCAAAGAAATATTTAATGCTGTTTCTTGAAGAAGAATATTCTATCTTCTTAAATTTTCTTTTTAGTATAAAAAGTAAACTTTTATTTGACTTTGTTGAAATAAAGATAGACCACCCAAGTGAGAACAAGCAAAGGCTATTTATTCAGAGCTGCTATATAGCAAGGGAGTAAGCCACCATCACTTGTGTTTGGCAGAGATTCAAGGCAGGTAGCAGAATTTAACAGATTTATAGTGAAAAAAAAAAAAAAGAAAGGCTTCATATATGTTCAGATGTGGCTGGAAATCTTCAGGGTATGCTGTGTGCTTAGTTGGTTAGGGAGGATAGTTGGCTTTGTCTGGTTGATCCTAAGTTGGAAGTAGATGGTAGGCAAAAATGGGGAAGCTGGCAATCATTGATTAAGTCCTCTTTGGGGCTGATTGCTACAGAGGTTGTGGTCTTGCTTTCTGAACTGGTGGCTGCAGATTGTGGGTCAGAGTTATGTTTTTGTATTTGAGCTGGCCATTGTCTGTTTTCCATTTGTATATTCAGTCTCTCAATTTCATTGACCCAAAGGAAAGTGGCTTTTTAAAATCATCAGTCTTATTAGTCTTTATCAGGACAATGATCTTTTTTCAAATCAAGGGTTTTTTTCTTTTTACCACAGTGGAAAACAAATAAACATTAATAATACTTATTCCTATTTTTCAGAAATAAGGAAGAGCAGAAAGTGTGAAATCAGCTTTCAACTAAACCTTACTTAGACCATTTTCTTTAATTATGCAGTACTTATTCCTAAAAGACTGTACATTATAATGATTTAATATTTGGTATTTAATGCAATGAAAAAATGTTCTAAGATGCTTTAATGCCCTGTGGATATTGTAATTAAAATTTTGATTAATGACTTAAATAGATTTTTTCCCAAATTATAATTAAATGTTTCCTGCTTTGTTGTTTTAAAAGATAGTTGGGTAGGTATCCCCTTCATTCCACTGAAATGTCTCTAGTAATTATGTAAATCTTCAGGTTCATTACAGGAATTTAGATAAAGAGATTATTTTTAAAAAGGCTTTGGCAGTATTATAGCATGTGTTTCTAATTATCTCAAACCTTTGATTCACTGAACTGCCTTTTTTTTTTTACATCCCTACCTGTTCTTTTAGTGACTGACTTTCTCAGAGTGCAGTTGTAAAAAGAACCTTAAATTTTAAATTTCGACTGCAAGCAACTGGATTTTGTTTTAATGTAAACAAACCGTAGAGATACTGCCTTGGGTAATTCACGGCAGGAAACCTTTTGGGAAGAGTCATCTTGCTAAGGATGGAATCATTGCAATAGTCTTGAGCCCTTGGGGCTCTCTAGTCTCTGTGAGAGCTAAAACCTAAGAGGGAAGAGAGAGGCATTCGTTAATCAGCAGGTGGAATTCTATTTAAATGAACCTGGAGGGACTACAGAATTGCTGTGTTAGATCTAAGTCTCTTCCAATTGGAAGCTGAATCCTGCAGAAAGATACAAAGGTAGGATTTCTCTTTTTATTATTATAGACAAATCTGTATCTGGAAGCAATAGAGGGTATTTTTACTCATTCCAAAGTAGTAAAGAGAGTAACTGGCTTTGACCCTCTGCCATCACTGTGTTTGGATGCAGTATAAGAGGGTGTTGATAAAATTTAGCTTTTCTAAATATTTCCAACCTGCAGGGATTTAGAAATTGTTGTAATTTAGGGATAAAGAGCCTTTCTTAAGACTTATGCTCTGGTTGTTGGATAGGATATATTGATAGGATTCTTGCATCCATGAGCGAAAAGGTATAATACATTTTGTGGCCTAGAGTATAGGAATATATTTTATGTGTATAATAGTCATTAAAATGGGATTCTGCTTGTCATTTGAACAATGAATTAACTACATTTATAATTCTTACAGATTTTCTGGTAGACAGACCTTCTGTTGAGAAATAGCCACGTAATTTAAAGAAAAATAAGATGCCAAATAAAAAAATTAGCTTTTGCAATTACCAGTAACAAATGTAAATATAGGTGGCAATAAGTTGGTCTCCATGAGGCTCCATGCAGGAGTAATAGCTCCAATTACTGTCACAAATGTTTGTAATTGTATCTATTGCTGCCAGACGATAAATGCATTTTAATATAGTAAGGCCATAAATGTACATGCTGCTGTTGTTTAAACAAAATACAATTTTCAGCAAATTTATCCTTGAAACACCTGCTATAATCAAAAAGAGGTGAATGCTATCAAAATAAACTGCCTAAATTAACTAGACACATACATTTTTAGAGCAGCCTGCGTGATTACTCAACTGCCACGACATCTCAGAGAATGAAGGGAAATATTCACTGATGGACTTTTACAAGCAAGCTCTCTTTAAAGGAGACTACACAAAACAGAACATTGTTTGGGGCTGTTGTGTTATTTTTAAACAAGGTGCTACTTTGGGGACTTAAAGTCGTATTTTCAAGGTCAGCTGTTTTTTTTTCTTTGTTGCATGTGAGTCATGGACAGATATCGGGGTTGTGGGAAAGAATAGTGTGCTTAAAATTGTACATATAAAAATATAGCAAAGGGGTGGAGGATAAAACAACCATTGTTAAAGCAACTGGAAAAGATTTTTAGTTGCTTCTGTCACAGTCTTGTTGAATATTCAGGATAGTCTGTGTTTAAAGATAGTTGATCATACCTTCCTTCCTATTTACCCTGAGTGTGATAAATGTTTCAACTGGATCAGGCAAAGGTTCTATTTATCACAAGTTGAAATAGGAGAACGGGTGTTTTTGCTTTAGAGATTACCATCAGCTGTAACTAAAGAGCATCAACAGTGGCAGCAGATTTTAAGGAAATAACCAATAAAGACAGCATGTTATATAAATACTGCAGGGGGAAGTTACTAATGCCTCACTGCTGATGTACCTCAAATAGACGTTTGTGATTGAGAGCAGTGAATTAATTCATATTGATTATAATTAAAATTCTAGGCTGCCTAAATATTTCATTATTGCAAAGTATGATTTAATGTTTTCTTTAAATTACTTAATATACAATGTGAATTGAAGCAGAAACCATTTGTCATGTGGACCTTCCTACAAAATGTACTTTTTATTGGCTTGACACATTTTTTCCAATCAACTATATTAGAGTAGTTCTCACTATCACTGAGTTTTATTAATATTTGAACAAATATCACCCTCATGTTTTTTATCCCATTTTTTACATTCTGTTTCCTTATACCAATTTATGTTTCTTGGTTCTTCACATATGCAGGAGATGACTATTGTTTTGGGAACTTTTGGGGGGAAGGGGTATCAGTATGAGAGCCAAGTCTCGATTAGTAGATTCCTACAGTCGAGAGGGACCGTCAAGGCCATCATCTGATCTGGCTCTCCACTGTGGTTACTCAGTATCCTGTAAAATATTTAAATTCTAATTTAGCCTATGAGTGTTCCTGTATTCTCAGAGGGGCCCCATTCACTCCCTCTCTGCCTTGCCAAATGTCTTTTCTGGGCTTGTAACTCCATCTAAAGCCTCAAAACTCACTCAAGAGATCTGTGTGGCCATATAAAAGGAGTGCGAATGGAATAGACATGATTAATAGGTCTGAGTCAACACATGAAAACTGTTTAGTAACAGATGGAAGTCAGTAAAGATAATCTCTGAATGTGTTAGAAATGTAATTATTTAACTACAAAGGTATTATGTTTAGAGATCATAGATCTCCAGTTTCAGTTCAATTACAGTTAGGTATGAGAATACCAGTCATTGTTATGACAGCCTTGCTTATCCACTGTGCACACTGTTTCATTTTTCTCTACAATGAGAGAACTATCTAGAAACTAGAAACTTCCCTGAGGAAACATACATTTCCAGCAGTCATGAATTATTCCCACGCCACCTGCAAAAGATACACCACAACATATAGCACACAATATATACTCAACTCTTCTTAATTAGTATGTTTTGTTCTTTGAACATGTAAAAAGAAAATTATGCTTTCATACTACAAGGGTGTACCATAGAAGACTTTAAGCTGCTGGCAATGGAAGAAAAATGTCACATTTAAAAATTCAGGAAAGTCGCATTCTGTAATTATACTGCAACCTGATGGGCATTTTTCATTAAGAAAGTAATTCAGTCTCATAAAAAAGTTATTTAATTGAACGGACAATCTCACTCTTTTTCTCTTTCTCTCCTCACACACATGCACATGCACTCACACACACAAATACACAAACATGAGCAGTGATGAAGCTGAAAATTCTGATTATGAGAACAAGAAGACAAGATTGCAAATCTGCTTGTGCAAAGTGGCAAAACGAGAATAGAGAAAGGAGTGTTCTCTGTGGAGGAGAGAAATAGGCTGCTCATATCCTTGCAGAAAGCATTATAAATCATAGATTTGTCCCAGAAATATTTGCTATGTTGAACTTAGATATATGCAGTTCCCTCTATCAAGCTATTTTCCCTGCCCCTTTCACTTAGGCTGATTCCCTGTTATCAGATTTGCAAAGAATTGTTGACCACGGGTGGGTATTTAAACATGCCGCAGGAACATCAATCTTATACATTAAAATCTTGAGGCTTGTCACTTTTGCACTGCAGCTCCCACTTGGTCCTACCTCTCTACCACTGTAGCTACGATTATAATTTTAATAACTCAGTCTTTTACCCTGTGGTTGAAACAGAAACGTGCTGTCCAAGTCCCCTTACAAGAAAGGACTTGCTGCCCAGCTGCAGAAAGTGGTCTGCAGACAGCCTCCAGCTATCCACTTCTTCAGTGGCAGAAAGCTGCCTCACTCAAGGTCTCATCCTTCTCAGAGCAGCCTGCGTCTGGGCATATGCGAGTTGTTTCCAGTTCGAAACTATTATAAATAATGCTGCTATGAAAATTCTTCAATGTATCTTTTAGTAAATGTATGTACACATTTCTACTGGAATTTCTACTAGGAGTGGAATTGCTAGGTCATGATATATGTTTATGTTCAGCTTTAGTAGACCTTGCCAGATAGTTTTCGAAAGTGGTTATAAAAATTTATACTCCCTCCAGCAGTGTATAAAAGTTCCAATCGGTTCACATCTTTATCAACATTCAGTATTATTTTGGTCTTTTTTATTTTAATCATCATGGTAGGTATGTTGTGAAATCTCATTGTCATTTTAATTTGCATTTCCCTCTTGACTATTAAGGTTGAGCCCCTTTTCATATATTTATTTGGCATTTGGATATCCTCTTTTGTCTTTTGATATTGGATTATCTGCATTTTCTTTCTATTTATAGAAGTTCCTTACATATTCAGGGCAAGTCCCTTATCAGATATTATGTACTGCAAATATCTACTCGTTAACTTTCCTTTTCATTCCTTTGAGTATTATGATAAACAGTGACTTAATTTTAATACACTAAAAGTGATCCTTTCAGGTAGTAGGAGTAAAGTGAGTATGGCTAATACGTTTTAAGAAATCTTTGTTTACCTCAGTGTTATGAAGGTATTTGTCTATCTTGTTTTGAAAAACTTCTGTTCATGTCTTTTGCTCACTTTTTAATGGGGTTGTTTGTTTTTTCTTGCTGATTTGCTTGAGTTCTTTGTAGATTCTGGATATTAGCCCTTTATCGAATGTTTAGTTTGTGAATATTTTCTCCCCTTCTGCAGGTTGTCTATTTACTCTGTTGATTATTTCCTTAGCTGTGCAGAAGCTTTTTAATTTAATTAAGACCCATGTATTTTTCTGTTGTTACCGTAATTGCCTTTGGGATCTTAGTCATAAGTTCTTTGCCAAGGTCGATGTCTAGAAGAGTTTTTCCTGTATTTTCTTCTAGAATTTTTATGGTTTCATGCCTTATATTTAATTCTTTTATCCATCTGGAATTAATTTTTGCATATGGCAAGAGATTGTGTCAGGTTTTAGTCTGAAATGTCAGTTCTTAGTGCGCTCATGGCCGAAGAATGACCATACGCACCAAAGTAAGGCAAGCATGAAGATGAGATTTATTGGGGAGAGAAAGATAGAATTACGGGGCAAGAGCAAGATACAGGTTTACAGAGCATGGTGCATATGCCACAGATGATGACTGGACCCATTGTCACAGCAAAGGGAGAGCCAAAGGAAGGGCAAAGAAAGAGAGATTGGCTATGGTCTGTGTCTTATTTTATAGTGCCCAGATAGGGACCTTCCTCATGGTCCAGAGGTCACCATGGAACCACTTCAATTGGACAGCTGGGAGTCACATAACCTCAGCCTTAATTATGAATGTGGGTTCTAGGTCACTTTCTGGACTCTATGATATCTATGCTGCTTGGCCTGTGGGCTAGAGAGTCCTCTGCATTTTACAGCTGGGGCACCAAGTTTTGATTGGCAAATTCATAGAGTATTCCCTCCTCCCCCAGGTATGGAGAATTTGGCTGGGGCAGGACCAAGATAAGGGCAACCACAGTCACTTTCATCCCTAGGAAACCTGGAATCCCTGGCTATCTACCTAACAATATGGGGTCCTGTTTCATTCTTCTGCATGTGGCTATCCAGTTTTCCCAGCACCGTTTATTGAATAGATGCTTGCTTTCCCCAGTGTCTGTTGTTGTCTGCTTTGTCAAAGATCAGTTGTTTGTAGGTAGATGGTTTTCTATCTGGGTTCTCTATTCTGTTCCATTGGTCTTTGTCTCCATTTTATACCAGTACCTTGCTGCTTTGGTTATCATAGCCTTATATTTGATAGTATAATTTGAAGTCTGATAATGTGATGCCTCCAGATTTGTTCATTTTGCTTAAGATGACTTTGGCTATTCAGGCTCTTTTTTGGTTCCTGGTTATTTCTTTCTTAAGTGTTTGGGAAGATTCACTGACGATGCCATCTGGTTCTGGATTCTCATTTATGAGAAAGTTTTTGATTACATATGTTTCTCCTAAGAATGTTTGCAATTCATTTCTATTATACTATTAATATATGAATTCATTCTTGTAAAAATTCGAATGTTACAAATAACACTAAAGTCCTCCTTAACCATTATCCCCTTAAAATTTTTAGTTATACCTTACTGCATTTCATCAGGGAAATAATATTATGATATAATGGTCCTTGCAAGTTTCAGCTCTTCTGTGGATTTTCCTGTCGGAGCTGGGCAGTCTACTTAAAAATAGCTAACTCTCAATCTTAGTAAAGTTTTTAAGAGAATTGTATGTGATGGTATATTAATAATGCTTAGCATAGTACCTAACACGTACTAAGCATTCCATGAATGTTAATATTGTAGTTACTGTTATTATATATAAAAAGATGCCAGGATGGATGTGACAGTTGAGGGACTACTCTATACCAAGGAAGGAGATAGGAAAGATTTCTGAGTAGCCAAAATAAATATCACAAAAGAAACTATACTAATGCTCATGCATTTTATTTGTAGGAGAGTCCCATAAATCCTTCTTTGGAACTAATTTATCCTTGTAGTAGAGATAGTTCTAGCAAGGTTATTTTATCTAGATTGTCTGTCTGCAGCAGATTCAAAGCAACAAGCCTCCCTAGTGTCTACACTTAAGCAAAACAACCAAAATAATAAACATTTGTCTAATGTGCAAACTTTGAACTAAGAGTTATCGGAATTTCTTGTGCTTCTCACTGAAATTGTATGACAAAGTAAGGAAATGAAAGAGGCTGTTTGATGTAATGGGAAACCTATAAGTGATAGAAAGGACATTTGATTTCCTATTCATTTCATGATTGATTGACAGTGTAAAAATCACACGACCTTAATTTGTTACCCAATCTGTGAAATGGAGATACAGGATTTCTCCCCTGAATATTAGTGTGATCTTGAAAATGTCTAGAGAAAGTGAATTCTGAGTTGAAACAATGGCGTAATGAGAAAAATGGGGTTAGGTGTCTTAAATGGAGCTTATAAAAGCCCTTGTAAATATTTTTATATTCACTAAAATAAAACTGCAAAACAGAGCATTGAATTACGACTTCATTGGTTATTATTCATAATGGAATTGGGGGAGAGGTAACGAGAATAGAAGAGAAAGGTATGGTCCATGACAGCACAGAAGTCACATTTTTGTGATGCAAAGTGATTCAAGACACATCAGAGCCTTGGGGCTCTGCTCTTGCTTTCTGGGTAGAGAAGCAAGCCAGGGATACTAATAGACACCCCCATAAACTGCTAGGGTCAGCTGTGCTCTGGCACAGACTTTTCCTGAGCCTAGAAAAAAACATTCCAGCACACAGGAAGATACCTTCCTTGACTTTTTTATTATTATTATTATTTCAGGCTATTATGAGGGTACAAACATTTTGGTTACATGTTATGACTTTGCCTCACCCAAGCCAGGATTAGAGGCATGCCCTTCTTCCATACAATGCTCACAGCATCTATTAGTTGTGAGTTTACCCACCGACATCCCCCCAATCCCCAATGAATATTACTACCATGTGAGCACCTTAGTATTGATCACTTAGTGCCAATTTGATGGCGAGTACATGTGGTGCTTATTCTTCCATTCTTGTGATACCTCATTTTGCAGGATGGGCTCAAGCTCTATCCAGGAAAATACAAGAGATGCTAGATCACCATTGTTTTTTGTAATTGAGTAATATTCCATTGTATACATATACCACATTTTATTAATCCACTCATGGATTGACGGGCACTTGGGTTGTTTCCACATCCTTGGCTTTTTTCTATCAAGAATTCTTTAGCACTGTGCCTCTCCACACAAAAAGAAGCTCAAACTTGGTTTAAAAAAAAAAAAAAGTTTGACATTTTACAAGTTGAAAATTAATGAAACTTATACACAGATCTAAGTTCCATTTACCATTCCTACCTCATGATTTAGTCTCTCCTTGAGGTTTCAGGGAAAAGCTGTAAGCGCTGAGTTGCAGATCCAGACAAAGAAACAGTGTCTCTGCATATGCAAAGGGAATCTTTAGGTTGTTGCTCTGTTGAAACACAGAGATCCATATAGTCTTTTCAGTTGCCTTAACAGCTGCAACTAGATCTCATACATTTTATTTATGGTATACTGTGAATCACCATCTGCAGATACTTTATCACAATTCTCCAGTTACTAAAAAAGGGAGATGTATAATATAATTTGGTGATAAAGAATTTGGAGCAGGGAAAGGGGGACTATGGTTACAATAATACTTTTGCTCTTTACCTCATAAGTGATAGAATGATACATGAGATTTTGTAGGAGAGGATTTTTAAAAAAAGAAAGTCTAAAGAAATGATATCCTATATTATTATTAGTCTTCTCAATGCCATTGAGAGAGAAAGTTTGCAAGATTAGGTGAAGCACTTGTCTTCAATAGAGAGGAGAAACGATGCCTAATGAACACATTTTAGAGCACTTTGGAATAGGTCACCAGTAGACTCAGTGGCCCATGCAGACTCATTTGATATGTAACAAAAAGAATTCTTAGTTTACTTTATAAACTTTTTGGGAGTTCATCTTATCACAAAGGAAATCATCATAAAATATGTAGAAAATGCACTGCTTTGGAATCGCTTTTCATTTTCCAGACATGAGACTTTGGAAAAGTCATTTAGCCTATCTGATTCTTAGTTTTTCTCACTATAAAGTATGTATATGTAGTTAATTTTTCCACATAACAAACAACCCCCAAAACACAGTCACTCACAATAACACATTTATTCTAACTCAAGACCCACATCAGCTGATGTGCGGCTCAGCTGCAGCTCTGCTCCAGCTGGGTTCCACGTTTCTTACTCTCAGACCCAGGCTGAAGGGAGATCTCTTATATGAGGCATGCTCATTATCGTGGCTGAAATAAAGGGCGAGAGAGCCGGTGGATGGATGCCTCTGACAGCTTCTGCACAGTCCTGGCATGGACTGTGGCCACCATCATTCTACTGGAGAATCGCATAGCAAAGGGCAGCATCAATGGAGCAAGGAAGTGTACTCCTCCCACAACCAGCCGGCAAATCTCGGAACCCTCTTACGGGGAAGGTAAAAGTGAATAAGAAAGGATAACAGTATCTCCTTCTCTCTCCAAACCTTTATAAGTGTCAAATAAGAAAATTTATACAAAAGAGCATTGTAACCTAATGAATTCTCTACTAATGTAAGGAGTGCTATCATCAATGAACAGTGCCTTTTAATGTTATTTATTTCAGGGATCCAGATACATTCCAAGTCCTTATGTATCATTAAAACCCACCACTTCTCCATTCTTACCACAAACCTTTATAAAGCTTTTAACTGTCTCAGTTGTAGTTTTTTTAAAAGCTATGTACTTTGCCTTTTTGTATTCATGTTTTAAACATGCTGCAATTATAATCATTTATATTTATTTTCTGCTATAACTATATTAAACCTCTTTTAAGAACTTCTTGGACATTTAGAAGGTTATTATATTTTCTTCCCCTGGAAATTAAAGTGACAAAATTCCCTTGTAGGAAATTAGAAAATTTTGGAAGGGTAAAGAACAAATTTTAAAGCATCCATATTCAAATCTCTGTCTTAATACACACACACACATACGTACACACATTCTAATATATACAAGTACTAATTTTTACTAAATTGAACACCTAATGAATATACTCTTTTGAGAGTGTTTTCTATATGTCGTTGGCATGCATTTTTGCTGATCATTAAATATTTTTTGAGAACATGAACTTAACATTTTAATATTTAATATTAACATATGTAATATGCAATACATATATACTGATGGTCCCTGACTTATGATAATTTGATAGGATTTTTCAACTTTACGATGGTACGAAAGTGATATGCATTCAGTAGAAACTGTACCTCAAGCACTCGTACAACCATTCTGTTTTTCACTTTCAGTACAATAGTCAACAAATTACAGAGATATTCAACACTTTGTTATAAAATAGGCTTTGCTCGGGAGGCTGAGACAGTAGGATTGCTTGAGCCCAGGAGTTTGAGGTTGCTGTGAGCTGGGCTGACGCCACGGCACTCGCCCCAGGCAAGAGAGTGAGACTCTGTCTCAAAAAAAAAAAAAAAATAGGCTTTGCGGCCAGGCATGGTGGCTCATGCCTGTAATCCTAGTGCTCTGGGAGGCTGAGGTGGGAGGATCACTTGAATTTAGGAGTTCGACATGAGCCTGAGCAAGAGGCTCAGGGTCTACTAAATCTCTCTTCTAAATATAGAAAAAATTAGCCAGGCATGGTGGTGCACATCTGTAGTCCCAGCTACTAGGGAGGCTGAGGCAGGAGGATTGCTGGAGCCCAGGAGTTTGAGGTTGCAGTGAGCTATGATGATGTCACTGCACTCTAGTCGGGGCAACAGAGTGAGACTTTGTCTCAAAAGAAAAAAAAAATATGCTTTCTGTCAGATGCTTTTATCCAGCTATAGGCTGATATTAGTGTTCTGAGCATGTTTAAGGTAGGCTAGGCTAAGCTATAAGCTATGATGTTTGGAAGGTTAAGTGTATTAAATGCATTTTCTACTTCAGATATTTTTAGCTTATGATGGGTGTATTAGGATATAACCCCATCATAAGTTGAGGAGCATCTGTAATTATGTAGCCCAATAATAAAACAAACCCACTCCTCAACTTGAGAACTAAACCATTACAATACCCTTGAGTTACCTGTGTGTTCCCTGCTGCCACCCTGTCCCACCCATGGAACCACCACCCTCAAGTTTGCATACTATCATTGGCTTCTTTCCTTCTTTTTATTTTTTTATTTTTAAATTCTTTTTGTAAACAGTTTTCAGAATTTTTTTTTTTTTTTAGTGTTTTCATATGTGTTTCTCCAAACAATGTATCACTGAGTTTTGCTTGGCTTTGAGCTTTGTATAAATGGTATCATACTACATTATTTTTGTAAGATTCATTGGACTCATTGATGTATAACTATGATGACTTACATTGATGTACAATTCCATGGAGGAGCTAGTATTTCTGTGGAACCTGAAAGCGTGAGTAGCATTTCCACAGGCTGGAAGGAATCTTACAAAATTTGTTTAAACTGTTCTCTACTGTTAGATATTTAGAAAGTTTTCTGCTGTTTTACAAAGAACTTGTACATTAATCTTTGTATGTATTCCCAATTATTTCCTTAGGAATAATTTCTAGAGGTGAAATTTTTGGGTAAAAGGGTAAGAACACTTTTAAGGCTTTTTTTTTGTAACTGTACATCAGGAAATGCGTTCATCTAGAAGATTTTAATAAAACCAATAGATTTGCCTGGCAGATAATTATAAATCATTACTAGCTTTCCACTTTAATGGTCTATAAGAATACACAAATGTTCCAGTGGCTTATCAAATTTAATAAGTACAAACTCAAATTCCTCAGCATTTCTGACTTCTCTGAAGGCTATTCTGTTCTTGTCACTCTGTGGCATTAATATTCCCTCAGTTCCTCAGGCTAGAAACCTTAAAGACACCTTCTCTCCACTTCCGCACCTCCATTTCAGTCACCCACGCTCAGACTTCCCCTCAGTCGGTCTTCAAGTTCTGCTAGTTCTACCTCTGCAATGTCCCTTGACTTCCATTCTTATAAGCACTGCTCTATTTCAAATCCTGCTAATCTATGGAATGTGGACCATTCCACAGCCTCCTAACTGGGCTCCTACCTGTCTTCAGTCTCTTGCCTTTCTACTCAGACCTTCACTCTGTAATTTCCTCAAAACACAGACTTGTCTTTAAAATGGAAACCAGAAATACCTGCTAACTGTCCATAATCCACGTGATTGGATTATGAAGTGTGATAACATCCACACTTCTTAGTTGTTAAAGGCAAAGCCCTTGGTCTAATTTAACCTTCCTCTTCAGCTTTATTTCCTTATGATCGATCCCCCACAGCCCGCCCCAAGAACTCTATGTTTTGTACTCTAGCCAGCCTAGGCTACTTGTTCTCTATATGTTTTCTTTTTTCATGGTACTCCCTCAGCCTAGGGTACCCTTCATCTCCCTTCCTTTCCAGCCTGTGGAAATGCTCCTCATGCTTCCAGGTTCCAACGAAATACTAGCTTCTCCATGGGATTGTACATCAATGTAAGTTATCGTAGTTATACATCAATGAGTCCAGAATGGTTGCTTCTCTCAAAATGTTTTGAATGTTACCAAAAATATACCAAAATATATTTATAAATAATGCTGGGTAGAAATAGCAGAACAAAAACTATTTTAAACACATCCATTATGATAGATAAAATACTATATATGTATAGATATATATGTGTGTATATGTATATGTGTATGTGTCTTTCTACATACATGTATATGGAGAGAAACAGAGGCAAAGACAGAAACAGAGGCTGTTAGGAAGACAGAGAAGCCATGTAAATACTTGAGCCTGGTATTTATTAAGCCCTCTGAAATTCTTTTTGGAACCACGCAGGATGAATACTTTTTCAAAATTTTAATAATATTACAATACTTGTTAGGTTCATTTTCTTTCATAAAGATGCTTATTTGGGCTTTACTAGCTTTCCATTTTGAGATTTAACCATATTTGGTCCAGTTGCAGGCAGCCAGCTACTTGCTCCTCCTTCCTGTTTCAGTGTTGGCCAGCTAAGTTAGAGGGGCCTTGTTCTCTTGCCAAATCTTTCTACTCATAGTCACAGGTGGTGAACATCCCTTCAACTGTGAAATGAAAACATTATAATAGATGATTGTTAAATGGAGGAGTAGATGATCTCTAAGTTTCTTTCCAGCTCTCCCATTCTGAAATACTTTTTGCTCATGAGGCAGAAAAATGCTTAAGGTTAAAGGAAAGTACTGATTTGCTTTCTGCTCTTAGCACCCTCACTAGTGTCAGGTAACAAGTTGCCCCTTTTCTTGACTCTGAACTGCCAGTATGTGTTGTAGGGAATTAGTACATTTGGCTTCTGATGCAGGTACACTACTACCTCTGTGGCCTTAGGTGTACCCCCTTCTGTCACCCAGGCCTCTGCTTATCTGTAAAATTGCAAAGGTGAGACTAGATGCTTTTTGAGGTTCTTTGTAGCTTTAGTATATTATTTAGGATTTTTTTTACCCTGTAGTCATTAGCCCTTTTTAAAGTTAAGAAATAGGTAGAATGGGACTATTCACAAAATATTTTTCTCTTCACAAAATAGTGCAGATAGCAAAGTGGAGCATCAGGGTATACAAACAGATATGAGCAATTAAGAAATGTCCTAATTCCATTACTTACTTCAATTTATCATATTTTTCTCTTCTGATGGGTATTTCTCAAGTCTTTTAAAATTATTACTTTGTAGTAATATAAACTGCAATATTTTGAATATATCTTGCGGAAAATTAAAATGTTGGTATAGATTTCAAATATGCATACTAATTCAGATCAGTCTAGTAGTAGTAGACAATGTTTCAAAATATATGAACTCCAGTAATCATTATAGATGTACTTTATTAAGAAAGAGACTCAAAAGAAGAAGAAGAAGAGGGCCCCATTTTAATTTCTAAGGGACAAACTAATCTTTGATATATGATGTTTGAGTTCAGAGTTGCTTCTGGCAAACATAATTGTTACTGCTTAAACAAGTATTTCTTTTCTAGTAATTAGAATTTTTTCTCATTTTGATGGGTAGTCATAAATATTAACCACCAGCACTGCAGGAATAATTTATATTCAAATTGTCAGACATAACTCTGTGAATGCATAAAATAATTTACATTTATTTAGAACCTTTTATCCTAAAGTGCTCTACACGTATTTCTTTATAATCTGATTGCAAGCTATACCTAGGACTCTCCTACCTGCAATAGGGCAGCAACCAAAGTAATTAAGATAAAGGACACAACTTCATAAAACGTAGACAAAAGAAGGAAATGTAGTATTTTTTACTTTGTTCCTATATGCTCTCACGCCTATAGGATTGGAGAATCCATGTTGACCAAATGCACCAGCACAAAAGTGGAATTGAATCTGCTCTAAAGGAGACCAAGGTATGTGAATTACTTCAGATAAAACAATGTATATTTACTCATCCATAGAATATGTATTATGGGAGAACATGAAATTTAAAAAGATACAATTCTTGTGTTTCAGGAACTTACTAATTGAATGTACCATATTACATCTCAACAGCCCTAACACTTAAACCAGCTAAAGAAAACTACCTTATATAAAACCTGTGTGTGTGTGTGTGTGTGTGTGTGTGTGTGTGTATGTGTGTGTGTGTGTGTGTGTGTGTGTGTGTGTGTGTCCCAAGGGATGAGAGAACACCGGGTCAGCAATGCCCAGACCTGCAGCTTCCCCAGGCTTGCTGCCTTGCCAGAAACAGGGATTTCTGGAGGATGCCACAAAGAAGGAAAGGAAGAGGGGAGAAGTTTTGGGTCCCAGGCTAGGGCTGTAGGTTTAGGGATCAGCTTTCAACTGAGATATTCCAGTCATCTTTGAATGGTGTATAAGAAATTCATGTTATTCCCTTATATACTTTGTGAACTATATATAAAGCTAATTACAATCACATAAATTTTAGATATGCATATTGACAAATGAATTGACTAATACTACCAGGTACATTTTTATTTTAATGTTCTATAAAGTGTGAATAAAATATGTCTCTCTCTTTTTTTTTTTTTTTTTTTTGAGACAGAGTCTCGCTCTGTTGCCCAGGCTAGAGTGCCATGGCCGAGCCTAGCTCACAGCAACCTTGAACTCCTGGGCTCAGGCAACTCTCCTGCCTCAGCCTCCTGAGTAGCTGGGACTACAGGCACGTGCCACCATACCCAGCTAATTTTTCTATTTTTAGTAGAAATGGGGGTCTCAGGCTGGTCTTGAACTCCTGACCTCAAGTGATCCTCCTGCCTTGGCTGCCCAGAGGGCTAGGATTACAGGTGTGAGCCACCATGCCTGGCCTTAAAATATTTCTCATCACAGACATTTTTTGCTATTGAAATTTTCAAACTACCTTCTTTTTCACATGTGGTTGATCATTTTTAGAATGGATTGAGAGAGAGTTAACCCATTTTTAACTGTTTTTGAGACATTTATTTGTGAGTTCTTTTATCTACTAAAATCCTGTGGGATTTTTAGGGATTTTTGGACAAACTCCATAATGAAATCAGTAGGACTCTGGAAAAGATCGGCAGCCGAGAAAAGTACATCAACAATCAGCTTGAGCACTTGGTTCAAGAATATCGTGCAGCTCAAGCCCAGCTGAGTGAGGTAATTCAAGAATGATTTTCATGGATTTATTCTAATTAATGACCTGAAACCCTAAACTTGACACAACAATTTTCATATGAGAATCATGAAATGCTTTTCATAAACAACGCATCAATTTTCTGCCCACTTTAGGAAGCTAAGCGAGCCAAGTAAACTTATCTCCATTTTACGTGTGATAGAAATTATTATCTCCTAGATGTCTTTAAATACTCTTTTTCATTAGATTTAAGTAAACGAAGGTATATACTGTTGGGGAACATGGCTGAGAATAGGAACAAAGTGTCAGGACACCTGGTTTTGTTTCTGGAACATGAAAGCAAGACACACATTCAGAGACAAGCAGTTTAATTCATGAAATGAATCAAATTTTTCATTCAAATAAAATAAAACCACTAGGCTTAGAAAGTACCAGTTCTTTATCCCAGGGGTAGAATCTAAAGGCTTTCCTTTGGGATTTATGTTCCCTATTTCCTGATGTTAAAGACTAGTAAGAACACTTGCAAACATCAGTTGAAGGCATATTTTTTTCTTACAGCAGGCAAAATTAGAAGGAGAAAAAAGTGGAAATAAATTTGGGATACTTCTGTACTTTCAGAAGAAAGTAATCTTTACTTTTTTATTATATTATTTGTTTATTCCCTCATATCCACATTTATTCATGAATATTTTTACTTTAAATATGCTGTGAAATTATCTGATTAAAACCACCATATATGTCTAACATTAATATTAAATAATTGTTCCTTTCCAAGAACATATTCCAGTTGATTGTACTGTCATACTGCTTGTTAATCCTTATTAATTGCTGAGCCTGATGCTTTACTTTGATTGATTTTTTTCTTTTTTTAGAACTGATTTTCTCTGCATAGCATGCAAATTAGATTGACCAAGAGCCACTCTCCTAAACTGTTTAGGAATGACTGAGGGCAGTTTTTGTTGTGAACCATGCCCATGCGAGTTACACAGTCAGTTATGAAGGTTAAGGTAGTTCATCATTCTGTAGTGCTTTAGTTAAATACATGGTGCCTAATAGGGACATAAAATAGCTGCATTTAAATGTCACTTTCACAAATGTATTCACAAACAAGGACGGGGGTTGTCATAAAAGGATATGCAAAAATTACAAACACAAAGAGGTCATATTTAAGTAATCTGCTTCTGTTTTGAATTTGTCATTAAACAAAATGTTTTTCCCCTCAGGCAAAGGAACGATACCAGCAGGGAAACGGAGGAGTAACTGAAAGGACCAGACTCCTGTCGGAGGTGCACACCGTGCTCTTGCCTTGCTTCTCCCCTGTCAGCTGGGCCCTTGCCCTTCAGAGCTGGCAGATGGTCTGATACTGCTTATTCCAATTGTTTTCTGTGCCCCTAAATCATTTGCTTTAGGAGAAAATCCCTAATTTTCTTATCAATGAATCAATTATTTATTAATACATTTCCTGTTTCCATGAGATGCTTGAAGTTGCTGTATTAAATTCAACATAAAACCTGCTTATAATATTAGCACACTTGTAACCTTCTTTAATCTTTATTTTTTTACATAATAATTATAATTAATATAGAGAATAGTAAGTAAAGCACTGGCTTAGGGAATCTATAACAAATTTTAATGTTAGTCTGCAAGATATAAGGTTTATTTTTAATGATTATTGTTGGTAACTGATGTGTGATAATGGATATTTTTCTGTACACAATTGGGAATGGCTTATAACCTCCCCCTTCTGAGAACTTGTAGAATATTTCCATATATCGTTGCATTTATTTTCATGATCTTGCAAGAGAGGTAAGACCTGATGTATATTCTGATTTTTCTCTGGAGGGCTAAGGGGAAAAAAGCCTTGCGACAAGGTCAGTAGCAATTCGGGACTAAAATCTAAGATGATCTTTGGCCGCAATCCAGTATAATTGTTACAAACTTTCCCGTTTTGACAGGAAAGAATTAAGCTTCTTTTACAGAGATTATTTGAGGAATAAATAGTTATTTTAAAATACTAAACATATAACATTAGAAATATTTAGACTTTAATCCTGTGGTGCTTCTAAGCAAATAAAACGATATGTAGAAGTAAAGTGCTCACTTACGTTAGGTAAATTAACACTTGAAGGGAGTCCAGGGAACCATTTAGTTCTTTTGGAGTAGATAGTTATCCCCATTTGTAACGTTTCAGGTGCCTGAAAAAAATTAATTTGCTTTACTTGGATGAGCACTTTATTCCCAGGGAAGGTTTTACTCACCAGTACGATAAAAATAAAGCCTACTAAGTTACAATAATTATAGCTTAGTTCTAGATCATATAAAAAAATTGCAATTTTTTTAAAGATGGTATTTTTTTTTACCTATATTAATACCAGTTGTGAATTTTTGCTAATAATAGAGTCTATAGTAGTATAATCTTGATATAGAGTGTAGGTAAGAACCAGTGTGACAACACAGTATGTCTCTTGACTTTGGAAAAGTTCATGGTTTGAATAAAGCAGTAGAACATTTTTATATGTAGCCATGTGATATAAACTTTTTTTTTTTTAGTGTTCTAAAGAGGAAAAGGTGACATAATCTCTTATAGAACTATAATATAATATTAAGAAGGTACCTAGAAAACCTTTAGAAATCCAAAATCTCTTAGGATGTTTATACCATTTTAATTAATAACCGATCGTTAGAGAATGACACGGTGGATGCTATGAGATAATTGCAAGATTTGAGCGCCTTGTGCCTGAAACAATTTTGATTGTTTTTGTTCTATTATGTCACAACCTGGGAAATCTGATGTGAAAGTAATTTGGTGAAGTTTAACCTTAGGGGCATTCTCAGAAGAGGAAAAGCTTTGTATATCTGCGTATTTTATCTTACTATTTGAATTATGTCCGGAATAGTCCTAATATCTTTATTCCCCTATCTGTATGTCTAATATCTAAATTAAATTTTCTCAATACATCATTCAAAAATTTTTAAAATTTATTAATATTCAGTGCTTATAAAAACTTTTTTCTTGATGAAAGGTTACAGAAGAATTAGAAAAGGTAAAACAAGAAATGGAAGAAAAGGGCAGCAGCATGACTGATGGTGGTGAGTACACGCTCATTTTGAGGACGGAAAGTAAGCAAGAAAGAAATAGCTCTTCAAGAAACCTATTTACACAAAATGGTACTAATAAATAGGGACTTTACATTTTAAAGTGAATTATTTGTTACTTGTTTGAAGAGAGATGGTAAAAAAAAAATGATGTGTGATAATCAGTATACTGTTTTCCTTGTAAATCAGCTGAGAAGAGTAATAATTTTTTTTACTATAATTTAGGGTTTTTTTAAATTCAAACTGTATTGATTCAAAAATAGAGTGGGGAAATATTTAAATATGTGCTTTGCTATGCCAATTTAAAAAAATAATGTTTTATTCTGTTTTCATAAAATTAGCTTCATTTTTCCATTTTGTGTATGAAAGGGCACTAAGTACGTGTGCCCAAATGACACTAAGGCAGGGATGTGGTGACCTTTGTTTTGTTTTCCCCTCCCCAGTAGACTTGACTGGGCAGGGGTCAAATAGAGAAGAAGTAATAATCCTCCATAATTATCCTCCATTGTGAGCTGGTTACTTTCATATGGCCAGTGGTGATTGCCTAATGCTTTTCTATGTCCCAGAAAGATTTTCTGGAGTTCTAATGATATGTAATGAGTGATCTTGCAAAAGGGGATGTGTAGGGCTTTTTTGGCAATATGTTTTAAATGGGTCCATTATCTATATTTCAAAGGTAATTCTCTCTACCCCCTTTCCCCCTTTGTATCCACTTTTCCTACAGATACATATACTATCCCATAAAATCATCTTGAACACATCCTAAACACCTGTTTAGCAGCTCTGCCCCTATAAAAGGAAGAATTTTAAGCCTTAGTACATCAAATACTACATCATTTTCCATCCTAAATATCTCAGGTGCTTAAAATGCCACAGCCAAAACCAGTGAATGTCAGTGAGTTGTTGGTTGTGTTTTTAACCCTGTTTTTGGCTTAAGACAAAGTGAGGAAAATGTCACACGACTCTGTAATACACTGATACTCCAATGAACATTTTGATTCCATGTTATTTTCCTTCTGTAGCTCCTTTGGTGAAGATTAAACAGAGCTTAACAAAACTGAAGCAAGAAATTGTTCAGATGGACATTAGAACCGGTGTCGTGGAACACACGTTACTCCAGTCAAAACTGAAGGAGAAGTCCAACATGACCAGGGACATGCATGCGACAATTATTCCAGAATCAGCAATCGGCTCTTATTAAAACATACTGTTTTTCATGCTTCTGATTAGCTGGTTTTTTATATCAAATTCTATTTCATGTTGCAGAGATTTCAAAACACACACTACACTTCTTAAAGCATGTTCAATGGGTATTTTTTACATATATATACACGTATATTGTATCATGGTGATTATGATGGTTAAAGCCTTTACATTGAATATAATGTTTAATAAAGTAATTAAAAATTCTTACTTTCAAAGAAGTTTCATTAATTATTACCTATGTCAAAGCTCCCGCCTAGCGGCTCATTTTTCTTAGTGGTCCTTGCATCCGCCAACGTGTGTGACCCATACCTTCTGTAGATGCTGCCGCTGTTGCCACATGCTCTGTTGACACAGGCCTTCACTTTGCTCCACCTCTGCGGTGATCATGAGTGCTTTTGTGCTCAGAGGCAGCTAAGCATAGGTGCCTCCTTAATTTATTCTGCTGCTTGAGGATAGAACAAAATCTTTTCTATTTCCATATTCTTAACCAAGTACCCAGTACATAGAAAGTGGCCAGTTAATTTTTTGTATGTAGATGAGTAGATTACTGGCATTATACAGTTCCACAGTATCTTCTAGCTCCTATTCTATAGCATGAAGAATTTAATGACTTTGACCCTGTGTGCTTGGTATAGTTTCAAGATAGTAATTAAAAATTATGGTTTTTTTCCTATGGAATTAGATTGGAATTGGAAGCATCAGTACGAATTCATGGGGTTTTTAAAATATGTATGGGTTAATATAAACATAGAAATATTTATAAATGTAGAAATAAACACACACACATACATACATATATTTCCTAGTTCTGTCCTCTGAGAGAGCCTAGAAGCAGTGACAGCCCAACAACTGTGTACATTACCTAGCACTCAGATCTTGGTGTCTAAATTCTCTACTTTAAAAAAAATACAAATTTTTCAGAAAAATGGCTGATTCCTGCACTGGGGCAGGGAAAGCACAAGATGAGCCTAAATTATGTTGCTTCGCCAGGAAATAAGGAAGTACTCAAAGAAAGATGGGGAAATGGCTAAAGGACAAGCCTGATTGAGAGGTATCCCCTCAGCCAATCTGGGGCAATTTGAGCATCTAAGTGAATCATCACGATAATGAATTATAATCCATAGAATAAGAAACCATGAGCCCGTACAGATATAAATGAATGAATGAATGAACAGGGGGACGATAAAGGTCTTCCATACAATAGAATGACAGCTCATGTAAAAGCAATGCCTGATTTAGAAAATCACCACCTGGCAACTATCATAGTATTATAGTAATTGTTTTAGGCAAGAATCATGAATGGATGCTAAAAATAGGTGAAAGTTTAATGAGAAACAGGATATTTATAATACATAATCTCAATGTATGTGAAATACTCCACAAAGGAAAAAATTATAACTTTACAGTAGAAAAATCTAGCAGACACCACTTTAAGTGATTGAAGTTAACATCACCAATAATGAGAAAAATAGACATCAAATGCCTTCTGAAAAGGGCACACACTCACCTTGTTCCTGCTGAAAATGAGTAACCTGAATCCTATCATGAAACATCAGATGAATCCAAATTGAAGGATTTGTACAAAATAGCCTATATTCTTCAAAAATGATAAGGTCATGAAAAACAACTACTAAGGAACTGTTACAGAGTAATGGAGACAAAAGAGGAGTGACAACTAAATGCAACAAGGAATTCCAGATTAGACCCTGGGCTGGGCAAAAATAATAATATTTATATAGTTATAAAGGACATTATTGACACAACAAGGAAAATTTATATACAGTCTATAGACTGGAAAATAGCATTAATGTTAATTTCTTGATGTTTATATTTGTGCTTTAGTTACATGAAAGAATATCCGTGTTTTTTAACATACAAATATTTGGTTCTAAAGGGTATCATGTCAGCAATTTACTCTCAAATGATTCAGGAAAAAAAATTTTGTGTGTGTGTGTGTGTGTGTGTGTGTGTGTGTGTGTGTGCATTCACACATATAAAGAGAGAGGGAGAATGATAAAGAAAATGTGGTAAATTATTAACATTTTGGTAATCTGGAAGAAGGCTATACTGAAATCCATTGTGCTTTTTTTTAACTCTTCTATACATATGAAATTATTTCAAAATAATGAAGTTTCAAAATACAAAGATGATATGCTCTGTATAGAAATCAGCCTCTCAGAATCAAATAGCTAATCAAGTTGTTGAAACAGTGTGACCTCCCCAACAAAATTCTGTGGCCCATTGAACAAAATTTAAACTTATAATTTTACAATCATTGACACAGGCCAAGTTGCACAACTTTTGGAGGACTTTAAGGATATATTTTTCTACTTCTCTCTAATTTATCTAGGTCAGCATTTCCTGTGAGTTTTACACAAAAGCGAAAGGTTTTGTAATCAGAGAAGTTTGAGAAATGTCAAGTTTCATCTTCTTCAGGATTTTCTGTCTACATTGTGAATCTGTAAGCAGCGAATGTAGTTCCCTTATTTTTTACAAACATATAGTCATCCCCTGGTATCCGTGGAGGATTGATTCCAGGAAGCCCCCATCCCAAGGATACCAAAATCTGAGTATGCTCAAGTCCCTTATATAAAATTTCTCAGCCCCCTTCCCCTCAATTCTTATTTCATAGGCTTGGGCGGGACTAGGGGTGGGATCAGAAATTTTAAAAAGCTCCTCAGGTGACCTCGATGCAGCTAATTTAAAATTTACTTTAGGGAGCCAAAACATCTAGAAATTTTGCCTGGCTATGAGTAAACAAGATCTGAACAGCTCTTTAAAGAGGATCTAAATTAGTGTTTCTCAAAGTATGGCCTGTGGATTACCTTAACATTAGCCCCACCTGGGAGTATTTTTAATAAGTACCCTAGACAACTTGATACATACCGGAGTTTGAGATATAATAATATCAAAAACTGTCACTTTAAAAATCAGAAAACCAGAGCCCACAAAGAGTAAGCGGCCTGCCCATTTATGAAGCAAGGTAACAAACTGCGCAGATTCCCAAAAGGTTTTCAGTGTAGTTTGGAGCAGCCCCTTAAGAACTTCATATCCACAGCTCCTGTCACCCATCCTTTCTGTCTATATCCCAAAGCAAGATTATACACTCTTGGTTCTGTTCCTGTCCAGTGACTTTTTCCCCCTACTCCCTCTGCAAAGGCTTGTGCGCAGAATACTGCACCAGGAGTCCAGATACCTTAATTCTAATCCCAAATTTGCTGGTAGAAGGAAAAACCATTTTTTATATTCACAACAATTCTGATACCAAATGTGTGGAGTTTTTTCACACCAACAACCAATTCTCTAATTCTTTGCACACGAACTATGTGTACAACAGTTCAATTCAATTCTGACACAAAATACCCAGAATTAGCACAGACCCCACAGGTGAGGGGCTCAGCCCCACAAGACTGCCCCCGCTCCAGACTCCAGTCACAAGTCTGGGCCTTCACTTCTCGACAACCAGCTATAAATCGCAGATTCCCTCGACCTCCTCCTCGGGTTTGATAACCTCACAGAACTCAGAGAAACCCTTCACTTATGTTTACCATAAGAATGCAGGGGAACAGCCAGATGGAAAGTATAATGCACAGGGCGAGGTGCTGGGAAGGGTGTGCAGCTTCCACACCCTCTTCCCGCAGGCCACTGTCCCCGCAGCTGCATGGGTTCACCAACCCGGAAGCTATTTCTATTCATGTCCCGTAACTTTGTCCCCCCTACTCCCTATGTAAAGGCTTGTGCATAGGACACTGTGCCAGGAGTCCAGGCACCTTAATTCTGATCTTCATTTAGGGTTTTCGTGGAGGTTCCATTACACTGCCATGATTGATTAAATCGTTTGCCATTGATGGCTGCACTCAAGCTCCAGCCCCTCTGCCCTCCCTGGAGGTCAGACGGTGGGGTTGAAATTTGTACTCTCTAATCACATGGTTGGTTCCTCTGGCAATCAGCCCCTGCCCTCCAAGAGACTCAGGTATGATGAAAGGGGCTTATGATGAATAAGAACAGATACTCCTCTCATCCCTATCACTCAGGAAGTTACAAGGGTTTTAGGAGCTCTGGGCCAGGAACTGAAGACAAAGACCAAATATATATTTATTTTATCACAATATCACAGTAACCTTCTGCATGACTTTTAGGATATCACGTATCCTCAGTTTAATCTTTTCTTCGGCAAGGTTAGGGGCAGGACTAGAATATTCTGCGTGCTTTCAGTCCTAAAATCTCATGATTTAAAATGTTTAGTGGGCTCTCTTCACTGTTTACGGGAACTTACAACGGTGTGCCGCAGTCAGCTCTTACCATCCACAACGAGCAGGCTGTCAGGTAGTCAGACACTTGGAGAGCCATTTGTTAAATGACTGGTATCTTAGAACCAGCCCGTGATGGGAGTACTGTCTTTACATCATGGAAATAGGAAAACACTACAGATCAGGACTTTAAAAAACAAAAACACAACAAAAGAGAGCCAGTTTACCGGCATACCACTGATAACAAGTGTTAAATTGTTCCACAGACCAGAACCAAATATAGTAAATACATAACAGAATGTTCTACCATATTTTAAGGTAGATTATTACAGCACTAATTGAATTAGACCAGATTTGTAAATTGCTCTCAAAAATCATTAAGTCTACATAAAGCCACTCGGTGTGTCAAATGTGCATCCCCTGCACAATTTTATTGATATTCCTTTCCTGCCTTCCTATCACCAGTTCCTTTTTACTGCCTCTCAAATCAATAGGCTAAAACAGCCCAAGCTTCTTCCTACACCATAGATTCAAATCTCATGTTTGTACAACTGAAATAATGTAGAATGCACAACTAGTCCAATTATATGACCGTAAAAAAACTAATTCAGCTCACTGCATCATTGATCCATTTAATTGTGTAGCAGCTTTCTATTGATAACAGGAAATATTCCTGACCTGACCATGCTGAAAATGAAACTGGCCAGTTTTCTACAACCATAAATTCAAATAACGATTCTACATAATACACGGCCTAAAAATCATAGCCAGAGTTTATTAGGTTTTTCTTGGTTTTATTGACCTATTTGCCTTGCATATGATCTGATTTGCCTTATGCTTCCTGGACTTTGTTCGTCACTAAATGATAGCCTATACTTGTAGTCATGACTGGATATTTTATTTGAGATAGTGATTGTGATAAATTTTAGGCCATCTATCCATTCGGCCCTTGAAAAACATCCAGCAGCCCACAAGCATTATAGGGGATGCTGCTGATCCAGCAGCGCCACTTCTAGTTGTATTTCTGGCCTCTGGGATTAGACAGGTGCTACTTAGTACACTTACATAGTGCAAAAACAGCAAACATTTGATGGATAGCTATCACGTTTTGAACACAGTAACAGGTGCTAAGGGAAACAAAAATGAATCAGGCATAGTCCTTCCCTCGGAGAACCCATAGTCTAATGGGAAAGACATGTGTACATAGTTAAAATGTTGTAATGGTAAGTTGGAGACATAAACAAAATATTATTGAGGTTGGGGTGAAGAAGTAATTCTAACTGAGAGGAAACAAAAAAACTTACAGAGTTGGTGCTTGAAGGATGAATTAGATTCCAATAGCAAAGAAAAATGGGAAGGGCCATTCCGGGCAGAGGCAAAGACACAGCCGAAGTCCTGCGGGTGTGGAAGGGCCTCAAGGGATCAGGCGGTAGAGAAGGATTAGAAGAAGACTGGGAGGAAAAGAAAGTCAGTGAAGGGTTGCAAAAGCCAGGCTAGGAGGTCTAGCAGGAAAAGTGGGCAAAGCATATGGGCATAAGACAACGAAATGTGATAATAGAGCTATGTGCAGTGGAACGCAGTTTTTTCAGGAAATACGTTGAACTAGGTCTTTTAGAATCTTTCAAAATGGAACAGAGGAGCAGCAGCAGGAAGAGGAACTTACGTGAGCAAAGGCACAAAGACAGCATCGATGATCTGTGTGCCAGGCACTTGCTTATGCTTGTCTGTATGATCACATTTTATTTTGCAACTGGAATTATTTCCATTTCCCAGACACAAAAACTGAGATCCAGAGAAGCTAAGTAACATGCCCGAGGCCACACAAGAGTGGACTTAAATGTGAACTCGTCACACCATAAAGCCTTCAACTTGAGAAATGTAATGATACAGTAAAGGGAGTTTTCTTTTTGAAGCTCGATATGAGGACAATAGTAAGTCAAGTTGGGCGTTATGTGAAATTTTTTAAAATTATAATTACCCTTTAATGAGCAGTTATTATTTTACAAGGAATTTTACATGTGCATTAAATCATCACAACAGCTTGACGAAAAAATTTGACCAGAGTCACCTAGTTAGTGGCAAAACTAGAAATTCTTCCCCCACAAAAAGGGCAGAGAGATGCGGGGAGGGGAGGGAGGGAGGATGCCAGTCACGACTTTCCAGAGAGGTATCCTGGCCAAACAGCAAGCTGTGGATGACTGCTACACTATTCGGTGTCTGCTGCCACTGACCCTTTTTACATAATGCTAACAGAAAAAGATCCAAATTCCGGGTAAGAAGGGAGACCCTACTGGATTTGAACCTTGCTGAATGTGAAACATGTTAGAAACATCCACGTGGACATACTCAAATAGCTGCAAAACCCATCAGTCAAGAGTTGGTATGGGATATCTTGTAATGAGGGGGGGAGGGCAACCTGATCAGAAACTAAAACAAAATGTGAGAAAATGGACCAAGCTCCCATTTCCTCAGAGGAGGTCAATAGGGCAAAGGCCAAGTCCATCCAGGGATGGCATGATGTGGCCAGTTCAGAATCGGGACGTGGCGGTCCTAGAGTTTCCATCCAGGGGCAGCAAGCCAGGGATCAGAGCGGAGTTGGTGTAACACCAAATTCTAAATTTTAGGTAATGCCAGGCCATGGAGAATGAAAGTAATATCTTCCCAGGGACTGGGGCTGGTAAGGAATTGGTAAGTAGGCAGGGATACTGGACAGGATTCCCCCTTTTGGAGGGAATCCAAAAAGTCCAAGACACTAGAAAACTCTGTGTGGCTCTCAGAAACCATTCAGCAAAAGGTGCTGCTGATCCAAAAGTGCCACCTTCAGTGTTAATCCTGACCTCTCGGTTTAAGCAGATGCTATTTGGTCCTAATCTCTCTGGGATTCTGGAAAGTCTGGAGTGACTGGCCCAGCGCACGCCAGTTGGCCACGAGCAGTTGAGCCCCCCTCACTCGTGGGCTCGGTGGCTGGCTGGGAGGGGGCAAGGGCTGACACGTGCTGGAACTCAGGACAGAATCAGGACTGAGACGGGAGTCGGCCACCTGGAGGCTGTGCCTCCAACCTGGAGTGGGTAAGATCATTTGGAAACAGAGACTGAAAAAAGGCCCAAGGATCGGAATTGCTTACCCTCAAGGACTGGTCAGAGGAAGGAAACTAAGGCAGATTCGTCAGATAAGTTAAAGGCAAGTGAGGAGAATGTAGCTTCTAATGTTCCCTTTCCCTTCTTCCCTCATTCCCTGTGTATCCCACTTGATTTTAGTTTTGCTTTGTAATTGGAACAAACCTTCAAAAAGAAAACTCCCTTTACTGTAAAATGAAGGTAATGATGCCTCCCTCCCTCACGGGGAAGGTGTGAGGATTAAATGGGATAACGTAGGTAGCTGCGCCTATTCAGTGCTCAGTGTGTGTTTGTTCTCACCAGCATCGCTGCCCACCTCCCCCTTCCCTGGGGGTCCGGGCCTTAGTTTAGTAGTCCTTTGATCTTGTCATCAAAACGGAATCAGGTTTGATTAAGCGGGGTGTGGTTGATTTCCACACACAGGCTTAACAGTGAGAGAACAGGAAAGAATCAAGCCTTTGGTTTCCAAATGAGCTTTCACAGTGTATTGAAAAAGTGTTCTTTGGATATACCCTTGTAGGGGTGAGAAAACTGAAATAATCAGCTGAAAAGAAGTGCCTTCTCCAAATTCATAGTTGTAGTCTGTGCTCTGGCCGACACTTTCTTGCCTGTTGCTCAGCATTTCAGAAATTCCAGGGAGTGGAAAGCAGCAAGACAATGAATCATTTGGTACTGTTTATCCTTCCAATTCTGGAGCAAACTGGTTCCCTGGAATCACCTTAGAAGAGTTCTGTTACTTAGCTATTATGTTAATACTTCAGTCCTGCATTTTACAAGTGCGAAGGCTGTAATCATTGGCCTGTTACCTCTCCCCCTTATTAGAAGTAGCAGGTGTTTATGATTATAGGGCCACCATTAGTTCCACTTCATGGACCCACCTTTCCTGTAACATGGCTCACATGGCTTCCAAGGCATAGTTCCATTATGCACATTAACTCTCTGTGGCCGGGGAGACCCGTGATATTTGACAAACCAAGTGGGGAATCTCAAACAGTTCTAAAGCATTCCTCAATGGCCAGGCCTTTTTACATTTTGGCCCCAGAAGCCTCTTTACCTCCATCCTGGAGGTCAGGCTGAGCACCAGGAGAGCACAGGGGAGGCAGGAGCTCATGATAGTGTTGCCGCAGTGCTAGGCTAAGATCACATCTTGCCCTCCTCGCCTGGTACCACCAGAGATCCAAAGGTCCCCAAGGAGACCACTCCAGTTTGTCTCATATAATGATCTGTAGTTGTAAAGGTATGAGTATGTGTATACATGCATCAACATTCAAAAAAGGAGAATTTCACATAAAAATCCAGATTGCAGACCTCATAAAAATCAAAAGAAGCCACAAGACGAGGCCTGCATTCCCACCTGTAACAATCAGATTAAGCAGAGTGATGCTCCCCATTGTACCTCAGTCCTCACCACTCCCTATCGTCTTCCTGAAATGAGGCCATCCTAAATGTAATGACACTGGATTATAAGAATTCTTATCTCCCTGCTATACTCCTCTGCATTATCTGCTTAGTCCAATAGGCATTTCAGTGTAATCCAGTGAATCCTCATTGCCTGCTAGACTCTAATCATCACCATAGCCACCAGCACCACCAGCCTCTGTTTAGCCATCCCCTTTCAGGAAAAAAAAAAAAAAGAAAAATGACCACCAGGATGTTTTCTTCTCATTGAGTCCCTAGAGCTCCTGGAATAAACTCTGTACCAGGTTCCTAAGGCCACCCAAAGACAATAGGACTATTCCCAGAGGTGGAACACATGCTGTCAGAGCTCTGAGTTTGACATGGGGCCCCTCTGACATTTTCTGACTCTTCCAGGAGACAGAAAACCACTCCCCTCATAGGCCAGTTCAATGTGAGTGACTGAAGAGATTGTTGTTGCTATTACTAAAGTATTAATATCCCTATATATTGCATCATATATGCATATTTTACACGTAGACAAGCCTCCATGATTTTGATATATCACAGTAGAAAATTTAGATGTTACTGGTCTGTAGTTCAGGTGAAGATGGGAAGCCCTGGCCTAGAGTATGCTGGCCTTGTTTTTCAACATCTCAGTTTTCTTTACAACTTGAGAAAGCGCCCCGTGTAGACAATAAAAAGAATATTAATCTTTAATGGACTTTATTCTACTGAACAAGCTTGTACATCCACTCTCACTGAAATGTCCCATTCATCCACAGAGATGTGGGGCAGAAGTCATTATCCTAATTTAATGAAAAGGAAACTGAGGCACAAGTAAAGTGACCTGCTCCAGGCCTCTCAGGTGGTTGAGATGGAGCCAGAGACAAGGAGACCTCCTGGCTGGCAGCCCAGGGCTCCTTCTGAGACTGATGCCTCCACTAGAATCAGGTGAACACATAAAGTCTATCTGCTGAGTGAATAAACTACCCGCCGTCTTCAGCAGTTAGTACATAAGAAGATAAAGCAGAATATTAAAGATACATTTGCACACTAGTGAAAGTTCCCAGGTATTGTATTGGACTTAGAGGCTTAAAGCAGTTGTCAAGGTAGTCAGTCTATAATGAGAAACGGTCATGGTTTGAATGTGTTCCTTTATCTCACTAATTCTATAACCCAATTTTTATCAATGACCTCAGGCCTGAAGCGCTCAGACTGCATTTTGAAGCATATCTCATTAATATTCACCATTGAGGGGCATGTATCATTCTCTTCCCATTTCAGATGGAAATAGGCGGTGTAAGGAAGGACAGCCCCGTGTGTCTGGGTTCAGGATTAGGAGGCTGTTTGCTTTTAGCACCATCTGCCATGTCAGATTCAGCTTTGCCCTCCCCTGTAAGAAACAACACTGAGATAAACCAACTGGGATGCTGTCGTTTCAGCGTGGTGTCCCGAGTGTCAGAGTCTGACCAAAAATAATAAGATCAAAGCCCTGAGGCTATAATGAAAATGAAAGGCTGTGATGAAGCGAGATCGGCAGAGAAGTCATTATGCATGGGCCCGTGTACTCGACTGTCTTTAGAAAAATATTGAAAATACAGATGTGTATTATTACAATGGAGATTAAAACCTAAACCTCACAGTCAAAATAGCCAGCTTCGAGATCCAAGTGGTGGCCACACAAGAGCTGGGATTTTAGATCTGATTCGCTCTGCTCGTTCAGCATCATCTTGAGCACCCATGTGACGATTTCATTGCTTCCAACACTTCTCACTATTTCTCATTCTGCAAAATCTCTGCCTTTTTTTAAAAAGCAGGCCAAAGATACCTGGCATCATTCACGCCAATGACCACTGGAAAGACCATAAGAAGTGTCACACTGGGTAGATCAGTGGTCCATCTGATCAAGAATTCAGTCATCGTTATCTGAGACATTTGTGGGAGGACATGACTTCTTAAAAACTATTGCTACATTTCTGGGGAGTTTATCCTACAAATACAAAGGTCCCACAGGATCGTTCATTCCAGTGATGTGTATAATAACAAAACATTGGGAGCAAGCTAAGCAGCCATGAATAAGAGACTGGTTGAATACATTTTGGTACATCCATTCAATGGAATATAACTCAGCTCTGAAAAAAAAAGGATAAAGAAAATCATTATGTATCAGCAAGGAAAGATCTCAAGGATATATTGGTAAATAAATAGAGCAATATCACACACTCAAGTGTATATAGGATGCTACTCATTGTCTAAAAACTGTGGGGGTGAATATTTTCAGTTATTTAGCATATATTTATTGAACAGTTTCTATGTCCCAGGAGCTGTTCCAGCTACTGGGGACAGGGCAGTGAAGGAAGTAGATGGAATGCCTGCCTTCAAGGGGCGTATTCATATTCACTTGTGTGTGCATTTCTAAAAATCTTTGAAAAACACACAAGAAGCCCCTAATAGTGATTTTTACTGGGATTTTTACTGGGAGAGGCAGGGACTGGGCAAATGTGTGACACATGCAGGAAGGCAGGTTTTCACTGCACAGACTTTCATATTTCTTAGATATTTAAATAAGATAATATACAAATGAAAGAATAAACTGGTAAATATTACACACCATTCCTTACTAATCTGGTATGTATTTGTGCTCACTAATTTATGCAAACCTGTCTTGAACCTCTTTATTTATTTAGCTTAAGTATTATGCCCTGTTAGTCTAGCCTTTTCCATATATTTACTTGTGGAATTTAAATAAAATAGTATTTTTTTAATCATATAGAAATGTCTTTCTTGACTTCAAAATGTCCCTTTCATCTAACGTTCTGAGATGAAATGAGCATATTCATGTTTGTTGTCTTCAAACCGCCCATTAATCTATAAACCCTAATAGAATCTCTCTGTTACTTTTGCCTTCTCTCATGGAAGAGTTCTGATTCCTGCAAACCAATTTCTAATTCCCATCCTGTTAGTTACATAAACCTTAATGTAAACAAAAGCTTCTCTGCTTGTATTTGAGGTGACTAGGACTCCATTTCTTCCTTCTAAAACCACCGTCCTCACCATCCCCGGACTACCTTTTGCTTCCATTTTGATCCATGAACTCCTTTTTCATAGAAAACATCCAAAAGAGATCACTTTGAAACACAGAAGTTCCTTTTTAAAAAATCCTAACAATAAATTCATCTCTCTCTGCCCCCACCCCCCTCTAGCTCCCAGCTGTCAGCACATCACTAGGGCCTTTCACATCGTCATCTGCGGATGGTGCCTCACCCACATACCTGGAGTTGAGTCTCACATCCCCACCCAGCCCCTGGTTGTACCAGTGCGTTCTGCCCCTCTTCTCTCACCCGTGCCTCTAATCACCAAATTAAAAGACGTTTCCCCACTCTGATTATCCTCCGCTGCAGTGTTTGAAACAGTGTGAAACCACGTGTCCTTGTCACAGACTGGACACAGAGCCTTGTCACAGGCTCTTGTCATTGAAAGAGTCCTTGACTGCTTGTTGACCTCCAGCCTCCCTGGCCTGTCACAGACCCCCACCCTGGGGGGTCCTGTGGACCCCCCTGACTCCAGCTTGGAGATGTTCATGAATCTACTATAGGAGATACTACCAGGCTCTGCCCTGTCCCCTGGGATCCCTTTCTGGAGTGAACGACTATTCAGTTTGCCCAGGACTGAGGGGGTTTCCAGGATGTGTAACTTTTGGTTTTAAATATAAACTGTCCTGGGCAAACCAGGTCACCCAACCTTCCATTTTCACACAGATTTCCTCTGGGTGCACTTTCACTGCAAAGGTGGCACCTGTGCCTCCTTGTTAGAAGACGTCCCTCGGGCTGCCTGAGGCCTGTGCCTACTCCCTCAGAGAGCCAGAGGTGACGGGGCATTTATGTATCCCTGGGGCAGCCCTCACCCGATGACTGAAGGCAGTCCAGTGCTGTTGACCTGATTGCTGTGATGCTGAGTTATGACTTCCACTGTCTCCAAGCTGCTGCAGGATTAAGTCAACCTTACCCTCCATGGAACTTTGCTTGCTACACACCCTTGCTTGGTTTTCTTCACTTTCTTGTCCCACTCCCCACCCTGCCTCTAGTTTTCTCTGAGAACATGTCCTAATAAATCACTTCTTTATCATCAAGTCTGCTTCTGGAGGGCCCAAATGGTTTGGTGATCTACTGCTGTGAGGTAAATGACCCCAAAACATAGCAGTTAAAATAACTATTATATTATTTCTCACAATAATATCATAGTTGACTGAGGCTGACTGGACTCAGCTGGGTGGCTCTTCTTCTTCTTCACGTGATGGCAGCTGGGACTGCAGTCATCTGGGGGGCCCTCCTGGGCTGGGGTGTCTATGATGTCTCATGCCAGGACACTCACTTGTCTGAGGCCTCTTGGCAGTTCTGCTTGTCTCACCTGGGGTCTCTAGGATGGTAGTGGTCAGACAGCAGCGGGGGCTGGAGTCATCTGAAGGATGAGCTGGAAGGCTGGGTTGGCTAGGCCTCACCCCCTGTCCTCTTGTGTTAGTGTCCTGGGGCTGCCACAGCAAAATACCACACACTGGGTGGCTTAAAACAACAGATATTTATCCTCTCACAGCTCTGGAGGCTGGAAGTCCAAAATCAAGGCATCGGCAGGGCCATGCTCTTTCCGAAGGTTCTGAGGAAGGGTCCTTTCTTGCCTCTCACCAGGTGGTCGTTGGCAATCCTTGATGTTCTTGGCTTGCAGGTATGTTACTCTAATCCCTGCCTGTGTCATCACGTGGCCTTCTCCCTACATGTCTGCGTCTTCCAACAGCCTTCTCATGCGGATCCCAACCACTGGATTTCCAGTGTGTATAATCCATCATGACTTCATCTAAACTTGATTACATCAACAAAAACCCTATTTCCAAAGAAGGTTGCATTCACAGGTTCTAGGGGAGCTTGAATTTTGGAAGGACACTATTCCACCCAGCACACCTCTCCATGTGGTCTGTCTTCGAGGATGCTCCATCAGAAAGAAACTTACAGGCAGTTCAAGGTTCCCAGAAGCACAATAGTGGAAGCTATCCGGCCTTCTTAGGACTTACCAAGTACTAACATGCCAAGTAAAATGTGCCTAGCACTATTTTAAATGCTGAGGTTACAGTGGAGAACAAGATAGGCCAAGTGCCTGCTGTCATACAACTTCCACTGTAGCAGAGAGAATATCACTGACGGTTTCCCTTGTCTTTTGAGTTAATGTGTTGTGGTAGTGCGGAAAGAATAATGAAGTACATCTGACACCTGGACTCCAGCTCTGCTTGGGGTTCCAGACAGAATAAAAGATAAGGTATCTCCTGTCTCAACCACATAACGTCCCTGAGCCTCCACTTCCTCATCACAGGAGAGGGTTTGAACAGACAGTCTGAAGTCCTTCCAATTCTGACGTGTCTCCGCCATTTATACAACTGCTCTCCTTTGTTCAAACGACTTTCTAATATTCACCCCTTCATAAAGTCTCTGGGAGGAGCTAAAGCTTTGGGGATGAGTAAGGAGGGGACGAGAACTTCTAGAGGGTAAGAAAGAAAATAGGGCCCCTGGGCAGTTGAAAACTGCCTTTCCCATTCCTTCCGTATTCTTGTACTCTTAAATTGTGACACTTCCCTAAATTGTTAATACACGTCTGTTCACATTGTGGTTTTCATCTCTACTGACCCATTTGGCAGGAGTGACAGGCTGCAAATTGTCATCTGAGCTGACATCATATGATTTTTTTACCGTTGCTCTCTGTAGCATACACCTGTTACAGAGAACACCAGGTGTTAGTCAGCAGATGTTCCTGAGATTCACAAAGAAAAATAAGTAACTGCTCCTCTGTGCTTCTTAGCACAAAAATACAATGCTACTCACAAATATACTTTAATGGAAGGGATTCAAGGATCCACCCACATGATGGCTTGTGTATACGTTGTTCTAAGCAAGTCAGGTGAAATGAGAATACAGTAGCCCTTTTTTGCTTTTTCTTTTAAGAATAAGTGTTAATGTTGTTTTGGATAAAAGGTATCTCTATGGCAATGTTTCTTCAGATTGCCAATACAAGGATCACATGCATCAAAATCAGCTGGGCTGCATATTAAAATGCAGATGTCTGGGCCAGTCTCAGCAAATGAGGGCACTTAATCATTTCCCCAAAACACTGAAAATAGTGATTCCTACTAGCATCTCATCCTTCCATGCAAATCCCATCACTCCCTGTTCATTCTTCTAGGCAGTTGGATTTCAGGTCAGACCTTCACAAATCCTCCCTGCTGGAGCCCAGGAATTAGCACAGCCATGAGGATCATCACCACCACTGCCACCCCTCACCTCCATTGATCCCCCCAACCCCCGCTCCTCACTCCTACAGGGGCATGAAATCCAAGAGTGAAGCAAAAAAGAGAGTGAAGAATTGCCCCAACCAAGTAGGCTCTGACACCAAGGTTGAGAACCCCAGAAAGTGGAGACGCAGGGAGGTGTGGTGAGTATGATAGAAAAGGGGGTCCAGCTGGCCGGTGCCCCAGAGCAGCCTGTACTCCCTGCCACATGCTACAGCAGGGCCAAGTCCCAAGACCCAGGACAGGAAAGACCAGATTATACCCTTTCATCACATGTCACTGAGAAAATTAAAGGGATTATACAATGAGATATTCAGAATGTGTTAATAAGATCACAATAGAAGGGTGGAGAAACATTTTAACCCCCTGAAATTTAGTATATGACCTATCACTCAATAGGGATTTAGTTTTTACTGTTTAATCTGTTACATTTAAAATGAACTCTGTTGTGTTTCTAAAGTCATTCATTTAATTCATTCAATGAATATTTATCAAATGCCTACAGGGGATACAATGTTCAGCAGAAACTGACCAGCTCCCTGCCCTTATAGAGTTTATATTCCAGTGGGGAAGAGAGTCATTGAGTAAATGATCACATAGGCAAAAGCACAATTACAAACTGTACTAAGTCTTATGACAGTGAAGTTCATGGTGTGATAAGGGTATATAACAGAAGAACATGACCTGGTCACGGGATCAGGGGAGGTGTCCATGAAGAACTGATGTGTGATCTAAGAAATGAGGTAATGAGTAAAAGCTAACCAGACTCAGGAGGAGAGAGCATTTCAGACAGTGGAGCAATAGCATGTGCAAAGGTCCTGCGGTGGGATGGGTAAAGAAGCCCGAATGAAAGAAGGCAAATGTGCCCGAGTGCAGAGAGCAAGGGGAAGGGGAACCACATGGGTCGGGAGCTCCAGGCAGAGGCTTTAAGAACAATGAGAACCATTAAAGGATTGAAGCAGCGGTTGCTATGGTTAGATTTGCATTTTGAAAAGACCACTTAGACTGCAGTGTAAAGTGCAGATGAAGAGGACCATGGCTGGATGTGAGCAGACCATTCAGAAGTTTTGATGGTTAATTTTATGTGTTAATTTGACTGAGCTAAGGGATGCCCAGATAGCTGGGGAATCATTATTTCTGGTGTGTCTGTGAGGGCATTTCCAGAAGACATCAGCATTTGAATTGGTGGACTGAGTAAAGCAGCCGGCCTTCCCCATGTGGGTGGGCATCCTCCAATGCATCAAAGGCCCCGACAGAACAAAAACATAGAGGAACAGCAAATTCACTGTCTGCCTAAGCAGGTACTGTGGCTTCACTTCCAGACCATCACAATAAAGCAAATACCACAATAAAGTGAGTCATAAACATAAAAGTTATGTTTACACTGTACTGTTCTAAGTGTGCAAGAAGAGCATTATGTCTAAAATGACAGACTTGCTCGACGTAAGGTTGCCACAAACCTTCAATTTGTAAAAAAAGCAATATCTATGAGGCTCAATAAAGTGAAGTGTAATAAAACAGGGGTGTGTGTGTGTGTGTGTGTGTGTGTGTGTGTGTGTGTAGAGAGAGAGAAAGAGACAGAGAGAAAGGAGTATGCAATGGCAAGAAAACTTAATTTAAAGCAAATTTGGATTGAGACCAAATATACAGCAATAGAAATTGCATTGTTAAATAAAGTATTGATGCTAGCTCGTGCTCCTGGAAGTCTGTTCTCATTATGATGATAGCTACTATTTCTCCCCTTAGATTGATGAATTGCTGAAGGAAGCAAAAAGTGAATTCATCTCAGTAAGTGAAAATCATTTCACTGAGTATGAATTTCATGTGGTCCGGCCCCAATACTTAAATATTCACAGGTTGAATATCAAATGATCTCCAGCCTAGGCCACTCTCAATCAAAGGCAAACACGCAGTGCTGTTCAAAGAGAGAAACACTATTATCTGAAGTTTAACAAAGATCTTGGGAAATATTTAAATAGACTAAATTTACCTCTAATCTTTTTTTCCCTGAGTGGAAATGTTGTTCCGAAAGGTCTTAGGGCTGACATTGTCCGTTTACTTATTGATCGCCTGCTTTCTGCTGTGCCAACAGTGTCATAGCCTTGGGGATCATTTTTGAATGTAGCTTTTTAATTTTTTTAATGAGGACATTCTAATGTATTAAACGCAGACAGAAACTGGAAAGAGGCTCTCTTCTCACGCACGCCATGGGCACACACACGCCCCCCCATTTTCAGTTTCCCTTTGCTGCCCTGCCTCTCTTCAGGAACCCCTGGTTTCTGCTGGAGTTTGGGAATAGGGTGACAAAATCACTTACCCAGTCCTCACCTTTCAACTCCACACAGTTAAGAACTTGTCAAAAGGAGCAAGTGGAGGATCACAGCAGAGCGTGGGCTTTAGCAGTGGTAAAGCCGGATTGGATACCACGGCACGCTCCAAGCACGGGAGCTTTCTGTAACGGGCCAGCGAGCACAGGGCTCTTTGTTACACTGTGCAGGAAACACAGCTGCACCTACTTCCCCTCTGCTTCCTGTCTACACCTGGCGCCCTCTGGACCAGGACTTATTAGTCACCTACAAGTGGAGAAGCAAGAACAAGAGACTTAGCTGGGCACACCAGTGACAAACTAACCACATGGAGACTGGGGACAGGCATGTCCAGCTCTTAGGAGTGCTTCTGCCTGGGAGGCCGAGAGAGAAAGAGCAGTGACCTACATTGCCTACATTGAAGGGAGTGGCTACAACTCCTTTCCCATGGGGGCCACTGACAATTCTAGATGCAAATGGAGAAACTACTACGTTTCATTACTTCTCCAATGGACGTACTACACAGGCTTTATGATTTTCCCCTTTCGTATAAAGCACTGGTTATAGGTGGCCCAGAAATCCAAGGATGGAAAGGACCTCACCGAGGTAAAGTTTATTTATGTTCACCATTTTGGCAATTATTAACCCTCTTTTTCAACTAGAAGCGAGGAATTTTGAGATCGGCTAATTCAGTCTCTCTGAGAAGCTGATGCGGTTTGTTATAAATGTGTTTTGCTTCCCAGACAATAGTGCTATGATGGAATGGTTAGTTCATGAGTCTGTGAATAAAGGAATAAAGCACACACCTGTTAAATTGTGTGCTGCACATAATGAAGAGGTCGTGACGTTTGTGTGTTTTTTTTTAAAGCAAAATGTTGCTTCTCTCCATTTGCTGCTCCTAAACAATTTCTAAATGTAATGTCTTGTATATCTCCCCTGTTAATAAAGCTCAAAGTACTTCATGGTGCTCACACATGTGAATTCTAAATCTATTTATTGTCCTTGTCAATTCTCAGAGTTGCAAATATAAACACTGTGATTTGGCATAGGAGCGAGTAAAAATATACCAACATTCCAATCCTACCCCGGGTTATGTCGTAAGTCAAAGATGGAGAAGCAGGAGTGATAAAGTCTGAAATGATACCAGGAGGCATGCCTGGGCAAGTGCCCTGGGGAAGGGCACAAGGTGTGCAGGATTCTGGAGAAACTCACCAAAGTCTTGGAGCCTTGGGTGTTCAGGAACACCTAGCATGGATGACGTCTCCATGCCAGGAACATGGTCATTGTGTCCATGGCCCAGGCCAACGGAAGAAGGAAACCATGAAGCTGTTGGGTTTTACAACTTATGCCTGGATAGCTTCTGGGTTCTCAGTTGCATCTTACAGTTTCAAAAACAGTGTCCTCTTCTGGAGTGGGGAAATGTACTCCATTATGAAGACATTACATCATTATCTAAGCTAAACAATAATTATAGTATTGATTTTTGTCTACTTTGTACCTATTATCTCTCAAGATATGCAGGGAAGAGAGCACAGGCTTTCAAGTTGGGACAATTTCACTTCAAATTCATACTCCATATTCTAGTCATTTGTCATTGGTCAAACTACTTAGCTTATCTGAATTTGCTTACTTATCCCCCCACAATGGACATAAAATTGTTATAGAGTAGAGCTGTTGGGGGAATTAAATGAGCATGTGTGTGTGTGTGTGTGTGTGTGTGTGTATAAATGTAACGCACCCAGGTTGAAACAGACCTGTAGAAGTTAGCTGTTTTTACTGGGTTTTGGCCACTTCATGTACTACATTATTTATTAGTCTACCTGTTCCATATATATTTATCTGAAGAGGTTTTTTAACTTGAAGTATCATAGAGAGAGAGAGAGAGAGTGGAAAACAAGAAAAAATGAAAGAGTCTGAAAAGGACTGAGAACTATATCCAGTTGGTTATACAGTTGAATTAGCCACAGTGCATTGCTAAACTATATGTTCTATTATAATGCAGGTCCAGTAACCTACAATTCCTCCTCACTAACAACTGTAGAAGACTCCCATAGGAAAGGTCAATAGAATATGGTCAGAGATAAACTTTCCTTTTGTCCTTAATTCAGCTGAGGCTTCCCTGCATGCTCTGAGCAGTTGCCTTCTTCTTAGCCTGCCGCATTAGCAGTGTTTTCTCTTCACTTGCTCCAAGTTCACTTTACTTTGAGAAGAGCCCTTATCACTGTGTTGCTAAGGAAGGTCTCATGCTCTCTAGTACATTGAGCCAAAATGTTTGCCACCATTTATTATACTTGGAATGCCATCGAAATACTTCTCTTACTTGTTTTTGTTTCCCGGAAGTCTTCTTTCTCTTTCTTACCTGAACAGTCTGTGTTGTCACCATGGAGATGAGGAGATTTTTGTTTTTGTTTTTGTTTTCATTCTCTGCTCCTTTTGATGGAAGGAATAATTCCCATCTTGGTTTCAACCTGAACCAAACACATGGACGCCATGACACTTTCTGTGTAATATCTGCACGTTAAAGGTACCTGCGGCCACAGCAGATCAAGGCCATACTCCTTAACCATTTACATCTAGTGCTGAGTGGGCTCCTAAAGCACTGCAAGTGATAATGAAAACTGTTGTCTTCAAGCTGCATTTTCAGAGGTTTGTCAGCAGGGCCCTCTGGTCTTATAAAATAACTAAGTAGGAGGAATCAGCGAAAGCCATCTGGCCTTCAAATACTGCTTCCCTCTCTCTCACCCCGTCACTTTACTATAGTTCCTGAAGTACTCAACGTTGTTCATTCATTCTTTAATCGACAATATTCATTGAGGTCCTCCGAGTGTTCCACCAGGAAGCTGGTTGGTGGGAATTAATATAATGATATATGTAGACGAATATGCATGAGCTGTACACACAAAGCTCACAGTTAAACTGGAAAGGGACAATTAAACATGTGACCACAATAATGGGAGCCAAGTGCCATGACGGGAGAAGGCCACTTTGCTTAGAAGCCTTCCCAAGATCTTCTAAGCCATGGGGGGAGGCACACAGGAGGAAGTAATATTTTTAACAATCCTATGTGTCATTCTTTTGAACCAAAGCATTTATTTATCCTTGTTAAAATGCAAGCCACTTACCACTTACCCAGAGGAATAACACTTTTGGATCATAAGAACTCTGGGTATTTTAGCAGAGATTATACACCCACCAGCTGAGGCCCTGAGGAAATGAATATTAGAATCGTTGAATCTTAGATGGCAACAAAAGGGATATTAAGCCCAGGGCCATGTTTAAAAAGCAGGGAGCCTTCTGAGGGGGATTTTTGTCTGCATAAATGTGGGGTACCTGGGGCTCAAGAGAGGGCTTAGGCTCAAGACACTAAAACGTGACGTAGGCTGCAGCAGCAATTCCACCTGCATGACAGTTTTCCCTAAAGCCTGCTCTGCTCTTGAGCTGGTCCTTAACAACTCCCACTCATAAGGGAAAATGCCTCCACTTGGCTTCTAGATACCGCAAGTGAAGGGTAAGAGGAAAAATACCTTTATAAAATCTGATAGTATGTCCAAGGTAGTTATGCACCAAGACAAATGGAAAAAAATTTTTCCATTTTCCTACAGGTTATCTCTATGACCTCTCCTTATAGGTAAATTGTCTGTAAGTGTGTGATTCTAAGACTCAATGTAAAAATTGGTCTTTCATCATTTGATTACATTACCTGGACACATGTCAGCACCTACACTTCCGCCTTCCCTATAGCATTACTAAAGTGCCAGTATGTGAGTCTCCTGTTTATTACCTAGAAAAGCTTTCAACTAAAAATTATCACAGTGTAATTTATACAGGCATTTCAAGATGTAATAAAGATCCCTAACCCTAATCTCAACCTGTGTCATTTTTTTAATCCAATTCAGAAACTTGTCAAGTGATTGAATAGAAGGGTATCTTCTATTAAGCAAATGCCAGGAAGTGTTTTCTTGTGAAAATGAAGAGAGTTAACAATTTTTCAGCAATTGGAAATTTTGTCTCTCCTCCCATTCCTGCTTTGAGAGATGCTCTAACTCTGCAAGCGAGAACCCATGCCTCTCTTCCTGCTAGTACATTGTGTGTGCATATGTGTGTGTGTGCGTGCGCATGGATGCACACCCATGTTTGTAGTAAAGAGAAAATTGAATTTAGTGTTCCCACTTTTCCTATGGGACAAAGATCTGCTCTTTATGTCCGCACATGGAACTGTGGAAATGGGGCATGCTTCATGGAAATGATAACATTTTATTGTTTACAAAGAACTTTCACTTTATCCAAACAACAAATCTGTGAAGAAAGTAGGTTAGTTACAGACATTCTTCTGCTTGCTGACTTTCAACATATGGATGTTCACAGATAAAAAGAAAGCTCTCCTGTTAGGACATACTACACGGTGCCAGCAGATGATGTTGGAATGTGTACTGCTGCCTTTTGGACTCTAAAATTGCACTGTTCACCCATCAGTGCATTTTGCTGTGTTTGTGGGGGAGTGGGGAGTTGAGTTGTTTTCCTAAGCGTTATTATTAACCACATCAGATCCAAAAACCCCAAGAATGGGGAGAGTGTTAAAAGCCCTTGTTGAGATATACAATTACCTTGGAAATGAAAGAGATTTTTTTAAAATTAAAAGTGGTGAGGGGAAAAAAAAAGTAGTGTTTCATGTGAATACAGAATGAATTATTCAAGAGTTGAAATGATTATGAAGGGCAAAGAGCAAATCACGCACCATACAAAAGAGCTTCGCCTGTGCCGATGGACAGTAACAGCAAGAGAATGGATGAGGGACACAAAGGATAACTTTTGGGGGGAGTCCCAGTAGACGGTGGATGGGTAGGAGCCTCATGTTAATTCCCTGGAGGGGTAGGCATCAGGGAAGTTAAGGCCTAGCAGATGGGGCTCTGCTCGTGAAAAAGCTGTCAAAAAGAAAGCCTCTTCCAGTCTGGTTACATCCACACGAGGGGAGGGGTGAGGTGGTGAGAAGGGAGGCTGCGGTTGCTAAAGATTTCCCCAGAACCCTTGGGAAATCTCCAGGGAGTGCAATTATCTGCTCCCACAAACTTGCAGTAGAGACAAACAAAAATAATTTCAGGAAGAATGTCATCCACTCATTCAAAAACTGTATTTTTCATGCCTTCGAGGTACCAAGGCTTTTTTTTTCTTTTTCTTTTTTTTCTTTTTTTAATGTATTTATTTTTTTTTTTATTTTATTATTTTATTTTTTATTTCAGCATATTATGGGGGTACAGATGTTTAGGTTACGTATGTTGCCCTTGTACCCCTGCCCCCCGAAGTCCGAGCTTCAAGTGTGTCCATCCCCTGGGAGGTGCGCATTGCACTCATTGTTTGTGCATATGCCCGTCCCCTCCTCCCCTCTCCCCCCTCCCCCTGCCCAACATCCAATAAATATTCTTATATGTGCACTTAAGTGTTGATCAATTTGTTGGTGAGTACATGTGGTGCTTGTTTTTCCATTCTTGGGGTACTTCACTTAGTAGAATGTGTTCCCATGCTTTCCAGGAGAATACAAGAGGTGCTATATCGCCATTGTTTCTTAAAGCTGAATAGTACTCCATGGTATACATATACCACAGTTTATTAATCCACTCATGTATTGATGGACATTTGGGTTGTTTCCACATCTTTGCAATTGTGAATTGTGCTGCTATGAACATTCGAGTGCAGGTGTCTTTTTTATAGAGCAACTTTTGTTCTTTTGGGTAGATGCCCAATAATGGGATTGCTGGATCAAATGGTAGTTCTACTTGTGTCTCTTTAAGATATCTCCATATTGCTTTCCACAGAGCTTGCACTAGTTTGCAGTCCCACCAGCAGTGTATGAGTGTTCCTATCTCTCCGCATCCAGTCCCAGATGAGGCACTTTTTGATAAAGGCCAGTCTCACTGGAGATAAGTGATATCTCATTGTGGTTTTGATTTGCATTTCCCTGATGATTAGAGATGTTGAGCATTTTTTCATATGTTTTTGGACCATTATTCTGTCTTCTTTTGAAAAGTTTCCATTCATGTCCTTTGCCCACTTTTTGATAGGGTTGTTTGATTTTTTCTTGTTGATTTTCCTGAGTTCTAAATAGATTCTGGTTATCAGCCCTCTGTCGGATTTGTAGCCCATGAAAATTTTCTCCCATTCTGTGGGTTGTCTGTTTGCTCTTGTGACAGTTTCTTTGGCTGTGCAGAAGCTTTTAAATTTGATCAGGTCCCATTTATTTATGTTGGTTGTTGCTGTGATTGCCTTTGGGGTCTTCTTCATAAATTCTTTGCCTAGGCCAATGTCTAGAAGAGAATTTCCAACATCTCCCTCTAGAATTCTAATAGTTTCACTCCTTAGGTTTAAGTCTGTTACCCAGCGTGAGTTGATTTTTGTGAGAGGCAAAAGGTGTGGATCCTGATTCAGTCTTCTACATGTAGCTATCCAGTTTTCCCAGCACCATTTGTTGAATAAGGATTCTTTTCCCCAGTGTATGTTTTTGTCTGCTTTGTCAAAGATTAGGTGGCTATATGAGGATGGTTTTATATCTGAGTTCTCAGTTCTGTTCCACTGGTCAATGGCTCTGTTTTTGTGCCAGTACCAAGCTGATTTGATTATTACAGCCTTGTAATAAAGTTTGAAGTCTAGTAAATTGATACCTCCCATTTTTTTTTTTTTTATTGCCTAGAATTGTTTTTGGTATGCAGGGTCTTCTCTGGTTCCATACGAAGCATAAAATTAATTTTTCTACATCTGTGAAGAATGATGTTGGTATTTTAATAGGGATTGCATTGAATCTGTAGATCACTTTGGGTAGTATAGACATCGTAACAATGTTAAGTCTGCCAACCCACGAGCATGGTATGGTTTTCCACCTGTTTACGTCTTCTGCTATTTCCTTCCTCAATGTTTCATAGTTCTCCTTGTAGAGGTCTTTTACCACCTTAGTTAAATGTATTCCCAGGTATTTTATTTTCTTTGTTGCAATTGTGAAAGGAATTGAATCTTTGATTTGTTTCTCAGTATGACTGCTATTGGCATATATGAAAGCCTCTGATTTGTGTGTATTGATTTTGTATCCTGAGACATTACTGAATTCATTTATCAATTCCAGGAGCCTCTTGGTTGAATCCTTGGGTTTTTCTAGATATAATATCATATCATCAGCAAATAGTGAGAGTTTGATCTCTTCTGTTCCCATTTGTATGCTTGTGATTCCACTCTCTTGCCTGATTGCTCTGGGCAGGACTTCCAGCACTATGTTGAATAGAAGTTGAGATAGTGGACAACCTTGTCTGGTTCCAGTTCTAAGTGGGAATGCTTTCAATTTTTCCCCATTCAGTATGATGTTGCCTGTGGGTTTGTCATAAATGGCTTGTATCATTTTTAGGTAAGCCCTGTCTATGCCTGTTTTGTTGGGCGTTCTTATCATAAAAGGATGTTGAATTTTGTCAAATGCTTTTTCTGCATCTATTGAGAGAATCACATGGTTTTTGTTTTTGCGTCTGTTTATGTGGTGAATTACATTTATAGATTTGCATATGTTGAACAATCCCTGCATCTCTGGGATGAAGCCCACTTGGTCATGTTGGATTAATGGCAACACCATAATAGTCGTAGACTTCAACACCCCACTGACAGCACAGGACAGAGCCTCCAAACAGAAAATTAACAAAGAAATAATGGACTTAAACAGAACTCTAGAACAAATGGGCCTGACTGACATTTGCAGGACATTCTACCCAAAAACCATTGAATATACGTTCTTCTCATCAGCTCATGGGACATTCTCTAAGATTGACCATATTCTAGGACACAAAGCATGCCTCAAAAAAATTTAAAAAAATAGAAATTATACCATGCATCTTCTCAGATCACAGTGGAATAAAAATAGAAATCAACCCCAACAGAAACTCTCATCTTTACACAAAGTCATGGAAATTAAACAACCTTCTGCTGAACAATTCCTTCATAAATAAGGAAATAAAGATGGAAATCAAAAGATTATTTGAACTAAATGACAAAGGTGACACAAGTTACCAAAATCTGTGGGACACAGCCAAAGCAGTCCTGAGAGGAAAGTTTATCTCCATAAATGCCTATATCCAAAAGTCAAAAAGATCACAAATAGACAACCTAATGAATCAACTCAAATAACTGGAAAAAGAAGAACAGACCAAACCCAAACCCAGCAGAAGAAGGGAAATTAATAAGATCAAATCAGAACTTAATGAAATTGGCAACAGGGAAACTATATGGAAGATTAATAAAACAAAAAGCTGGTTCTTGGAAAAAATAAACAAAATTGACATGCCCTTGACTAAACTTATGAAAAACAGAAAAGAAAAATCTCTAATAAGCTCCATCAGGAACAAAAAAGGAGCAGTTACAACCGATGCTGTGGAGATTCAAGATATAATTTATGAATATTACAAAAACCTTTATGCACACAAACTGGAAAATGTGGAGGAAATGGACAAATTTTTAGAAACACACAGCCTCCCTAGGCTCAACCAGGAAGAAATAGAATTCCTGAACAGACCAATATCAAGGACTGAAATTTGAAACAGCAATAAAAAACATTCCAAAAAAGAAAAGTCCCAGACCAGATGGTTTCACACCCGAATTTTACCATACCTACAAAGAAGAATTGGTGCCTATCCTGCAGAAATTATTCCACAGCATCGAGAAGCATGGATTCCTCCCCAACACATTTGATGAAGCCAACATAACCCTGATACCAGGAAAGGATGCAACAAAAAAGGAAAACTACAGACCAATGTCCCTTATGAATACAGATGCAAAATTTCTCAACAAAATTCTAGCTAACCAAATCCAGGTGCTTATTAAGAAAATAATCCACCAAGGCTTATTCTATTACCCAGGCATACATGCCATAGAACACATAGGAACAGGAAGACCATAGCCTTGGTTAAAAGCTTTGAGAAACTGGTTCATGCTCCTATTCCTGTAAGTGCATTTGGGACTGCAGGCTTAGTCACTTTGGAATTTCCACCAAATGGATTCACTTACAAACTGATTGTAAATAGAGCAGTTTCTGTGTTAGTACTTCCAGTCTACTCACGAGGAAACAGTGCTACGAAGGGCATAAGAGACTTGTCTCAAGTAGTCAGAGGTGGAATGAAACTTCAAATCCAGGTGTTGACTTCAAACCAGTGCTTTTTTCTACTGCAGCACAATTATTTACAATAAGATTCAATATACTGTCTTAAAGAGGGACCAAAAACTGATCTCAAAACTTCCTTTCTTCAGTTCTTGGAAGAAAATGACATGCAATGACATGCCTTTGGGGTTTTTTTTGCACATGATGAATAGCTACTTTCTAGTAACTTACTAAGTATTTATTGAAGATCTCTAAATTATGCTATACTGATCTAAAATTAACACACTATTAGAGTTTGCCAAGGACTTAATTCTGTGTTCTACTAAGAGTGCATAGCACCAAAGGGCTGTCAATTCTGGCATGTGACCCACTTAGAGACATGGAGATAGATGGGAACTTCTGTAATTTTTTTGTAAATATGTTGTATCTTTTAAGCGTTGTTATGATGAGTGGGCTGGAGATTTCAATTTCTGCCATTCTTACGTTTAATTACAGCTCATTGTTAATTTAATTTAAAAATTCTCATTTAATTTGTGGTGAGTCGTTGGGTTAATCCTACAGTGAGTAGGAATGTATCAACAGTATTTTGGTTTAAAATTATCCAATGACTAGATTTTAAGACATAGGTCCATTGAAACTCAAAATAGGAAATGAACATATATGTAGAATCCACCCTCACCCAAAAAATGTACTTGCACGGAGACACTCATTTTTATCAAGTTCTTTATTGTTGGAAAATGGGAATGGGTAGAAGAGTGAACATAAGGATATTTTCCACTTTCGCTCAAAAACATCTGAGAGTCATTTTTAACCTCTAGAAAACTACTACTACTATCTTTTAGGTCCAAGTGTCATTCACTACTGATTAGCTATCCAAAAGCCATTCTTAACCCCTTCTCCCTTGCTGCCTCTCACCACAGAAGCTGGAAAATAAAATACATGTTTTCTATGTTTTTCTTAAAGCTAGGGATAGTTCATGTGGTCCTGTTCTGTCCCATGAAATGTAAATGCAAGCCTCCTGGGGAGGCTACTTACAGATTTTTTTATTTCCTGATAAATAGGGGCACCACCACCTCCAAATTTTTCTAGCATTGAAGTCGATGCCCGAAACAACAGCCATTCTGCAACTATGAGGTAAGTAGCCACAAAATTACAAGGGTGTGTTGTTGAAACCCTAAACGCTGACTATTGCCTACCTACAGATTTCTTATTATGGAAGAAAAAATAAACCCTTATCTGTTAAGGTCAATGAATGTTGAGTTTTTTGTTAGGATGCAAAAGCATCTTCACTAACACTTATGTATAGGTAGGTAGGGATTTAGGTGCTGAATTTTGTATATAATTCTTATTTATAGCATTGCTTCTGGGGAAAAAATGTTCTGGGTTCAAACAGAATTATGAATTTTAAACAATTAATACACAATGCCCTAATCGATAAATTAGTTCAGATGTTCGTTTTCATTATATCTCCCTCAACCTCCTACTCTCGCTAGCACCCATACACACATTTGTGCGCTCACACCTGCTCCAAGACCTATATTTGCCCCTATTACCTAGTGATGGGATGATAAATTGGTTTCATCTTAGGCGCCAACAGAGATAGATTGCTAGTGGCTGTCTGGATCACTATGTTGAGAATAATTTTGAAGCAGACGACACAACTCATAAGGAAGAGTGTTGTGATCAATCGGCCAAGTCTGCCATGGATGTGAAAAATGGAGCAGCAGCACCTGTGTTTTTGTAACAGTTGACCTGATCCAGTGTATCAAATTTCAATTGCTCAGCTGAGTGTAATCCCTTCTCTTCTCTTAACCCTGTAGGTAGAAGTTTAGCATTTTCAAACTGGGACATTTAGTCCCTAATGTTGGCTTTAGTTTACTATCTAGAAAGTCAGAGTATGCTAAATAAGACAATAACTGGCTAGAGTATTTAGGTCAGAATTGTATAGAAAATGTCATATCTTAAAAACCTTTAATATATGCTGTGCTAGCCATGGGGGTGCACCACGTTCCTCTCCCTTCAAGGAGGAACTTGCCATTTAGCTGCAAGAAATATGAATAGCGAACAGCCTCCAGTTACAGAGCCTGCAGAATCCACCTTCACTTTAAGCCAAGGCCATGTGCTTCCTAGGTGGACCCAGACATTGACTGAACATGGTAGGGGGTTCATGGCCTGGCCATATCTATCCGATGCAGGGCTCCGCTACAGGCAATCTTCGCTCTGGGACTCCCATCATATTAGCTGAGACTTCGTCAGATCTGCATCATGGTCTGACGCACTCCCAGATCCATTCTGCTTCCTTCCACCTCTCCTTTCATAAGTGCCAGGGCAGCATCCCTGCCCCACCTTGGTACCTCCCTCTTTATCTTTCGCAGGTGTGACCCCCTCCTTCTCAAGCACTGCTAAATCCATCAGGGTGTCTGCTTCCTGGAGATTCCAAACTGATACACACCTCTGCTATGGATATGCCTATTTAAATTTACAAGGCATTTACATTAAATGTCCAACAGGTCAAAAGAGGCAAAGTACTATATTGGCTTTGGCATCAGAGAATATTGATTAAAATCCCAGACACTAATCACAGAGTGCCATCGAACTAGTGTCTTCATCCTTAAAATGAGGATGATGATGGTGATACTTGATGGGGCTGTGTGAGGATTAAATGAGGTCATATCCATGAAATTGATTTCTAAACTATTAAGCACTGTATAACGTTTAGTTATCACTATTATTTTTATTATTTCAAGTGATTTTAAACATCAATTACCAGCTAATTAATTAACATACCTTTATAAATATTTATTGAGCCCTCACCATGTAATTAGAGTTGATCCAGGAAATGAGAAAGACAAAGTTCGTGCTCTAGTGAATCTCACATTTTCTAAATTAACCTAGTAAATATGAGTTTCATTTAAAATATACTAATAAGTTAGCAACAGTTCACTAACAGGGGCGGCCATCTTCCTGGCTGGGTTCGACTCTAGACTATAATAGCAGTTTGGCCTCACCCTGGGGTTTGTCTTTGTTGATCTTTGCTGCTGAGCTGCCTTTTTTTTTCTTTTGGTTTCTTCATCCTTGATGCTGTGAATCCTGCAGGGGGCTAACAGACTAGTGCGATCCTTCCTACTACACCCACGGCTCAGCAGGCTGTGCCACTTGCCTTATGCACTTGCTATTTTTCTCTTTGCTTTTCTCTGCTTTCTGACCCTACCTCACTTTTCCTGAACACTTGCTACGTCTCCCCTCTCTGCCCCCATTTCTCTTCTCTTCACTTTTGCTTTACTCTCCATTTCTCCAGGTGGCCTTACTGTTTGCGTACAGAAGAACAAACTTCCTGGCAGCGGTACACCTGCACTACCCAGGAAGACGCCTCCCAGGAAACAAGACCTCTGCTTCTGACACTTCCTGGAGCTGGGTTAGCCGCAGGAATCAACATGTGTCTTTGAGACATTTCAGATTAACTGGGGCCTCAGCGAGGGAGAGAGGGATGGAGCCATCCCTTACAGGCTACAGTCAGGGCCAGCTGGTCACCATCCACTGGTTGGCCTCTGGCTATGCTATGGACAAAGTCAATTGTCTGCATAAATGCAAAACCCCCCGGGGCCAAAACAGGAATGGCTCACCACATTCCTCACTCATAATTTTTAAAATGGATTTTTCAGTTTTTGCCCTAATATCTAGAAATCTATATAGGTTAGTGGCTATCAAAAATTTTGATCATGCTCTCCCATCAGAAATAAATATGTGTGTGCATAAATATATATACACACATATATATGTATGTGTATTTGTATACACACAAATATTTGTATACCTGAAACAAAAGTTTCACAAAACAATACTTAACCTTCATTACATGCAGAGCTCAAATTTTTGAATCTCATTTTAATCTAGTCTATCTTAATAACTTTTTTAAAATGCTGGTATTGACCTAGGGATTTTTAACCTGTGTGTGCGTGTGTGTGTGTGTGTGTGTGTGTGTGTGCCATTCCTACCCAATGTGGTGAAGCCTATGGATCCTTTCTTGGAGAGATGTTTTTAAATGCATAAAACAAAACTCATAGGATTACCAAGGAAATCAATTATATTAAAGTACAGTCCTAGCCTCGGGCCTCTTGCGGGGAGGGGGCAGTGTCCACGGACCCAGGTTAAGAACCCTGCATGAATGCATTGATTTCACACACAGCTGACTGCTGAGCCACAACCTGCAGTTTGGAAAATATGGCTGTAGACAAAGCCTTGGAACATTTTGTAGTAATTAAATATTTTAGATGCTTATTATCTTGTCACGGTTTTAACACTCTCTTTTCCCTCCCTTTCCCTATGCTCCCCTATCCAGTCACCTCCCACGCATGCACACAGATATACACACACGCACGCACACACATACATGTGTGCATACCCATGCACAAAGCACACACAGCACATACACATGCATGCACACCATGCAGATCTTAGGTCACATATATGGAACAAGACAAGGTACTAGACCACTGGGTCCAGCCCCTCCTGTGTCCCCAGTCCGGCTCCCTGACTGCCCCTCAGTCCCGGCTCCTCTGGTTCCTGCCTCAGAACTACTCCAAAGGCTCGTTTTCTCTGTGGGACGGTGCTCACCATCAGGGCTTTCTTGTTTTCTTTCACCGCATTGTGAGCTGCCGGGAGCATTCTGCCCCAGAATAATGGTGGAGACTGGTGGTGGCACAGCCCAGAGCCCCGACCTTTATTTTCTCAGGCTTCAGTGGACCTTCCGTGGCAGGTGTTTCCTTCTGATAGTCGGCTTCTGCCTCCCCCAACAAAGCAGTTCCTCCATGTGTCACTCCAGCCTGCAGCTGAAGCTCTAACTCGGCTTGCGGTGGCCATGCCGAACACACCGCATCCCCAACATGGAGCAGCCTAGCGAGGGGACGCAGGGGGAGAGGCAGCTACTGGCACAGCTAAATTACGCAAATGCTTTCTCAAATTGCTACTGCAGTTTCCTGCTGCCATAGCAAAAATGCCCAGGGTGAACTGTTTTCTCCTTTGTGTGTAGGCAGATGATGGTTATCTGAGCTGATTCCAGGCAACAGACAGTGACAGAAGGTCCCCTTCTCTAGAGGTATGTTATGCGCTGAGTTGCGTCTCCCCAAAAAGATATGTTGCAACCCTAACCCCCAGTGTCTCACAATGTGACCTTATTTGGAGATAGGGTGCTTTTGGAGATAATCAAATTAAAATGAGGTAATTAGGATGTCTAATCCAATAAGACTGATGTCTTACAAAAAGGTGAAATTTGGGCACAGAGACAGACACTCGTAGAGGGAAGACAGCCATCTATAAGCCAAGGAGAGTGGCCTAGAACATATCCTTCCCTCACAGCCCTCAGAAGGAGCCAACCCTGACTTTGGACTTCTAGCTTCCGGATTGTGAGACAATAAGAACAGCACCTCTGCCCGTTCTTCTGACTTTGAAGTCAAAATGGGGAACAGAGGGTGTTTCCCAGCTGTGTGGCCCCAGGCAGCCTGGCATTTCAAAGGACAGATGAAGGGCTGATCACACCCCTGCAATACCAAGGGGGTTCAGGCTTCTTGTGACCAAAACAATTTTCATACTCCCATGAACAAAGAGGAAACAGGAGGAAAAAGAACTTATATTTACTTCCTCTTTGGGGTAAGAGCAAGTCCCAATGCTCTAGAGTTGATTCTATTAGCAGAACTCTCTGACCCCAAATTTGAACGTTTTTACCACACCCAGTACTCATAATTTTTAAAATAGATTTTTTGAGTTTTACCCTAATGACTAGTAGGCTATAGACCACTGACTATTTTTTATCATGCTCTACAGTTAGAAATGCAGACATGCAGAACAGGGCCTCAGATGTGTTCAGCCCGATCACTCCATGTAGGTAGGAGGACGTTGAAGCCCACAGAGGAGATAGGATTTCCCCAAGGTCACACAGCAGGAAGGAGTGAGTCAGAGCCTCAAATCCACATCTTGTGCCCTCTCCTCCCAGGTCTCCATCACTGTCAGGCTGCCATGGTGCATCCTGCTAAGGAGGTTTCCCCTATAAATTCCCACACCTTGAAAATTAAATTTTCTTCATTCACACCTTGCCACCCTTCCCTCATGCAAGCATTTGGAAGTTGAAAGGCCACAGAGGCTTTACGAAATTACTCAGAAGAATTGACAAGCCACTAATGACGAAAGTCTTTATTTCAAAATCTCCGTTTTTCCTGAAGATAGCTTTTTTTTCCCTCAGAAGAAACTAAATTTTTCCTTCTCTGGTATACTTCTAACTGTGCCTAGGCCTTCCTTTTCAAACTCATTTGAAATAGTTCTTTCGTCACTCTTCAATGGTCCCTTTTTTAACAAATGAAATTCTAAAACTTTTTTTATCTTCATTTATTAACTGTTAGTCCTTTTCCTTTATCATAATTCACTTTTCCTATAGCGTTCAATGAATTATACAATTAATTACTTTTTCGGCTTTCAAACGGTTTGCTATTGTATATGTCATGGTTTTCTTCTGGATGAGAAAACACTTATTTCACACAATAGTGCCATTGCTTTTATTATTCTTCTTGTCACTGAGGGGGGAAAAGACCAAGAACCAAACAATAAGACTTTTATTTATAGCCTCTGGGGAGCTGTCCTGAGGGTCACTACAAGCCTCTGTCATTGTGTGCTTCCATCTTGGACGTGCCATCTGAGATGCACCGACTGGCAGGAGTCTTCCAGACCAGGGAGTCTGATCCCCTCGTTTCAGAGAAGAAACTGAGGGACATATATCATCCCAGGGCCACCCAGCTAACTAGTGCCAGATCCAGAACTGAGCTTCAGGTCTCTGAACCCCAATCTGCTGTCTTTTCAACTGCCAATAAATCCCCAGATTTCTGTCTGAACTCTCTGAGTTCATCCCAAGCTAGTGTTGTAATCCACTTGCTTTTATCTCAGCAGTATGGAGGAAAGGGAATGGCATGATTCTTGGCTCAACAACATGCGTTTACATAGTAATTTGCATAATCTGGTTGATTAGTTTCATGTTGCTCCAACTCCAACCTTCGAGCTGTCTTCACAAGTTCTTTCATGTGTCAGAATCCAGAAGCTGTCAGCAGGATCCTGCACATGGCCTCATAGGGGTGAGAGGATGGGCTCTGGCATCAGACCCAGGCAAGTTGTTAATGTCCCGCTGCCTCAGTTTTCCTGTATGTGAAATAAGGACACTGGTAGCACTGCATCATGCTGCTTTTTGTGAGGGTTACATGAGATAATGCATGGAAAGGGCTTCATACTTGTAACAACTCAATAAATATTAATGATTATTCCAGCTACCAATACGGAAATACTGCATGATAGTGGCTTAATAAAAGTTTATAAGGGCACATAAAAGAGTAATTAGTGCAACTGCGACGACTGCAGTGCGGTGCAGTAGAAATCATTTTGGCCTGTGAATTGGGAAATCTGATCTCAGACCCAGCTCTGACACTAATGAGCTGTGTGGCCATGGAGGAGCTGTCTCACCTTTCTGGCTCTCAATTTCTTAATCAGCAAATCGAATTCTAATCTCTAAAGGGGAGAGGGCAACTCCCCGAGAAGTACAACTTAACTGACTCACCACCAGTCAAAGCAACCCCATCTCACACCAGAAAAAGGTGAACCCCTGCCAAGAATGATTGTCCTCTCTTCAGTGAGGAAGCTGGTTCCTCGGTCCACCTCCATGAGCAAAATAATTACTGGGTCATCACTCTGAAGCACCCTGGCCCCAAAGCAAGAATAATTCCATCCTTGCCTTCATGGGGGCCACCTGCCTGAACTCAAGCCAGAGAAGGGAGCAGATGAACAATGAATGTCACAGCAATTAGTTTTGGCAATTAAGCAGGCAATTAGTTCTGCAGCATGTAGAATGGGAGGAGAAAGTAAATCAGCACTGAGAGGTGACAGGGAAATATGATTAGGACATCAGGTTCCAGTGACACCAGGTGGAAAGGCATGCATCAGGGTCCCAGCTTCCCCTTCCCCACTGCTGCCATGGCAAAGGAGGCTCTGGAAAGTGGCTGCTTTCAGCCCCGCTGATCCGGTCTTTCTCAGGCACACCTCACACCTCAGTGTCCACTCCAGGCTAATGATCTTGCTTGGTTTCTCACCAAGAATTCTGCCCACAGTGTTAAATAAATGGACTAGTAGTTTCCTGGGGACTGTCCTCTCTTAGCTGAGAATACATTTGTTTTGTTTTTATAGCTTTGATAGCTCATCTCTAAAGACAAATCAATTTCATATTTTTGTTGGGGCGGGTGGGAGGCAGACATTATATAATTGTATGATACAGTGAGGGCGAAAAATGGAGCCTGGGCTTGAATTCCAGCTCCAGTACTTACTAGGCTCTGATCTTTAGTTTCTTCAGCTCCAAAGTGGGCATAATAATAGGATTTCCAGGTAAAATACATGACACTTCAGTATCTCTTGTCAAAGGACAAATTAATTTTACATGGGGAGCAGGCTTATATTAAAAAAATTATTTCTTTTGATCCGAAAGTCAAATTTACCTGGTCATCTTCTATTTTTATTTGCTACATCTGGCAACCCTAGATAATAATAATAACAGTATCTACCTCAGAAAGTTATTGAGAAGATTAAATCAAACACTGTATTTAAAATCCCTAACAGAGTGCCTAATAAGGAAGCAAAGGAACTAAAATTTCTTTCTTCTCACTTCCCTCTGCCATTATTATGTGAACGGTTAGACTTGTTCTACTGAGACCCTAGGTATAGAGCAATGGGCTGGTTTTGATGCAAGACAAGGAAAAACCTTTCTCATGGGCTGCCTCAGGCAGGGGGTTCGAGCCCAGTCCAGATGCCTCTTGAGGAAGAGAGTCAAACACCAGCAGAGTGGCTGGATGTGGCCCACAGGGCTCCTTCCTACCCTGAGAATTCAGAACCGGTATTTCCAACTGTGCTCCTCATGATTAAGAACTGAGACCAGCTTAGGAAGACACAGAAGTACAATCAGGGCATGCGGTGACGGAGCGGGCAGCCAGCTCAGAAGCGGTTTGTCCGACACATTCACAACGATTCTTAGGAAGAATTGGGCTAAAATCCTGCGCTAGGGTTTGCACTTGAAGGTACTCAGTTGGTGTTCTCATGACCCACTAAGCAAAGACACCTTCAGGGCTAGGGCTTATGCAATTATGGGAGCCCTCTTTAAGAAAAAGAATGTAAAATTACAAACACAAAATTAGGCGTGCAAGTGAATATTTACTTAGAATGAGAAATTATATCATGACAAATTACAGGAGTGCTGGAGAATTAGGCCCCTTTCTTCTCGGATCTCGTTAAGCAATTTACCAGAAATGCTGACATAGAAATGTTTCCTGATTGTAACCCAGCTTCCTTTTCCCACCTGGAACTCTCCATAACTCTTAGCAACCCAAGTGCTCGCAGGGCCCCTGCATGTGAAGGGACCTGTAAATTAGGCTTTACTACTTTCATGATACATCTTTTCTTGTGCTGAACTGAATACCTTTCTTAATATAATTTTATTTTTAAATTTGTAATTGATATGTATTAATAATTGTACACATTTATGTGGTACATGCACTATTTGCTACATGTATACTATATGCAGTGACCAAATCAGGGTATTTAGCATATCCATCACCTCAAACATTTATCATTTCTTTGTGTTAAGAACATTCAAGTTCCTCTCTTCTAGCTATTTTGAAATATATAATAAATTATTGTTAACGATAGTCACCTTATTGTGCAATGGAACACTAGAACTCATTCCTCCTGTCTACAGTTTTGTAACCACTGACCAGCCTTTCCCCTCCCCTCCCCTGTACCCTTCCCAGTGTCTGATAGTCACTATTCTGCTCTCTACTTTTGGATTCTACATACGATATTTGTTTTTCTGTGCCTGCTTTATTTCACTTGACATAAGGTCCTCCAGGCTCATCCATATTACTACAAATAACAGGATTTCTTTCTTTTTTAATGCTGAATAATATTCCATTGTGTATATATACCATGTTTTCCTTATCTATTCATCTACTGATGGACACTCAGGCTGATTCCATGTCTTGCATATTGGGAATCGCCTAACTGAATGCAACCACGTTTATTACACAAACAATACTGTAAGGGTGTTAATGGGGAACAAAAGAAAAGAAGTGGGGACGGAACTCTCATAATCCCACCATTTTAACCACCCATCTGTTTTTTTTTCCATCTTCCTTTTCAGTCCATCTCACATATGCATAATCTATATACTTGAATTCATGGTATGGATATAATTTCATATTCTTTTTCGCTTAACTTGCCATCATTTCCCTGTGGTTCTCTATTGTCTCAATGTGATATTTCAAGGTTGCATGGTAATCCACTATCTTGCCATTGTTGGAATTCATATTATACAAAAGAGAATTATGAAGATAGGAACTGAATTTTAGCCTGACTATGGACAGTTCTAACTACCAAAAAAATCTTTTTTAAAAAAGAAAGAAAGACCATTGCAACATTGTAATTCACAGGGGCATAAATAATCTGTCAATTTAAAGAGAAAAAAATTAGTCAAACCAATTATTAGGCGTGGGCAGATAAAGAAACTATTAGCAGGTTAGAGTTCCACTTTTCAACTAATTTCTTCAGTTAAGCCACTGAAACTCGAGTGAGAATGACCCTTCTCATGGGGTAACTAAATAGAATAAATAGAGATTGCCATGTGACTGGGTACCACAGTGGACGTATTTTTGTCCCCTAAGAAGTATTTCCTAATGGAAAGTACTCCTACTGGAGTCACACCATGCCAATTCTGTGTCAATAATTTAATTATGTCAATTAGAATGCAAATTATTCCACAAAACACTGTAAGGACCCTCACTCTGAAAATTTTCTGAACAGAACCTTTCCATAGCGCTCAGTATCTCTCTCTTCCTTACCAGGTGGAAATTAGGAGTGGAGCACATGATTCATAACTTCACAAACGGTTCCTGTGGGTGGACTCACATCACTCACAGCCGCCTTGCAAGCCCATGGTGACACCCTCTTACCTTTTACTTTCCCAACTTCTCGGTGGGGTGCAGCAACCAAACCACCCTGCGGGGCTTTGACTTTTTAAAACTCCAGTATAAAAAAAATGGGCAGAGAAGACATGGCGAAAGAATCCAGACCTCCTCTTCTAAATTCTCTGAGTGTCATATCAGGCAGCAAGCTCAGACTCTGAAATGTCTTTTTTGTGGTTTGGAACTGTTTCCACAGCCCATCCAATTTATAAGTAAAGGTGATTACAGCTCATCACAACTCACTTACAGCATTATACCAAGATGGATATAAGCTACCAAAATTACGGCTAAGTCATTTTTAGAATGAACTTTCACATTGGTGGGCATGACTCATCTTATTTTGGGGTTCCTAATATATCAAAAGTTGTTGCAAAGGTCCCTTATTAGGTTTTTAAATCTGCATCTCTCATGTTCTCATATTTAGGGCAGGATGGGGGATCTGACAGCATCAGAGTGGAGGCTGGGTGCTGGGCCAGGTCTGAAAGGACAGTGGCTGTTTCAGCTAGAGGTGTCTTGGGTCCTGTGTTGTGACAAGGGCAAGGCTTAGACACTCCTAATCCTCAACATGCAAGATTGCATCAGACTTTATGGCTTCCATGCCTTGCAATGAAAAGCAAGATTTGGGGGGTAACTACAAAGAACTGATTCCACACAGCCTCCTCCGGTATCATCTTCCCTTTGCATCAGTGACTCACCTGGTGTCACAGGGATAGTGATGATCAAAGGCCTTCTGCCTGGCAAAGACAAAAATGTGTACGTTTATTTTATCCTTTTAATTTTATAAAAGCCAACATCTATGTGAACCCAAAACAGGGAATGACGTACTGACCAGCCAATTTTCTCACTGAAGCTTTTGTAAAATGAAATTTTCTTTCCTTCCTATTTTTATGCTGTCTTATAGTGTTGCTGGCATGGGTAACAATCATATTTGGCACTTCTGTCGTGCTTTTCATCCAAAGATTTCAAAGTGCTCCACAACAGGATTTCATTTTCACAGCGGGGCAGGGAAGAAGGTCAGCTCTGTTATGCCTAGTGAGCAGACAGGACGCTGAGAGGTGACTTGACTTATACTCGAGCCTGCAAAGCTTCACTGACAGAAGCAGGTGAGAGCCCAAGCTTCCTAATTCCTAACTCAGTCTGCTGGTCACTTGTCCCAGCTGACGCAGCCTCTTCTTCTAAGGGTTAACCATTAGACCCAGCATGACATATTACGAACAGCTTGTTAAGTGTCTGACCCCAAGGAGAAACTAGAAGCCCAGATAAAAAGAGGTTAGATTTGTTTTCGAGAAATATTTTTCAGTCTTTAAAAACTTGGACAAAGAAGCCTAAAAACTTAGTGCAAATCTACTGGGTGAAAAATGGCTACCAGATTTCAATACTTGAAAATATCAAAGTATTGGCAAGACAGCCAAGCAACAGGAATCTTATACTCTGCAGTTGGGAATATAATTAGTACAACCATTGGGGAAAACAATTTAGCAATGGCTTGTAAAATTGACATGCATATAACTTCAACCCAGCAATTCCACTCCCATGTGTATACTCTAGAGAAATTCTTGCCCATAGACACCAAATATATATATGTATATATGTGTATATATATTCATGAAATGAAATATTATCCAGTGGTAAGAATGAATGAACTATATCTTCCATAAAATATGGATAAATATATATAGAACTTAATGAGAAAAAGCAAGACTGAGATGAAGAGATAAAAGAAAAATCTATTTTTGTAAACCTTAAAAATATGAAAACTAAACATATGCATAGAGGCACAAATATATATAATATAACTGGTTTTTTAAAAGCAAGGAAATAACAGAGGTACAATTAAGATGACAGTTCCATTTTGGGGAATTTTGGGATCTCAGATTGGGAAGGAACATAGAGTAGTTAGTATGTTCCAGTTCTTAGATTGGGTGGTGGATTTGTGTGATTTTGTTTTGCTTTTGTCTTCAAAGTTACATATATAATGCACATATTCTTTTCAAATATTACAAAATAATTTTAAGTCGGTGCACATGGGCTAAGAGTAAAACACCAAAAGAGACCTTTAAAGGGAAGCATATACCTCTGCCAAGGGTGCGTTTGCATGTGTGTGCAGGGTTTAATATACCACTTAAAGATCATAAACATCTAACATTTTTGAGTGTCAGTATTTTAAAAACATCTGTCAAACAATAAATCCAGGAAAGTGTTTGAAACAAGTATGACATAAAAAGAGTTACTATAGTTTATAAAGAGTTCATAGAAATTAAGAAGCAAGACGTTAAAACGCAATACAAAATCTGGAAATATATGAACAATTTCAACAAAAGTCAAATAAGAAAGATATGGAAGAGGTTAGAACTTCATTAGTAGACAAAGAAATGCAGGTTATTTAGGACAACTTTCTTTTTAAACTATACCATTTGTGAAGATTGAAAATATTCTCAGTGCTGGCAGGAGTTCAGTGGAGGGGGCACCGACACAGCCTTTTCCAGAAGCATTTTAGACATGGGATTCAATAGCTTTGACTAAGACCGTAACTTTTCACCCAGTAAGGTCCTGGAAACCTCTCCAAAAGAAATCATTAGAAACCCAAAGATGTTCACAGCCACATTATCTTTAACAGCAAAAGTTAGCCTAAATGCTCACCAGTAAGAGAATGGTTAAATAGAGTACAGTGCATCCTCAATGAAAATGATGCCATCATTAGCAATGGTGTTTTCAAAAAGTATTTTTTGATATGGGAGGATGCTTATGCTAAAGGAAAATCAGCATACAAAATTGCTTTTACAGCACAATTTTAGATTTATAAAATACATGTGTACACTCACATGTGAAAAGAAAAGCTCATGGATGGTGTTGAAGGGGTCAAATAGCCACCTTTCCATTGTGAGCTCCTGTGTGGCTTTTAGTTTTTTCTTTGTTTTCTTCCATAGTGTCTGCAGGGACTTTTCTAGTTTAATAATAAATTTTATTAAGTAATGTAAATTTAAATTTTTTTAAGTAATAGAAAATATTTACAACGGAAGGGTGGGCATGTCCTGTAACACAGTAATGCTGGGCCATACAGCGTCCATGATATGATGACCATTGTTTCAGTTTACTCAGGACTCTCCCAGTTTCAGCAAAGAAAGTCCTGTGTCCTGAAAAACCTATGAGCCCTGGGGAAATCAGGGACAGTTGGTCACCCTACCATTTGGCCTGAGAGACTCATTGGAGTAGAAAGATTTCCTCGCTTTAAATTGTAACAGGAGTCTTAATGATTCTTCCAGTATCCCTATAGAAACGGCTATTGTGGCCTTGCAGATTTATGAAGACTTTTAAATAAGTCACATTTTAAAGAGCTTGTTGGAAACAGAGCAGATTGCAAAAATGCTAACTAGGCTGGTTTAGCCACATTACACAAGCTCTGAATGTGCACTCAAATAGGTCAGGAAACAAGAACTAGCTCTTGTCTTGGGAAGAGGAGCCTATTTCTCCCATTTCATTCTTTGTTCTGTACATATTCTTTCCTTCTGCAGAGTGGGAGTGGCAGGTGTATCATGCTGCCAGAGAAAAACTGAGCGCTGGGAAATGCAGCTTAGAGGGTGAGGCAAGTTCCCCAGGTTAGGGCTAAAACCCTATAGAAGAATGAGATTCAGGTAAGAACTGTCTTTACAAAATCGGGCCAAATCCCCTCCTAAACTAAATCTCCAGGAAGTTTTTCTACAACTTTGCTTAGGAAAGCATCTTGAAAATATAATGGAACTAGGATACTGGGTATGCTAACAGCAGTCTCTGTGTCACAGAGAAGAGCAGTGAGTGGCAGGCGAGGGGGTGGCGAGGAGTCAGAATGCCTACGTGTGTGAGGCAAGCCTTTGCCACCTCCCAGATGCGTGAGGACTTTTGAGCAGTCAGCCACTCTCTGTGCCTCAGTTTCCTCATGTATAAAATGGAGCACCTACCTCATAGCACTGGGAGGTTTACACATGTTACAGGTAATAAGCAGCAGTGCTTGCAGATGGGCACGCAGGTGGTTTGTTAGGGAGTGTGCCTAAAATCAGCCCAGGAGCAGCGAAAGGAAGGAAGCAGGATTGCGCAGAGCCAGGAAGTTGAGCCGTGATGAAGTCTCCACAGAGCCTCAGTGGAGAGACCCTCCAGGTCTACCCTGAGTTGGGGCGGGGACCCTGGTGTGGCAGCCCTGAGAGTCACCTCTCCCGTCTCCTCCCACAGAGCCAGCGGCTGGAATCTGAAATTCATCGCTGCATTTGAGCCTCCCAGGCCACACTTCGCCCGGCTGCGCCGCCAACGACAGAGCTGGCAGGGACACTCAGGCAGGCCCTTTCCTGGAAAACAGGGTCCCATCTGAGAGCCGATTTTTGTCTGGAGAAATCCCCGATGGCCTTGCTCAATCTTCTTTAGATTCCAGGACAATCCAGGATTCGTCCCCGCAACCTGCCTTCCCTCTCTTCTTTGCTTAGGATCAGCCTTCTCTGGCTTCCCAAAAATTGGTGATGAAGACGACATGATGTGCCGCCCGAATCCGCCTTTAGGAACTGATTTTAAAGTTTTGTTTTAATTCCCTTGAATTTTATTTTTTGAATATGTAAAGCTTTATGTGGTTCGAAGGCCCAAACTAAAAAAACTAAATGAACGGGAAGTATAATCAGAGAATTCAAGCGCCCACCCTGAAAGGCAGAAGACAGGGTAGAGAAATTGTTCTAGACTAAAGGAAACTAAAGATACACAGCGACCAGTTGGTTGGGGGGGAATCCACCTATTAATATCTAGCTATTAATATGTATCTTGCTAGATATAAAAAGCAAATACAGCAAAAATGCTAAAAATTGTTGATCTAGGTTAAGAACATTATAATGTTCTTTGAGTGTTTCTGTGGATTTTTGAAAGATTTCAAAAATGTAAATTGTTGGGAAAAGTAAGAAATCTCTCCTTGTCGGAGGGTCCAGCACTTGGGTTCCTATTTATCTGTAAATATATTAAGACATAAAAGCCAATTAACATGGCCTCAAGGAGAGCAAACAAGTCAAACACTAAATCTCTGACCTATTTCTTAAAAGTAAAGCAGGAATTCATAGAGAGATCTCTAGGTTTTCATACAAGACACCTTTTAATTTTCGCTAAAATTCTAGACAGAAGAACTATTTAAAAAATACATGATTTGTGAGCACTGAGAAAGGAAAGCAATGATTACTAGGAGACGACATATGTTCATTAAGAAAAGGTCATGCAAAACACATCTCTTTTTTTCCCCCAATGGGGAACATCAAAGACATAATACAATTTAATTACAACAAAGCATTCGAAAAAGCTGATCATATTGGCTTCGTGATTAAAATGGAAAATACAGCTGAGCTATTAGCAGAGCACTCTTTCCACCCTTCATTTCTTCTTTTGTTCATTCATTCATTCGGTATTAATCATGTGTCCAATACTATGCTAGAAAAACACAGCACCCTATTAAAATTAATGAATACATTAATGCCAACTTAGACCTCAAGGAAATTTCTGAAGATGTTTCCAAGGTGTCGGTTAGGACTAAAAGCATCAGAATTACATGTGGTGTTTGTTGCAAATGCACATTCCTGGAGTCTCATCCCGGCTTAGTGAATCAAAATTTCTGGAAATGGGACTTGGGGAACTGCACATTTACAAATGTCCTAGGTAATTCTTTCGCACACTAACGTTTGAGACTCACTGCTAAAACTGATTCTTTGCCCTCTATTCTGAAATTGTAAACATTTTAATCAGTGAATTGAGTGAATTCCAATACAAACTTTGCCTTTCAAATTTGTAGATGACTGAAAGTTGGAGGTAAAGCTGATAAACCATATTAAAGAATCAAACTTGAAAAAGACCTTGGAAAAGGAGAAGGGTGGAATGAAATTAACAATATACAACTTAATAGGGTTAAATGTTAAGTTCTACATCGAAGTTCAAAGAATCAACTACTTAAATATAAGGTAGGAAAGCTCTGGATTGACAGCAGTTCACTTGAAAAAGATTTAAAGTTCAATGAGAGTCAAAAATGTAATATTATTTCCAAAAAAAAAAACTAATACAAATTTTAGGATGCATTAAGAGAAATCAGAATCAAGGAAGGGAGGAGCAAGGTTGTATCCATGATGTTCTGCATTGGCAAAGCACATCTATTTGAAAATATTTAAGTCCCTAATGTTTAAAAGACATTGTCGAACTACGGTGTGCCCAAGGGAAGGTGACTAGACAGTGAAGTATCTTAAACTCACAACATGTGAAGAATGAGTGAAGGAACAGGCTGTGTTTCACACAGAAAAGTGAAGACTCAGTTGTAATAATAGCTGACTTTATAGGTTGAAAGGCTATTACTTAGGGAAGGAATAACTTTTTCTATATGGTTCCACAGAAAAGAGCTGAGAACATTGGGGCAAAGTTACAGGGAAGTTATTTTTGGTTTAATGTAAGAAAGAATTATCTAAGAATTAGAGAGCTCTATATATAGAATCGTCTATTGCCCTCATGAGATAGTGAGTTCCGGCAATAAGTTAAAACACCTATCAGAAATATTGTGTAGAGGATTCTAATCAATCAATTAATCAATCAAGGGAGGTGCCATGGTTTGAATGTTTTTGTCCCCTCCAAAATTGATATTGAAATTTAATCCTCAATGCAACAGCATGGCCTTTAGGAGATGATTAAGTCATGAAGAATTTTTCCTCAAGAATAGGATTAGCACCCTTAAAACACCTCAAGGTTGATGGGAGCTCCCTCTTGCCCTTCCATCCTTTCTGCCATGTGAGAACACACATTCTCCACCCCTGCCCAGAGAATGAAGCAACAAGGTCTTGGAAGTAGAGACCAGGCCCTCACCAGACACCACACCTGCTGCCACCTTTATCCTGGACTTCCAGCCTCCAGAACTATGAGAAATAAATTTCTGTTCATTACAAATTACCTCATTGCAGTTATTTTGTTATAGCAGCACTAAAGAACTAAGACAGGAGGCTTTGTATGAACCAATAGTGATGGTGGGTTAGGAACGAAGAAGCATATTTAACTTGGCTTGCTGTAACTGAAATGCAAACTAAAAAAAAAAGGAAAAGGAAAATAAATAAGAAACATAGCTACATTACATGGCATATTCCTTCAAACGAAGATTGCATCTTTAAATTTCTATACAGTTTACCCAGAATGTTGGTTTCAATGCAAAGCCTTCAGATCCTTATCAGGTTATATCAGTTGCTCATCCTTCCAAAGGAATTGGTTTCCGACATATTTTAGAGGGGCTGTTTTGGAGAAGGCAAGAGTCAGAATGCCCATGTCTCACTTCCACAGTCTTTTGCCAAGGAAATCTGACCATGTGGAATCCTTGAGCTCATGTGATCTTAATTCTTAAACTGTGTTATCCCATCTACAGAACAACAGCCAGCCTTGCCAGAAGTGGAAAGTGAACTTGAGGGCAAATAACATGCAAACTGGCCGGTGCTCCAGGGAGCAGCGTGGAAGCAAATCTATGTCAAAATAGGGATAATGGTGGTTAATTGAAAGAAACATATACCCTCTTTTGGAGATTTCTACATTTAATACTCGAATTGGTTTGCACATTTGGAAGATGGAATAGAAGCAGAAGATACTCAGAAAGAAAGTTAGCTGTAGATATTATAAGAGGCCATTGGATATTCTGAAGTTAGAAGTAAGCAAAAGCTGTAAGAAACCCTAACCAAAAGATATACAAATGGTGGGAAGGGTAGCTCATTGGTAGTTGGGAGTAAGAACTATTGAAGCAGATATATATGTACCCTTGCCAGAGTTATCTGAAGGGCAGAGGAGGAAACAATCTACTGCCTGCCCAGGTAGTGTCAAGATAAGTCAGTGGCTAGAGCCATCTTGGATGTTTGCACTAACTCTGTTCTTTGAACAACATCCCAGCCTCCAGCATGAATTGTTATTCGGCTCTTGCTATTGTCCTTATCTCCATGAGAATCCTATGTAATACCTTTCTTACTTTCCATTTCACTAAAAAAAAAAAGAAAAGCACGTGTACTACTAGCAGTTGGTGACATAGCCCAAGCAGCTTATCACAAGCTCAACATTTCTTTGCACTCTTGTGTTGTTTTTATCTTTAAAATTTCATGAGAAATTGGCATTCTTCTCCTTAAGATATCTGTATTAGTTTTTATATAAAAACAATGTTTAATCCATTTATTAAAATGAATAATTTAGGGAGATGTGCTACATGTTTTGTTTAGTTGCTTCTCATAGTTCTTGATCAACTGCCATGGAATCTCTTGAGATATGGCTACTTCGGTTTGAGAAAATGGTTTTACAATAAACTTACATTTCTTAAGGTTATCTAAGTGACTGTTCCTTGAAGATCCTAACGAAAGCAGTGGTTTTAAGGAGATATAAATGTGTATAAATTCATGTGTGTGTGAACCCCATTCCAGAACATCATCTGAATTACTAAAGTCAAAAAACAGTATTCTAGATAATTTAGGTACTTGATAATTTATAATATGAACACGCACTACAGAAAAATGAATTTTAATGTTTAAATTGATATCTGCTTATTTGCAGACCCTTTATATCTTCGTGTATATTGGAAGCAATTATATTTTGTTTTTCTTAAATCAGTGTCAATTTCTGCCACCTTATTGTAAGCCTGAAGGAAGTCCATCTTCTTTCACCTAAACCTCACTAACGGAATAATAGGAAAAGAGGGAGAAGGCAGAAGACATGAGCAATACAAAGAGAACCAAAGATAAGGATTAGAACTCAAACTTGGTCAAGGAGTGGAGTTCTGTGTGGAGTAATTGTTTCCATTAGATTTTATTTAAAAATTAATTATGTTAAGAATGAAATGTTTTTATATGCTGAAGTGTCATTGGTAGTTATTAAATGTTATTTATTAAAATCCTAATAATAATAATTAGATTTTAAATTAAATATTGACTTCCACTAAATTAAATTTAAATAATTAAGCCTAATGTTAATGGTGAGGGATTTCAGGAGAAGAGGGAGTTCATTGTGAAACTCACTTTTTATAAAAGTTGTATATATAAATAGTGTGTTAAAAGATTATGATTTTCCAAGCCACCTTTTTTGGTGCATTGCTAGCATCTACTTTCTTTAGAAATTGGTTTGTACTTCCCAGGCCCTGTTACAACGAGTGAAACTTACAGAGAACCCACTAATGACTGTGTACACCAGTTCAGTTCAAAGGCCTTTATTGGACAGTAATGTGTACCAAGCACAATGATGAAAGAGGACTGAGACACGGCCTCTGCCCTTCCAGAGCGCACAACCTGCAGGGAGGGAGAGACTTGGAAACACACAGTTACCGTGCAGCATGATGTGTGCAAGGGGGAAATGTGGGCTGGGCATCCGTCAGGAGGCTCGGAAGAGTCTTCACAGATACGGTGGTCCCTGGGTAGGATTTTGACAGTCGAGTATCAGAAAGGAGGACTCTAAGCAGAATTCTCTGTGGGTACAGAGGTGTGAACCAGCATGGTGTGCTTGAGGGAAAGTTTTATTTCAGTAGGACTGGGAGAAATTGGAGGAAATAAATTGTAGCCTCAGTGAGAAAAGAAATGGGATCAAGGCTAGATTCATCTTTTCGCCTCTCTGTGACCTCAGGAAAATTATCTGACCTCTATAAGCTTCTGTTTCCTCATCGATAAAGTTTCTTCCTAGAGTTGTTGTGCACAGTAAATGAAATAAAGTAGCGTAAAATTACAGACAAAGACCTGGCCCCCAGCACTCAATGAAGACTAGCAACTCATGCTGTTCGTGGAGTTTGACACAGTTAAATACAGGAATGGGGACACTAGGCCCATAGTCTCACAGGACCACCTCAAACTCATCACCCTGCAAACATTGGCGGACCAGGTGCACAGCAAAGACAGAAGTCGGGGATGGGGGTTGTGTCGTGTGTTGTGAGAGTGAGAGGGAGAGAGAGACAAACAGACAGGTAGACCAAGCTTGGGAAGCAAGACATTCAGTCCGCCTGTGTCTCCTACTTCCTGACACCCAGATGATTATAAAACTCACTGTACTTTCTATAATAAAATATATATGTTAGTACTGCCCCTTTTCTTTTCATGCTAACACCTGTGCTGGACAACCAGGGAGCTTGCAGGGATTGCACACGTTTCTCTTCCACTCTCTCAGAAATCCACTGAAGTGTGGCAAATGAGCAATGCCTGTTATAATGAAACACAATACACTCTCCATAAAATCCTCATATCAAAGTCCAATCAGATGTCTTTCTGTTTTTTTGATAATACAGGCACCTCTGATTGATAGATCTGAACATCAATTTCCCTGAACTTTGTCCCCCAAGCTTGCGTCTTCTTCTGTGCTCCCCATGCTGGTCCGTGCCATCATTATACACCTACAGCACAAGTCAGGAACCTACAAGGCATCTTTGACCTCCCTCGTCTTCACCACCCACACTCAATCCTCACCAAGTCTCAGTAAATCTAACTCTAAAAACACAAGCTCATCTTCTTCCTTCCACTTTTATTGTGACTTTCTGTGTTCAGGTCCTCGTTGTTTCTTGGCAGCATAATTGTAAAAGCATCTTCACTGGACTCCCAGCACCCAGCAGAGCCATCCCACATGGTGGCAGAGAGATCTAATATTATGTAGGTATAAGGGAAATTGCATTTGTACAGGCAACAGGTTTCTTAGGCCAAACTAAGATGACTGCTGCAGTGTTTTTTCCAGTCTGGCCTCCCTGGTTAGCTGGCCTTCTGGGGAGGCATGAGTCAACATACTCATGTAACCAAGGTGTCATGTCCTGTGTGAACCCATGTGATCGCGCTTTCCCATGGCATGTTGCCACTATTGATCAGAGCCATATATAAGCGCTGGCCATGTTCTTAGCCATGCTTTCACTGCTGCTGTATCCCCCCTCCACCCCCATTAAAGAGCATGTCTCACCTCCTCACAGTAGCTCTGCTTAAAATCTTTCCAGGGTGCTCCGTTGTCTACAAAATGAAGTCCAAATATAGGGACATGTGTGGGGAGGGGACTCTGCAGCTAGCGAGTGCACTGGAGCAGGTTTTGGGAATTGAAAGAAGAGGCCAGCAGCAGCAGGTAGACGAGACATACTATTTATTGTTGGGGGGATGCTGCGCAGCGAGAATATGGCGAGCGCGCTTCTATACGGCTCAGAACAGTAGTGGCGACATGCCAAGCGAAAAGCGTGATCACATGGGTTCATGTAGGAGATAACACGTTGGTTACATAAATGTGCTGATTCATGCCTTAGCGAAAGGCCGGCTTGCCCAAAGGCCAGGCCGGAAAAAACACTCCAGCTGTCATCTTAGTTTGACCTAAGATACCTAATTCCTATACAAATGAATTTTTCCCTTACAACATGGTTCTGCACACTCTGATCCCGCCTCCCTATATAACCTCAGTCGCCACCTCAAAACACTTTTCACATGGTGTTTTGATTATACCAAGTTACCGGTTGTTTCCCAGAAAAATTCTTCCAAACCTCCACACCTTTGCATCTGTAATTCCCTCTATATAGAACTTCGCTACTCAAAGTGTGGTTCATGGACCAGCAGCATCGACATCACCTGGGTGCTTGTTGGAAGTGCATGCAGCCTCTCAGCCTCACCCCAGAACCACTGAATCAGTAGCCACGTTTTAACAAGATCCCCAGGTGATTCCTGTACACACTGAAGTGTTAGAAGAACTGCCTAGAATGCTCTTTCCTCCTACTTTGTCCATCTTGCTGCTTCTCATCTTTATAGACCAAATGCCCCCTTCCTATATATTAAGAAAAGTAACCTGCCCTTTACTATCTTGAAATAAATGTTGTAGATAACATACACTGCCTATATTCATAATTTTAAAAATTCAATGTAACACTTTCACTATAATAGGAAAAAGGCAAGTAATATGAAATAAAATATGTATTTCCATATGTAAATGCTTAGGCACAACTATATTCAAAGACATAACAAAGTAATGAAATTTTTGCCTAGAATCACTGGGGATTGACTGATACAAATAAAGATGGATTCAGGTGCATTATATTAGCGACCCAAATGCCATAAGCAATGAGACAGTCACAGATGTGACTTTTCAAGATGGCGAATGACTCTTGGCAAAGTTCCAAAGACAGCAAACACAATACTGATTTGATTCACAAGAGAGTCATATTCCTGGAAAATGCAGTTTTTATTAAAACTGTGCAAAGCATGCTTTGTGTTTATATGCGACATGAGTTAGATTTTAGGCTAAGTATAACCAGATTTTTCACCTACCTGAATGTCTGATGGTGACCTTCAAACATCATGCTGGATGCGAGATGATTCTTTGTTGTATAGGATTAAACCATACACAGCAGGACATCTAGCATTTCTGGCCTTTATCCACCAAATGCCAGAGCTGTCCTCCCATCAGTGACCACAAGTAATGCCCTCTAAAATTTCCAAACTCCCTGAAGGGGCAATACCCTTCCTGGTAAGACCCATTGGTCTGCCTGTGCTATAGCATGGACTATATTTGACCCTCCAAACCTCATGTTGAAATTTGACCCCTAGTGTTGGAGACTGGGCCTAGTGGGAGATGTTTGGGTCATGGGGGTGGATCCCTCATGAATAGATGAATGTTCTCTCTGGGGGAGTGAGTTCTTACTATTAGTTCCCACCAGAGTTGATTGTTAAACAGAGCCTGGCACCACCCTCTCCTCTCTCTCTTGCTGCCTCTTTCACCACGTGACCTCCGCACAGGCCAGCTCCCCTTCCCCTTCCACCAAGAGTGGAAGAGGCCTGAGCCCCTCATCAGAAGCAGGCTGTGGGCCAAATAAACCTCTTTTCTTTCTAAATTGCCTGGCCTCAGGCATTCCTTTACAGCAACACAATCAGGCTAAGACAGCCTGATCCACTCTAAAGCCTCCTTCAAGCCTCAGTGACAGTCACCCTCTCCATTCCTGGTGCTCTCTCAGCTGCCCTGAATGGAGTTCTGGCCCAGCCCCCACTGTAGTTTGAAATGACAGAAATTTATTGTCTCCGTGGTTCTGGAGGCCAGAAGTCCAGAATCAAGGTGCTGGCAGAGCCGTGCTCCCTCTGAAAGAGCTAGAGAAGCTCTGTTGTTCTGTGCCTCTCTCCAAGCTTTTGGTAGTCACAGGTGTTCCTTGGCTTGTACATGTATTACTCCAATCTTCTGTCTTCACGTGGCATCTTCTCCTTGTCACTGTCTCTCCCCTTTTTATAAGGACACCAGTTATATTGGATTTAAGTTTCACTCTACTTCAATATGACCTTATTGTCTTAACTTTACTAACCACATCAGGGATGTCTCTTAATCACCTTTGTACCCCCAGAGAATCACACAATCTGAAACTAAGTAAATGTTTAACAAGTTATTGAATAAATTACTTTCAAAAACACAAAAAGTAAGATAAGAAGAACAACTCTGAGAGAATGTAGATAGATTTCATCCATTAAAATGAAATGTTTCCTAATATATCTATTTTACCCTGAAGATAATATGATAAAAAATGGACATTTGGTAATTTTTCTTTTTTTCCTCTTTAAAACGTCAAGTATTTCTGCAGTTTTTATTCTTTCATTCAATGTATTCAGTACTGATTGGGCACCAGGCACCGAGCTACACATTCCTTTGACAATTTCATCATGGGTCATGAGAAATAGCCAAGTACATAACAGTATATTTAAATGTGACTTTATGCCTCTGTGGTGGTATCAAGAGAAGGAGTGATTAATTCTGAGCAAGGGATTTGGGGAGAACTTTTCAGAGGATGGGATCCATACCTTCCATATATAATACTATAAAGATTCATATTTTGAAACTCTCATATAAAGACAGTATGAAGAAATATGTGATTTATTCACTGATGGCACTTTTCACAGTCTCTCAAAAATAACTGAAGATAGGCATTTCCCCAAAAGTTTATTGCCTTCTGTCAGGTGACTTGGGGCCCTTCTGCAGACCTGACATCGCTGTTAAAATTGACCTTTCCAAATGGGATGACATCATGATAGTGTTCTTCTCAAACGGGTGATTTAGAAATTAATATTGTTGTCTTTTTCCCACCAATGTCTTGAGTTTGGTACTCGTGTCCTGAGGAAGTTTACCACTAAAATCATATACTTCTTTAGTTCAAATAATAAATGGAATGGGTTTTGAATATATTTGCACTTTTAGGGGTGGGTCGTAGGGATGGCAGTTAAAGATGAAGACATACCTTTAATCTTTAAGAATGACAACACCTGTGTCTGCCTCATTGTTCTCTGTCCCAGAGTATTCTATGGCTTCTGCCCTGTCTGAGGCATGTAACAAACATTTATCGAATGAGTTAATGCATGCATATAGAAGTGAAATGGTCTATATTTCCATTTGTTCTGAGCTTCAGAATTTTTATGAAATTTACTAAGCTTTAAGGATGTCAAAAATATTAAGGAGAGCAACCGGGAAGGATTTTTTTCCAGTCCTAGAGTGAATGCTGTCTTTGAGGCACCAAGGACTCAAGGTCAGGGAATGCTGTGACCTCCCGAACCTAGCACAAAGGTGGCCTTTTTTTCTCCCTTCCTTCTCTTCACTGGTCTCATGAGCTGGTGCCAGCTGAGTCTAGATGTGCGCGCTTTACACTTGAATGAAGCACTCCCTGCCCTCAGTTCTGGGAGCTCCACTCTGCTGCCTCCATCTGCGCTCCTGATAAATGCTCATATTTTAAATATATTACTATCAGCACACTCCCAATGCGGTTTGCCAGCTCTCCATACAGCAAACAACCCCACTGGCACCGAGCCACTTCTTGGGTGGAAAGAATTTAGGCAGACAGAAGACAAATCTCTCAGTGAGGAGGGATGAGAGCAAAGAGGGAGGAAATTGCCTGGAGAAGCCAGTGAGTGGCAAAGACCACGGCTGTGTCCTGCGGGTGTTGAAGCCGTCAGGAGCCACACATGGCTCCGGGGGATCTTTGCCGAGGGTGAGCACATCCCAAGTGCAGCCGTTCTGAGAATGGAGCAGATGTGAAGTTTAAGAAGTTCTATTGCTTTTCTCCGAAAACGAGTTGAACGAATTGATCTTAGCCTGGTCGGCTGACAACACTCCATTATTAATAACCTCCTGGAAAGTAAGATACACAGGAATTTGCCTCCAGCTCCGAAAGCCTCTTTGGGCGCATGTACTGTTTATGACACTCTTCCAAGTCCCCCTGCTAGTTTCAACTGGCACTTGCCTCTCTTTCAGTGTTTCTTCCTTCAAGCAACTGATCTCTAGCCGGCATAATCACCAACTGCATTTGGGAAAGAGGGAGTAATGCGGTGTGGACGGTCTCCCTGGAGAACACGATCACAGCAGAAGCCACTGGGGTAAGCGCTGTTCTCTCACGCTTGTGGAATCATACAGTATTAGAGCTGTAATCCAATTCAGGGAACATCAAATCCAATTCTTTTATCCTAAAAGCATCTTAAATTTTCATGTTCCAAACTGATTCCTTAGACCCCTCCCCTTGCCTAGCTCCCTTTTCCCCCATTCAATAGTGGTGACTCAGTTTCTCCAGTTGCTCAGGCCAAAAACTTTGGGCTCATCTGGTCTGACAGCAAATCAAAATACAGCCTGTGCTGACCCCTTCTCCCGTGTCTCCTACTACAACTCTGATCCAAGATGCCCTCATCTCTCCTCTGGGTCATTGCAATAGTCCAAGTGGCAGCATGGGCCAAGTCGGGCCTGCCACCTGCCTTGGTAAATGAAGGTTGATTGGAACACAGCTCTACTCATTAGTTTACCTTGTCTGTGGCTGCTTTCGTGCTACAACAGCAGTCAGAGAGCTGCAGCAGAGAACTCATGGCCTGAGAAAACATTTGCCATCTCTGGCCAACCCCCGCAAAAGCCTGTTGAATGGTAGTTGGATAACATCACTGCTCTGCTCAAAACTATCACTCAGAGTAAAAGTTAAAGTCTCCCAAGGCCCTGTGTGCACTGCACCCCCAGGAGCTCTCTGACCACATCTGCTGTTATTCTCCCCCTGGGTCACTCTGACCTGGCCATACTGGCCACTTCCCCTTCCCGGTCTTCCTTAAATACGCCAGGCATGCTCCTGACGCAGGGCCTTGCGTTTGTATCCCTCTGCCTGAAATGACCTCCACATTGACATCTGCTTGGCTTGCCCATTCTTTACTCAAATGTCTCTGACCACCTTCTTTAAAGTGGTACTCCCTCACTGCTCAATTTTTCTCCATACCATCTATCACCATAAATGTACCACATTTTCCTTATTTGTTGTGTCTAAATTTCTCCCCATCTCCCCACAAAAATGCAAGCTCCATGAGGGCAAAGGTTTCTGCCTGTTTTGTTTTCCTGCTATACCCACAGTGCACAAGCTTGTACAAGGTGTTTAATAAGGTGAATAAACGAACCCTTGTAAGTAATAATGCTACAGCACAGGTAAAATGTATCAATGTCTCAGCAAGGGTTTCTACCAACAGTTCTGCTTAGAAGAGTCACCAGGAACTCCAGGCAGAAATGACCTGTGACCTTGCAAAGGTATTTTATTTGCCACTTTCCTACTTCTGTTTTTCCACTTTCTTACAACCACATAACCAGTGTCCTCGTGCAATGCCTTGAGCTGATGGCTACAATTTCTACAGTATTTCAGAACTTATTCCTCTTCCACCTGTCATTATTAAAACGTATCTCTCTGGCTCCTATTACCAAAGACCCTGGCACATTCTCTACTAAGCTGATAAACTCATTAAAGCCCAAATATTAATGAATAATAATGTCTCTACCTCCTGGAAAGTAATTTGCATTTAAACAACTTTTAATGCCTGAGTCCAAAGAGGTAAGTGATATGGGAATTCCCAGCAGGCACTAGACCTAGGCCAGCTGGGTCGTTGTGGAGAGATCCCTGAAGCAAAATCAAATCCCAGCCCATAAGCAGCTGTCCACTCTGCCTCTGCAGGGGGAGTCCAGCCATGTATATCCCCTTTGGAGTGTGCACGCCCACAGATATGCAGGGTGCCAATTAGTGGCACCGAGAACATCTTAACTTTCCTGGAATTAGCCTGTCACTTGTGATATGCGTACACAAATATATTACTATTGATTCCTTCCCTTAGTGCCTTGGTAGCTTTTTGTCTAGCTTACAGTCCTGCCAGCATGAAGCCACTTCTTGGGGTGAAAAAAGAAGCTGGATAGCCATAGGGCTCAGCCCCCCAAAAGGCAAGATAGGTGGGAGGTGGTTATTAGAACCTAAATCACAAGCAGGTTCTATCCGCCTTCTGGGGCTATACTTACCACACTCCAAAATACAGTGAGGGTTCTGAGGTGGAGAGGAGGAAAAGACGGAGAAGTACAACTTGTTCACTAAAAAGGACAAAAAATATTCCTGGTTCACAGACTTTGTGCTGTGCAAGAAACCAGTGGATTTTCTTGGGCAATTCTGTACTATCAGACAAGGTTAAGAGACTCATCTGAACAACTGAAGAAGAGGAATTTATCTACTGATTTGTCTTTCAGGAGCCTTGTTAGATTTTTAGTGGCTGCAGTGCCCACTGACGCCCCATGTACAGAATGGTGCTTACCTTCCAGGACAGAGCAGGCTAGCAGGAGCCCTTTACCTTAGTTTACCAGAACCAGCTCCAGGTGGTCTAGCCCATGTGGCTGTCAAAAATGAACAAATCATTTTCCTTTGAATTATCATTGAGTATAACTCACTTCTCCTCCGCTCCACACACTGCCATGCAGGCCCCTCTGAATTTGCCACCTGGAGAAATGGGTATTGATCTGTCATTCCTCCAGGGAAGCTTCATCCTCTAGACAAAGAGACAAAATTGTGTAGCCATATGGAAACAGTCTGCATTTTATCAAAATGGCATCTTGTAAATGGAAACTCACTAGAGATAAGCACAGATTTCAGTTACTAAGTACTTTGATGGACACACAAAAAAGGCATTTTGTAAACTACAGTGAAACGGGTTTCTTACACGATTTCTAAACTCACTAAATATAGAACTAAAGAGATCCTCAGGCCACTTTGAAGTGGCACATTAGTTTCTATCAGAACAAAGGTAGAATATGTGCTGCTTTAACACGAGATGTTAGAGACCCTGCTGTCCACATGAGAGGCTTCACCTGTGCTGACTTGCTTCTGTCTCCTGGGTGCTGCCACAGCCCCACGAGCACTTGCGACCTGCAGCTAATAAAAAACACCCCGTGGGCCAGGAGACAATCAGGGTTCCCAGGGATTCTCCACTGTACTGCAGGAGGGGGGCAAGGGTCCCTTCCACCCAAGCAAAGGAGACAGAGGAGGTGATGATATTTTTATTAATATTTACCAAGATGGATCCCCTCATAGGCAAGCCACCTGTCTTCTGAGGTCAGACACTATGCCAGTGGCTCTCAAACTTTAGTGTACATCAGAATCACCTGGAAGACATGCTAAAACACAGATTGTTGGGCCACACCCCAGTGTGTCTGATTCAGTAGACTGGGGGCCGGGCCCAAGAATTTGCATTTCCAACAAGTTTCCAGGTGCTGTGGATACTGTTGATCCAGGTATCATACTATGCTCAGTGTTTGTATAACTTTTTTCTTCCCTGCTAGTGCTGTGGTTCACAGGGCCTATGGTTGGGGAAGAGAGGACGGAAGTTGCAGCTTCTGCAGTAGCGGTTAGTATGTGGGAGCAATCAAATCCAGGTGGCCATTCAAGACAGATAAGCGAGGTTAAGACAGATAATCAGGCAAGCTTTCTCATGATTCCAGATATGTACACCTGTCTTGTCTGGCAGTTTGAACCTACTTTATCCACTTTACTTTTAAAGCCCACCTGATGACAGTTTGAGTCCACTGCCCCACACCCTTGCTAATACTGACAGCAGTCAGATCAGTATTAGAGAAAAGAAGATTGGCAGATGTACTCAGAGAACTCACATAGCATCAATAAAAGCACTTCATGAGGCAACGTTTCTCGAGTGACTTTGCACAAGTGGCCATAGAGGGGCAGGGAAGGGTGCACTAGAGAGCCCTCATGTAGGTAGAGAACAAAGTTTTCTCAGTCAGCATTCCTGGCTGCTGCTGGTGGAAAATTCATCTGAAACTGGAGATGAAACTGTCAGTCCAAAATGCAGACAGCTACTCTGCAGCTAATTTCAAAGAACACCCATGTGCTGTAGCCTTCATTCTTCTTTTTGTTTTCCCAGAAAACTTGCCCCTCTAAGGCTACAAAAGGCAGTCTTTGAAGATCTATTCCTTTCCATACCCTGGCCCCAAAGAGGAACTATAATGAAGTAAAATGTTGCCAATGGAGTTGGGACTAAGAGAAACAGTGAGCTTGCAGAGTGGTTTTGGTCAATTTGAGGGTGTTTTTATGTGTAAGGAAGGAAGTGGGAGTTGCTGCTGGCAATATCTCTGAAGGGCTGAACAGTGGTCATTAAATACTGTACGTGGTGACCATCAGGAGAGATGACACATTTATTTCTATTCTTGTTACGTTTCCTTTGTAGGTCAGCTGGGGCTCTGTTCTGCCTCATCCTCACTCCCGGACCCAGGCTGAGGTGGCAGCTACTGTTTGGGCGCTGCTGACTGCCATGGCAGAGGGAAGAGAGAGTGGGAAATCGCATGCTAGGTCTAGGAGATTTGGCCCAGATGTAACACACGTCACTGGCTATTGTGAGTTGACTATAATCCACCACCCACCCCCAAATTCATGTCAACCCAGAACTTCAGAATGTGATCTTTGGAAACAGAGTCTTTGCAGGTGTATTTACTTAAGGATCTCTAGATTCATATCATAACAGATTCAGGGTGGTCCCTAAATCCAATGACTGATGTCCTTAGAAGAAGAAAAGACATAGAGACAGAGAAGGAGACATGTGAAGACAGAGGCGGGGATGAGAGTGATGCAGCTCACACTGAGGAATGGTAAGGATTACCAGCATCCACTGGAAGCTAGGAGGAAGCAAGGAAGATTTCTTCTCCAGAGCCTTGAGAGGGAGCATAGCCCTGTTGCCACCTTGATTTCGAACTATAGCCTTCAGAATTGTGAGAGAAGAAACTTCTCCAGTTGTAAGCCTCCCATCTATGGTGATTTGTGACAGCAGCCCTAGAAGCTACCACACTGACCCAAGCAAGTCACACTGTCGTGCCAGATTTCAAGGGAGTGGACAGAGACAGTTTTGCAGTGCTGGATCCACTCTCACTTTTCCATACTCTGCTCTGAGCCCAGAATGCTAAAATTTAAGAACTGCATAAACAGACTCCCCTTCCCTCTGTCTTCTGGTTGAGGTTCGCCAACAGTGGTCGTTCAGAGGGAGTGAGGAGACTGAGGTCAGAGTACCCACTTTGCCACCTCCCTCCCTGCCAGGCTGGTGGTGGCTGTGTTGAAGGCCACAGCTCCTGCCAGGCAGACCCCCTCCTTCAGTTTCTCCTTTCTCTCAGAATTCTGGTAACTGTTTCTTCCCCATTCTCCTCTAGACCTGGGTGCAACGGTGGTTGTTAGTCAATAGGTTTTGCCATTCCTTATTGGTTTCCCATTGCAACACCCACAGCCTTGTAAATGATCCTTTTATTAATCTCTCCTCAATAACTTCATGTGAGTGTGCCATCTGTTTTCTGCTGGGACCCAACAGACACGTACATCATGTAGCTAGGAGAACAGCTGGAAATCTTTGGTGAACACAGTGATGACCTCACTAAATTGGGAAACAATAGTGGAAATGCAAGGAGAGGCAGATCACATGACAGCTTTGCTTCTGCTCTTCCTTCTCTGGCAGAAGAAGGAGTGTGAGCTCATAAGCAAGATTCAAACCCCAGCTCCACCATTTATCATCTGTGATAGAAAGCTCTGAACCTCAGTTTCTTTACGTGTAAGATGGGCATAACGATGCTTTCCTTATCTGCTGTTGTGAGGATTAAGGGAGAAAATATGAAAAAACTCTAACTCTGGTAGGCAGAATAATGTCCGCCAAAGATTTCCAAGCCCTGATCTCTGGGACCCAAAGAACATGTTACTTTACATGGCAAAAGAGACTGTATGGATGTGATTAAGATTACAGACCTTAAAATAGGGAGATTATCCTGGATTACCAAGGAGGGTGGCGATCTAATCACTTGAGCACTTAAAAGTAGATGAGGAGGCAGAAGAGATATGACACCATTGGAAGAATTTATGTGCCATTGCTACTTCTAGGTGTTTGGAGACTATCTGTAAGGACCCGAAAGAGGTCTCCAGATGCTAAGAGAGACCCCTAGATGGCAGCCAGCAAAGAAACAAAGACCTCAGTCCTGCAGACACCGAATTCTGCCAACCACCTGGATGAGCCTGGAAAAGGATCCTCCCGTACAGCCCCTGGAAGTGAGAGCAGCTCAGCAGACGCCTTCTTTTCAGCCTTGTGAGACTCGAACCAGAGAGATCAGCTGAGCCCACTGGATTTCTGACCTACAGAACTGTGAGATGATAAACAAGAGTTGTTTTAAGCCTATAAATTTGTAGGAATTTGTTACAGTAGCAATAGAAAATAAGCACACTAGCTCAGTGAGGTGTTGGTGCATGGAAGACGTCCACTACATGTATGCTATCTGCTCTCAACGAGGGGAGGTAGGCAAGATACAAAGGGGCCTTCCCAGGACCCAAAACAGTATGTGCTCTCAAAGAAATATGCCTGCCGTGATTTTACAACCTAACCTAGAAGCTGCCTTTCTCTAGTGCTTTCAAGCTGTCACGAATACGGGCACCCTACATGAGTAGCCTCCAGCTGCAACAGCAGGGGGAGGAGGAGGAGGAAATTCGGTGCATCTCCTTGGCCTGGGCAAAATAAGCCTGTCGTGCATCTGACACACAGAGAGAAATTCCCACCAGATCAGATTGTTGCCTGTGTGATAGGATATCGCTTACTTAAAACCCTCCGTCCTATCACCCTCATACCTTGAGGCAGTTTCTTCTTCTAATATTTGCTCCTAATTAAAGCACAGGCTAGCAGAAAGATCATTTCCTGCTGTTGGAGACTCCCTTCTGTTCCCCTAAGACAAATCCATCTCTCCCATCCCACAAACCCCTGCTCTCCCTTCCAGGGGCTGTACGGGAGGATTCTTTTCCAGGTTCATCCAGGTGGTTGGCAGAATTCGGTGTCTGTAGGACAGAGGTCTTTGTTTCTTTGCTGGCTGCCATCTAGGGGTCTTTCTTAGCATCTGGAGACCTCTTTTGGGTCTTGCAGCTCCCTAACCATCCCAACCTAGTCCTTGACCAGACAGCACAGACCTTCATTGTTCTATTGCTTTATTTGGTGACTGGGGCTCCTGTGCTTGTACAGCTGGGTTAAGTTGCAATAACACCCTAGGAAACTGGGTTCTGAAACAGGTGTCAAAGACGTGGGTCTTGAACCACCAGTAAAATGTACAGAAGAATGAACAAATTAAGGGCTGTCCACTAGGCACAAGACAAGTACGTCTAGCTGAAATTGAAACTGCTGACACTTCCCCAGCTCACAGTGCCCCTTCAAGGGTCCTGACCAGCAATTGGTGATTCTTTTGGTAATGATTTTTGCTGCCCTTCTAGGAGACCAATCTTACTATATATGATGATTGTAATAATAAAGGCTAATATTTATTGTGTGCTGACTGTGCCTCGGGCACTAGGCAACTGTAAAAGTGTTAATGTATTACATTTTCAAAGCAACTGAACAGTTAATTTCTATTATTTTATCTGCCCTGCTTTACAAACAAGAAAACGAGGGCTCAGAAAGGTTAAGTAACTTGTCCGAGGTTAACAGGTAGTAAGTGGCTTAAACTATAACTCAAACCTAGGCTACAATGACACTGTATACCACACTGTAATTTCTCTTGATTGTTTCAACATACTTGGTTCTCCATTAGGTACTATGTTAGACCTTGAAGATTGTGATAGTTTATTTTAGGAGTCAACTTGACTGGATACAGAATACCTAGAGAAGTAGCAAAGCACTATTTCTGGGTGTGTCTGTGAGGGTGCTTCCAGAGGAGATTGGCACAGGTTGGTGGAGTGAGTGGGGAAGATCCTCCTTCAATGTGGCCAGGCACCATCCAATCAGCTGAGGTCCTGCATAGAACAAAAAGGCAGAGGAAAGATCAACTTGCATGCTGTCTCTCCTGGAGCTCCCATACCCTTCTTCTCCTGCCATTGGACATCAGAACTCCAGATTCCTCAGCCTTTGAAGTCTAGGACTTGAACCAGTGGCCCTCTGGGTTCTCAGGTCTTCGGCCTCAGACTGAGAGTTACATCATTGGCTTCCCTGGTTCTGAGACCTTTTAACTTGGGACAGCCAGACTACCAACTTCCCTGGGTATCCAACTTGCAGATGGTCTATCATGGGACTTCTCAGCCTCCACCCTAATAAATCCCTTCTCCTCTATATATCTAACCATCCTATTAGTCCTGTCTCTCTGGAGAACCCTTTCTAACACAGTGATACGAATATACCCAGGACAAATTTCATTTTCTTTCAGCTAACATGATAGAAAAGGAGACAGATACGTAGAAACAAATATTTATTGCCGCATTTTTAGGCAGTATGAACAAAGCAGCGTGGGACAGTTGATTGACCATGGAGTAGCAGAGAGTTATGGGAAGGAGGAAAAAGTAGGAATGAGACAGGTTTCTTGGAGGAGGTGATGTTTGATCTTGGCCTTGAAGAATGAGTTGGAATTCCTTGGGTTGAGGAGAGAAGAAGAAAGCATGGGGAAGAACATAAGAAACAGAGAGAATAGAATGATTGAAACACGATCACCTGAGAGTGGAATAGTCCAGGCATGGAATAATCCAGTGTTGTTAGTGTAAAGTGTACCTCAGCATGGAATAGAAGGTAGCTTGGATAGCATTGGCCAGTACTATTAAAAATATAAGATCTTCATTACAAAAAAAGAAAAAAAAACATATTCAGAGATACTAAGAAGAAAAAGATAATACTGATGAACTGCAACCAGCTGATGATTGATAAGCCAAAAATAGGAACTTGATGCTAAGAACCTCTAATATGTCAGATCAGCTTCGGGTTAGTTCAATAGTTCACTTCACAGATATTTACACAACCCCTCTTATGCTGGGTACTTTGCCAGACACTGATGGAAGATACAGGTCCTGACTTTGAGAGGTTTATTTACTCATTCATTCATTCATTTATTCATTTATACTTTTATCAACCATTTGTTGAGCACCTACTACGTGCCAGGCAATGGGGCTAGTAGTGAACAAGACTCATTTGGTCTCTCCCCTCATTGAGCTTATAGTCTAAGAAGGAATTACTATTAAAGAGGAAGACAGCCACACAAACAGATAATTTCAATATAATATGGTAACTGATATACACCAAACAAGACTAAAAAAAAGAAAAAAACACAGAGAAGGGCCCTTAACTTATACTGGCACTATCTTGGGCTTTGGTCTGCTGTGGGATCTTTGCTGTAGGTTCAGTTAGTAGGAAGATGTATCTGGCCCTACACAAAGCACAGGACCTGAGTAGTTAGGCGTATACAGGTCTAAGATAACTCTCAAGAGTATCAGGGGGCCGGGTGCGGTGGCTCACGCCTATAATCCTAGCACTCTGGGAGGCCGAGGCAAGACGATTGCTTGAGCTCAGGAGTTTGAGACCAGCCTGAGCAAGAGTGAGACCCTGTCTCTACTATAAATAGAAAGAAATTAGCCAAACAACTGAATATAGAAAAATTAGCTGGGCACGGTGGCGTGTGCCTGTAGTCCCAGCTACTCGGGAGGCTGAGGCAGGAGGATTGCTTGAGCCCAGGAGTTTGAGGTTGCCGTGAGCTAGGCTGATGCCACAGCACCCTGGCCAGGGCAACAGAGTGAGACTCTGTCTCAAAAAAAAAAAAAAAAAAAAAAGTACCAGGGGACAGTACTCTGTCTCTCCTGCCACTGCATGGCATACCAACATGGGGCCAAAATTATTTGCTTAGCGAAAAATTACAATAAGGATACAAATGTATCTATATAAACTTGCAGTCAATATCATATGAATACCTACTATGTGGTAGGATGTAGATGTAGTTTGGGGAGAGAGATAAAAGTAGACGTATTGTTGAGATGGTGAGGCAAAGGGGAATTGGTCATGAATGGGGAAAGGAAGCTTGTGAATACTGTCACTCACCTGGGAGTCAGGGAGACTTCAGTCCAACTATAGCCCCCTCCCTGAGCTTGTGACCAAGCCACACTTTCCTCATCTACAAAGGGATAACAACGATTGTTTGGGGGTTGTGAGTTTACTCATCTGTAAAGGAGAAACTATACCAACTTTGATGTTGTAGGCTAAAAAGAAAAAGTAGGGAAAAGAGGACTAGGAAGAGAGACATACACAAGAGAGAGCATTATCACAAATAATTGCAGGCAAAGTGTGCATCATGCCTCTTCCTGTTTCCTCATCTCTAAAATGGAGACCATAATGCTTAGCCTTTCTGAGGCTGTTACAAAGATTAATTTAAGTAATATAGTTAATGTATACTACGTCTGTTCAAAATGTCCTGATATATATAATCCCCTCCCTCTCCACCCAATAAACCCTTTATGTAAAGATGAGCTCAACATCCAAATAAAAATGCCTGGAAACATTAAAAGGGAAACCATTAAAATGGTTAGATATTGGACAAAGAAGCTTAAGGTTAACTCAGAAGACAGCCAAACCTAGGCAGGTTGCTTTGGATTGTCTCTCCTGGGACAGGCCTCCTCTTCTCCCCACCTCCCCTCCCCAAAACATATCCCAGCTAGATTCTCAAGAGCAGGGGTCACCCAGGGGGCCTCTCATTCACCTGACTTAAGCCCATTCTATTTTTTGCACAAAAAGACATTAAGCCTATAGCCTCAGTAGCTCCCAGTATAAAACAGAGCATCACACGATCTCTACCTCTGAAGGTTGGGGACAGTCCTTTCTAGTCATTCTTCAGCTTTAGGGGGGTTGGTTGGTTTCAGGGACAGCTGACAGCCTTATTTAGCCAACCAGCTGCTCTGTGATACACAATGTCCCTAATGCTCAAAGTCTGGTGGATGATTCTTTTGTGTCCATATAAGCAGCAGTTGGAGGAGAATCGATCAGTCCCTTTGGTTGCCTCAGGGTGTCAAGGCTGCCATTCAAATCATTACCACCATAATTATTAAGCATTGTTTTAGGGAGATGTCTGCCAGACAATTGTTTTTCTTTCTTTTTTTCATCATTAAAAAAAAAAACAATCAAATTTCACTAGAGCAATGCTTGCCGCAAGTCACATCGGCACATTTATTAAACCCCTTCTGTTTGCCCAGTTCAAGGGAAAGTCTTGGAGCAGGAAATACTTAAACTACTCTCTCTGATTTTAAAGAATTGATAATGCTGTGGCGAAGATGTTCACACAAAACAATAACAGGAAAGAGCTCTATAGTTTACAATACACTGGTACAGAGTATCACAGACAGTAGAAGTTTTATTTTCTGGATTTTATTACGGTGACGATGGGGTGCTTAGGAGGAGACTCTCTATGTATAAGATTTGCAGAAGAGGGCTATTGTGGTGGGTATAGGATTTGCAGAAGTGGGGTACTGTGGTGGGAAATTGCTTTCTTTTCCAGCAGGTAAGAGAAAAACAACCAAGGGAGTGGACAAGATACTCAACCCCATTAGAGCAGCTACCAGAGCCTAACATTTTGACAAGAGAGTTCATCAGGATAAATGTTAAAGGTAGCTTTACAAGGGCTTTTGCTTCCGCATGAATGATGTGGCCTGTGTGATTCAGCGATATATTCAAAGGCCTTGTCCATATTGTGGCTTGGAGCCACATTTCGAACCCTTTTTCAAGCATGTTAAACCCAAACACAGCGCAGAAGACTGCATATGGTGCGGTCACAAACCAGGCTCAATGACATTGCTGGTAGGGGTGTCATGCATGTGTCTGCTAATGCCTGTTCGCAATGAAGCCTCACACAGTCCCTGCGGTTTCAGTGTTCACCACATTTTAAGATGTTTACCATCACGAATGGAACTTGTTCGATTAACCCTGTTCAGAGGATGAAGACACTAAAGAACCAAGTGAGAAAGAGGGAAAAGAACCGCTTCGGACGGAAACAAAGCCAGGGCAGGCTGACGGAGCAGAGCGCGGACCCGCGCGGGGCTACAGAGCGGAGGCTCCCTGCGGGCAGGGGCCCGGCCACTCCGGCCCAGCGCGCGGCGCCCTCGGGCTCACCGCTCGCGAGGGGACAGGGGAGCCGCCCACACGGGGCGCCCTGCGGCCGGCGGCGGAGTCGGGGGCAATGGTGCAGCCGGGAGCCCGCGGAGCGCGCGGGTCGACGTGCGCAGGCGGGTGTCGGATCCGGGCAGAGGAGGGAAGCCAGCGACTGGTGCGGGGGCCGGGGCTACGCGGTGGCGGGGAGCAGCACCTGGCCGGGTCCCTGAAGCGGGAGGGTGGGAGTGAAAGCAAGGAGAGGAAAAGTGGCGGGAGGACAGGGGGGCCCACGGCTGTGCGAGAGGCTGGAGGGGAACCGCGCAAAGAGGCGCTTGCGATGAGGTTCCCCGAGAACGTGGGAACACACGCTCAGCCTCCCGTGGCGGGCGAGGACCCGGACCCCGGAGTGTGGCGGGTGCGGCAGGACGTGACCAGGAAGCTGGGCGCGCGCCACCGCCCCGGAGCGGGCGGCCGGCCTCAGCGGAGCGGGTGGGAGCCGGGACTCGAGCCCGCGAGTGGGGAGGGCGCCGCGTCAACCGCCGCGGCGGCGGCGGCTGCGGGGCGGGGTCGAGTGCGCGTGCGCGGCTCGCTCGGGCGGGGGAGCGGCGGCGGGCGGTGGAGCGGCGGCGGGCGGTGGGAGCGCGCATGCGCGCGGCCGGGCAGCCTGGGCAGCGGGTCCTGTCTGTGACGGGTGGCGGCGGACGGTCCTGCCTGGAACAGCGGCGGCTGCTTGTCCAGACACCTGCGGCGGCGGCTACCCCGCGGCGGGCGCAGAGATGTGGCCCCTGCTGGCGGCGCTGTTGCTGGCTTCGGCGTGCTGCGGTGAGTGGTTCCTCCCTCGCCCCCAGCCCTGCGGCTGATGTCTCTTCGCCCCCGCGGGAGTGTGGGCTGCGCCCCAACCCGCCCGGCGGCGCCCGGGAGAAGGTGGCATGGGCGCAGGACGTGGGAGGGCCCCGCGGGGAATCGGGCGCCCCCTTCTTCCTTCCTTCCTTCCTTCCTTCCTTCCTTTCCTCGGTCTTCCTCTTCCCCCTGGGTGAGAGCGGGGCTCATCTCCTTCACCCCATTCTGTCTCCAGATACACACATCCAGGAAGACTCCAAACGCACCTCGCGCAAAAATTAACTGTAAAGAAAGAAAAGGCGCGATAGGAGGCGAGGGGGTGGCAGTTGACAGGGACCCCCTTCTTTCGCACCTCTCTCCCTTCTCTGCTTACACGCCTTCGGGGTTGAGGGAGGGAGAGTGGGAGGGCCCGGGCCTCTTGCGATGGAAGTGCGCATTTTGGCGAAGTCCACTGGAAGGGGATTCTGCTGTTTGCCTCCCACTTGAATGCAAGAGCAAAGGGGAAGTAAAGGACACAATTAAGTTTAATTTCCAACTCGGCATTCAATCAGAAGAATCTTCCGGCCACGTATTTTTTGTTGTTGTTTTTAATCCTAGAAATAAGGTTCCTGGAAACTCCTTTTTCGTGACCCCCAAGCCCCATCAGCCACTTTAATGCATACATTCCAAACTGTACGTTGAAGTTTTCCCACTTTATTTAGGGAACCTTTTAAAAAGTAATCCATATTTCACCTGAAATATGAAGATCGTAACCTCGAGTCGAAACACATGGGCAGCAGAGTGGGAGTTGGTGTCTTTCAACGCCAGAGGAGCTCCCCACTCCACCTCAAGCTTTTGGAATCCATTTCGCTTTTTTAAAACGTGTGCTTCATCTGTAAAAAATGAGGAAGGAATAGTGATATTCGTGACTCTACAGTGCCTGTCACATTTCACATCTATAGAGCCTTTTGTGAACTTTTTGTAAGATTTAGAATTGCGCTTGAATACCAGTAACAGCAATTGTTACATTTATCCCAGAATGGTAAATTAATTGGGTTTTAAAGGGATTATTAGCCTGTGTGCTATTCGTAAAGGCTTGCGACTTTGAGCAATTTCCAAGATGCCCTTAAGTTCCTGCTTACCACTTTTCCCCCTCCCCAAGCATCCTGGCATGTTGGAGCTGTTAATAATCAAGATCTCTATTATCTAAATGGTGGGTGTTAGGTAGTGTTTCCTGTCATCATCTTAAGTATGCTTGTTGCCGTTACTGTCATTATAGCTAAAATAATACTGTTTTCAGGTATCTGTTGTATAATCTGAACCCTTCATATTGAACCAAATATAAATTTGTCATATGTTATCACTAATTGAAAGCTAGTCTGAATTGCGAAAAGTATAAACCATGTACTATTTTTAAAAACAGGGGTCCTATTTTCAAGTAGATTAGAACTGTTGGATTCGTTCTTTGGGGGACAAGAATTCTGTTAGGCCTTCTTTAGTAATAGTTAAGATCACATATAATTAGCACTTATTTACACACAGTAGTAATGTGTTCAAATCCCTACAGAGTCATAGAATTCATAATTTATAGTGTTTTATTATGCTTAGTTAATATTAACCTGAAAAAAATACAGGCATTATACATTTGAGTTCTTTTAAGTGTGGAATATAAAAGAGGAAATGATAATGTCTGTCATAAGATAAAATAGATTTGTGTATGTGTTTAATATGTAGCTTCAAAAGGACCATGTATGAAGAGATCTTAATAGTCTTAGAACAAAAGTAGTTATAAAGCAAGGGATTGGGGACTGAATTTAGGATCTAGATTGAATGAGAAAGGCATGGATTTGTACGTTCATTAATACTGAAGTTTGGTTTTGCTTTCAGTTTCATTTATAAAGCCCTGGTAATCAGGCCATTTCCTAGCAACCTCTGTGATTTCAGTGACCTCTGCTGTAGAAGTTATCTCAAATACCCATCTCATCTAGTTACAGGCACTCTGCAACCCACTGTAATGGTTTACAAGATGTGGAATGAATTACTATGTTCCTTTCTTCCCTGTTTCCCCCATATGTCCAATTATACTTTGTTTAAAAGGACATCAACAGTTTTGGTGGTATTCACTAACTAGTAAATAAAGCCTTAAATAAATAAAAACAGTGATATAAACTGCCTTTTTAATGGTTGATTTTTCTTCGTTCAAAGTGAGTATTTAAAATCGAGGGTATACATGAGTAAATTTAAAAACATTTTTATTGTCTGAGTCTAGTAGTAATTTGGTTTGTTTAAATGAAAATGTTTTCTCTTCTCCTAAAGAATATATTATTTTTAAATACAAATTGCCATTTTAAGGAAGTAAATGTCTATTTAAAAGTACTTATTAATGGGGCTGCCCCAGCAGTCTAGAAGCAGTGTGTAAAGCATTACACTAAATGCCTGCCATTAGGACACTTGCTCATGCTGTCATCTGTGTTTTGGCAGATGTTTTGTCTTTGCCACTGAGTTGTTAATGGAGATTTGAAAGGCCAAGTTCTAAAGATGAAAAATAGTTGTTTTCCCCCAAAATTGATAAATATTCAAAGTCCAAAATAATCACTCATATTACCAAAACTAAATTTGCATTCCTTAATGCGAATTCAGCTATAGCTAGTATAGGCATTGTTTTTAAATACAGTAATACTCTTTTTATGACATAATTTTCATATAGCCATTTTACCTGTGTTAGGTTTTTCTGTCCTAGCTTTTTATACAAGATAAAAATTTTTCTATTTTCATATCTTATGTCTCAGTTTAATATAATACACTCTTGGGTTATCATAAAGTTACTTTGTATATTAGTGAGCATATTTCTTCTATGATAAAAGAACCAGAATAATAACATTGGATCAATTTTGCTAAAATCATTGTAGACTAAAGTAAAAAATATAGGGCACCCAGGAAATTTGATTCTGATATACCTAGACTAATACAATAAAACCTGGGTTTTCCTTTTTGTGGTTTCATGGAGTTAAAACAAATTGGGAGCTACACTTGCCTCTGAATATTTCTTTCCAAATCCATGCAGCAGTTGCATAAGACTCAGAATCTGGTAAACACCAAGGTTTGAGATTTAGATTAGGAGAATTAATATATATATATATTGAATACATATCACATTTGTAGGTTAAAAGGTGAGGCAAAGGGTTTGGCAAGTGCAGGGTCTGTCAGAATTGCTTTTTTCATGTCGAGCAAGTATGAGCCAGTGCCTAAGCTCTAAGCACTTCGTAAGGCCCTCTTGGGCAGAGAGACAAATTCCAAACTGTATGTTATTTAATAACTTAAAAAGTAGTTTATAGATAGTAGGGATATTTTTTTTTTTTATCCTTTGGTGGTATCTAATATGTTTTAAGTGCATAGAAAGCCATAATTCTGGATTAAACTGCTCTGCCCCCTGTAATTCTAAGTTGACCACTTCCATTCTTATAAAACCACTTTTAAATCCAGTGGGGATATTGCTTTGAGTCAGAACTAAATAAACTTTGTGGACACCCCCAGTCTACCCCAGACCTTTATTTTAGTCTCCATTGAGGAGAAATCTGACTAGATCTTCCTTCCTAACCCATTTCAGTTTGAGACTCTAGTTCTTCATGCCAGGGGCCTGTTCTGAGGGCAAAAACTGGCAGGATTTATTTCTGGCAGGTATCTTTACTCATGAGCTTTGTTTCTTTATCTTAGTGGCTGCTGGGGCTTCTCACACCATTCCCGAACATCCATTTTGAGCAGATAATTAACTTCCTACTCCACTGCAAAAAATAGTGGTGTGTGGTTTGGACTCCCTCAGTTTCCCTCCCACCATTACTAAACAAATCTATAATATCTCAGACAACCCTTGTCTCATTCTCCTCCCTTACCCAGTTTCAGAAGAATACCTACTTACCTTCCCAGGAAAAGGACGACCTGCCTACCACTCTTTCATTTCCACCATCTTAGAGACCTGCTCAGTCGGCTTAATTCTTTAGTCTTGCATCTTAGACCTTTCTCTCTCCATTGACTCTTTCCCCCCTTTGCTTGCAGACATGATCAAGTTTTACCCCATATTAAAAACAAAACAAAAAGCCCCAAGAAAACTAAAATATTTTGCCCTTGTCCCCACCTCCACAATCTTTGTTGTTGCCTTCTCTCTCTGCTTTCTTACACTGCCAAATTAGTTGAAAAAGGATCACTGCTGCTTCTTTCTCCTCTCTCATTCACTTCCCACATGCAATCTGCATGTGATCCCACTAGTCCGTTGACATTGCTCCAGATAAAGAAGCTCATGATGTTATAATTTTCAATCCAGAGGCTGTTTTTACTCATCCCACTTAACATCCATTTTGTCCATATTAAGACCCTCCCTTGGTGTCTGCAGTGGTATGCTTTGCTGCCTCTCTTATTTCTCTCGCTTTTTTCTCACTTCCTTGGCTTGTTCCCGTTTGACTGTGTGCTCCATAAATATTGTTATTCTCCAAGATTTTATTCTCTGCCACCTGCTCTATTTGCTATACAAGAACTCTTTGGGCAATCTTGTTTATGCTTATGATTTCAATTGCCAGCTTTATTCTTGGTGATTCCCAAGTCTTTATTCTTAAAGAAGTCTTTCTTCTTAAATCCAGATTCATATATCCTGGGATCTACTAGATATTCCCATTTCATGGTACCGTAGGTGCTTTAACACTCAGCTTAATAAATATTGGAAGAATATTCTCCCGAAATCTTCAAGTCCCTTTTCTCTGTAATTACTCCACGATCTAACTATTAATAGTTATACATACTGTTTTGGTTAACAATTTTAGTATTTCCCTCTTTATCTCCCTCACTTTCCACATCTGACTTCTGATGATTACTGTAATTTCTAGGCTGTCTCTCCAGTTGCTGTTTACCTGGATTATTGCAGTACTCTTTTAATGGGTCTCCCTTTCTCCTTTCCCTTTCTACCCTCAGTCCTTCCTTCATACTCTGTAAATGTTACTTTTTAAAATGAAAATGAATCTGAGTGGTTTCCTATTGCTTATATTATGAAGTCTAAACTTCTCAGCATGACATTCAAGGAAGCCTTTACAATTTTCTTAACCATCTTTTCCAACCTCATTTCCTAGAGCTCACCTGAATAATTTTCTGTGGTTAGTTGTTCACTTTCTTCATTCTGCTGTAGACATGTTACTTACTCTGCCTAGAAAGCCCTTTCTTTTCCATAACATTCTTACTCATCCTTCAAGACCCAGTGTAAACAGCACCCTCTAGGAAGATCATTCTCAGACACATTCATATGATTTTTAAGGAACTTTTCTATCCAACCATGCAACTGATTTGAAATTTTCCATTAAACTATGCAGCTTCCCAGTTTCGTGGTCAAGTCTATAGAATTGAGAAGCAGTGGAGGATTCTCGTAAAATATGTAAGAAAAGTGAATCCTCTCCCATATGAATTTTAGATTTTCCTTTCTTTGGATTCATACTTAAAACTTTTCACATTCATGAGGAATGCATTGTATCCTGCTTTCTGGACCCTGGGTTAGATCCTTGGGATACCAAATGAAGCCATTGTTTTACTCTCTGAACCTAATGGAGATACCAGTTAAGTAAAACAGTAATGACAATATTTGGTAGTAGGTACAGTGACAACACTTGAACAGGAAGAGATGAGAGCAATAAGGAGGTGAAGAGTACAGTTGAGTGGTAGAGGGAAGGGGAGCAGGATTGATCATCTCAACTGTGCTTTAGCAAGAAGAGCAAAAGTTAGCAAACCATAGCTGCCATGTATTGAGCACTTACTGTGAAAGGTACTAGAATAAGAACTTTAAGTTCATTGTTTTACTAAATTTTAACAAAATCTCCATGAGGTATATACTATCAACATTCACATTTTGTAGATGAGGAAACTGAAGTAGAGAGGTTAAGTAACTTGCCTAAGTTTATGCATACAACTAAGAAGTGCTTGAGCTGAGTCTCGAACCAGGGTCTGACTCCAAAGAGTGTGCTGTTTAACTGTTACACTCCCTCATACACCCAGTGAAAGGTATAGGCTTCTTCAGGATGGAGCAATAGCATGAACTAAGATATGGAGATAAGAGTGTATTTGCATAGTCATGGCATTGCAAGAAGGTCCTTATGATCAGAGGTTAGTTTGGAAATGATGGAGTATAGGAGGTAGGGCTGGAAAGGATGTTGAAGGACCTCGTTTGTATTCCAGGCTAACGTACTAGAGTACTTCGAATTTAGCCTGAAAAGGCAGGAGGGTGTTGTTAAAGTATATTAGGGAAAGGAGTGCACATTTGCATTTAGAACAGTTATTTTGGGAACTGTTGAAAATACGTTGGGGCTGAGATGGAGAAACCTTAAGGATGGAGGAAGGGAGCCAGTTAGGAGGTTATAGCAATAGTTCAAGGGAGAAAGGACGAGTGTCTCATTCATTCATTCATTCAACAGACATTGGATTTAGGAACTATTAAATAACCAAGAATTTCCCACATCCAAGGAGAGGGGGGGAATCTAGAATGATTCTTGGGTCTGGTTGATTGGTAGATAATAGAAAATTTTCTGTTTTCGATAGAAAATATGTACTAGTAAGGATGTCGGTGAAGGGTAGGGAGCGGGTAAGTAGATTTTTAGACATTGTTGACTTCGAAGTAACTGTAGTACCTCCAAGTAGAAATGCACAACAGACAGTTGACCATCCAGAGTTGGTGGTTTAGAGGACAGACAGGGCCTGGTTAAGTTTAAAAACAGTGTACAAGTGGATAAAACCATGAAAGTCAGGGAGAATATTGGTCGGGGTGGTGCTGCTGAATATGAAACCCTTATGAACATGAACATTTAGTGTGAATCAAGAAATAGATTTCAACAAAGAAAGCAGAAGGAAATTCATAATCAAGAAATACCATAAAGGCCAAGAGACCGAAGCAAGAAAGGAGCTTCCCGCTGGCTCAGGAACTAACTGTAGAAAAGTCAAGATAGAAAGTGAACCATGCACATTTGATTTTTCACAAGGGATCGTTGGTGACTTTGGCAAGAGCTGTAGTAGTAAAGAAGTAGCAGGGGTGAAGGGGTAGAGGGCAGGTGATGGAGAATTAGGGAGTGAATTGGAGTGAAGAAATGCATATACATTATTATTTTAGAATGCTAGGGAAGAGGGGGGCAAGTATGAGGGAAATTTTTTTTTTTAAGTTGGAGGATATAGAAGCATTTTTTAAAGACTGAAGAAAAGAACAGCACCTTATAAATGGGATATGGAGACTTGGGAGGCTGATATTCAATTAGGGAAAGTCCTTGAGATTGATGGGTGTGGAGGCAGAAATGGAAACTAGCTCTCAGTTAAAGGGATTCATTTTCAAAAAGGAGTAAGTGGGAGGAAAGAGGCCTGGATAGTAGGGGTTGCAGGAAAGTTTATAGGTGGGGAGTACTGGAAGCTTCTGGATTCTTCGAAGGATTCAATTTCCATTAACAAGTAGGGAGGGAGGACGCTTGGAGAGTATAGGGTAAGAGGCAAAAGGAGAATGATTTAAGAGTTATTAAAAAGGAGAACAAATTTACATGGAACATGTTAAAAAGGTAAAAGATTAAAAGACCTGTGCCACTCTTCTGTGCTTCCCTAGTAGCAACACAAATTTTCCTAGAAATTTGTAACACTGTTTACTCTTCTGCCCATCGCTAGTATGTTGTCCATACAGAAAGGAAAACACTTGTGACTTTGTATAATGTGAAGTACTTATCATCCCCCATATGAGATTGCAAACTTCTAAAAGATAATTCCTACATTGTTTTCATCACTGTTTCCCCACATCCTGTCACAATATTTCATATCAGGTAATTCTCAATAAATGTTTGTTGCATTTTTAAAATTTCTAAGCTGGACTTGCGTGCCGTGATTACCATGGATTGAGCCTTCTCTGCCACGTCATAGCTGTTTTCAGAACTGTGGTCTGAGATGGTTTGGGTTGGCGGTCTGTATTCATCAATACTTGCAAGGTCCAATACTTTCGGCATTTTATATAAAATAATTGTCCCAATTTATGTGCTAATTTGTCTGTAACTCTCACATTACTTTTGGTTACATTTTTCTACTTCTATCTGATTTAGACTGCTATAAGCAGATCTGTTTATTCAGAATTTTCTTATTCATGTTAATTGTCTATGTTCTTTTATTTGCTCCCTATATTTTAAATCTTTTCTTCACTTTGCTATTTCATCAGAAAGCGGTAGGAAAACAGAAAAAAAAAACCAAATCAGGTAATTTTACTACTTAATAGTTTTTTATACATGTTTATAGAGATTGAAGTTGTAGTTAACAGTTTGGGTGATATTTTCGGACTACCCTTATTTATTATTAGTGCAAAGGTTATTCAAATTATGGTTTATCCAGGTCAATTTTACTTTAAATTTTACCGACAGTGTTTATTCTACTTAAATTGCTTCAGCTGTAAAATGTTTTTATTATAACCAACAATGCTGTGCAATTAATGTTTTTGTATTTTTTAGAAAAATCACTTTTTAAACTTAAGTTAGGAAAATGTGGAGTGTTCACCAATCACTTCTTGCTTACTTAGAGCCTTCTCAAAAAGTTTGATAGGATAACTGAGCTCTTCATTTGTATCTCTTTTTTTAAAGGATAATTTTTAAAAAGTAAAACCATGATTCATACAGATATAAAATGAACACATGTCAAGGATTTTATTTCTCTCATTAATTAATGAGCAAACCAGCAAGAAGGCAAAACCCTTTTAAAAGAAAATTGGAAGAACAGACACATTTATAGGCAATCAGGAATGCTGAAATGAATTTGCTAGTAAATGCAAAATTGGTCAATATCCTCAGGGCAGTAAAATGTAATTTTTTTGGAATCTTCTCTTCTACCAGGTGGAAATCAGTTGCTGAACAAAATTTATTTATATCCATGTGGACACCGATCATTTGCCTTGTTATCACCTTTCTACAACTTACACAATCGTAAAATAGCCCAGTCAAAGTCAGTGAAAGGCACAGGCCCCTATAGAATCAGATCATCCCAAAGGGTCTGTTAAACAATGCCCAGTACTCTGTTGAAGGGACGCCCAGTAATCTTTGTGTCCAATTCAAAATCTTCCACTATATTTTCTTACACTTGCCTTCCTTTTTAATTCCGACATCATCACCCCTTTATTCTCTCTCACAGGAGAAGTAATTCACAACTCCACGGTTTCGAAGAATGCAATTGGAAGTCCAAATTTTGCCTGGGGCTTCCTAATATTTGGGTGGCTAGAAATGTAGAAAACTGGGAAGAGATAAGCTGTGGACATCCCCAAGGTTGGTTCAGACTGTAATTCCCAGAAATAGAACAATTTGGACTAGTCAGAGAAGGTCCATATCATTGCATTAAAATGCCAGGTTATCTAGTTTTTATAGTATCACCCTACATTTTTACAACACTTGCTATAAAAGTGTTTAAAGAGCACTTGCCCACATATTTTCTCCTTCAGTGCTCACAATTGTGTGAAGTATCCCAGTGTTTGTTTTTGATCCTCTTACTTTCGAGAGTAAACCAAGGCACAGACAAGTGAATTGCTTAACAGTGGCATACTAAAAAGTGGTAGAGATGGGATCTGTACTCAGGTGTTTTGACCACTGTCCAGTTCTTATTCCACTATGCATCCTTGCATTCAATTCAATGGGCATTTATTGAATAATAATAATGTTCTTAGAATAATAATATTCTATACCTCTGATTTTTATTCCAGTTTGTATAAAAGGAAGAAATCTTAAGAATGAACTATTAACACAGTTGATATTTTCTTTACATTTGTTAGTGCTTTGTGCTTTTTTGTGGGAAAAGCCAACTAGCCACTTAGATAAAAAGAGTTACTAAATGGCTGAAGAATGTGGAAGACAACTACAATTTCCCCACATTCTTGTACGTTTTAGTTGAATGGGGAGTGATTGCATTTATTTACCTAGTCCCTCTTTTATAAGGCAACCAGTGGTAGTTTATCCTATTGAGAAGAGTTGATAGGATACTCCCACTTATTGGCAGTATCTGGTCTTGGTTTCCACCCATTTCTTAGCTTTTTGAGTGGCTTATGGTTTCTTGAGGAAAGAAATACCTAAAATATACATTTGGGAATTGTTATTCTGTAGTGTCAGTGAAATGTGGGGTTGAGAAAATGCCATTCATTTGGATATAATCCTTTGTAAGACTCGTATACAAAATATCTATGGCTATCTATATTTTGCAATGGGAACATGGCCATAGTGAAATGTTTTTTTCTCGTTAGTATTTTAAGACTTTCCATCCTAGTGGAAAGATGTGATCTGATTCATCTGATTTTCTTTGTATATTAAAATACAGTAGAACCTGCCACTTTTTTTGGAAATGCAGCATAAAGATAGAGATAAATTTCATATCAGTTCAGCAAGTTCTATTTAGAAGAAGTGCATTGCAGTTGAGACTGAATGTAATATTTGGTTTGATTTTCTGTTCAAAATTTTCCCATGGTAAGGACAATATTTTCCTACATATATCAGTAGGCAGTAATGATTACTTCAAAGCTTCCAAAGCCAGATACTACACCTGCATGTTCCAACACAGTAGTCGAATGTATTTATTCCCAAGATGCATGGTAATGCATACTTTGTATTACTGAGAATGAATAAAGAAAAGTTACAGTGTTGTCTCCCAGCTGTGCAAGTTAATATTAAAATAATTTGTTTCTGTTTTCCACCTTTTCAGGTTTTCTCTTCATTGCTACACTGCTTACATAAGTGAACAATTGAAACATTGCTCTTTATCTTAAGGATTTAAAAATTAACATACTTAAGGTCTTATGGTATAGAATATATAATTAAAATATTTTTCTTTTTCCTTTCCAGGTTCAGCTCAGCTACTATTTAATAAAACAAAATCTGTAGAATTCACATTTTGCAATGAAACTGTTGTCATCCCATGCTGTGTTAATAATATAGAAGCAGAAAACCTTAACGAACTGTATGTAAAGTGGAGATTTAAAGGAAAAGACATTTACACCTTTGATGGCGTTGTCAACAAGTCCAATACCTACGGTAATTTTAAGAGTGCAAGAATGGAAGTCCCGGAATTACTAAAAGGGGATGCCTCCTTGAAGATCGATAAAAGTGAAGCTGTCTTAGGAAATTATTCATGTGAAGTGACAGAATTAAGCAGAGAAGGCGAAACATTCATAGAACTAAAATATCGTGTTGGTAAGACTTCTCTAAAAGCTTCCTTTTTGTTTGTCCTGATACAACCTGATCCTATTAGAAGTGGGCAAAAGAGGGTTAGGAGCTCCTTTGAATCAAAAAGCAGGCTATTAATAATAAATGTTGATTATTTGTTTAGCAGCTTTAAGATCATGAGTCCTATCTTATTTACTCTTCTAGTTTTTGCAGTACAACTCATTTACTGTTAATTTGTATACTGCGTGGGTCTCAAACTTTTGGTTTGAGGACTATTCTATTTGGGTGGTTGGTCCTGGGGTCATCTACTGTACATTTCTCTTTGCTGCCATCAAAAATACTTTCTTTCATTTGATTACTTTTCAAGGCTCTTTCCAATTATTGAGCCATTTTTTATTTATTTATGTGTGTGTGTATGTATGTAACCTTACACTTTGACCAAGGGTTGGTAAGTCCCAGCCACACTCCTTCTTGAGAGAATAGACTAGAAGGAGAATCAGCAGATAAAATCAGCTGATCATGGATGACGTCTTCAAGCTTTCTGTACTTAGCCTTGCTTTGGTGTTGTTTTCCTTGGTCAAGATGTGGAAGAGCTAGGGATCCAAATTAATTTATTTGATTTCAGGCTTGGTTATATCACCATGATTCTGCCCTCTCTTCACAAACGTGGGTTGGTGAGTTGTATAAAGTAGTAAAGTTAGCTGAAGTAAACAGTCTCTTTTCTTTGCTATTTCTTGCTTGATTTCTTCAACACATACGAGCACATTCTGACTTTGTGTTTTGAAATCTCTATTTAGGATCACCATTCATATTACTGATCTTGGGATGAACCATACTTTGAGCACCTCTGCTCTAGATGGGATCAGAACAGTTCCATTGGATCAACTATTTGCCTAACTTTTACTGTTATAAAATATCCGCTACCAGATTGGGAATGGGGTCTCTGGTTTGATGAAATACTTTGGCGTTGTTTAGGATTGGGAATCAGAAGATCTGAGTTACATCCCCTGTTCAGCACCTTACTATTCACCTATGTGACATTGAGAAGTTACTTCACCGAGTCCAAGTGACCTGATCTCTAGAATGAGGATAAAAGTAGATGTTCTTTTTATGTATTCTACAAATCTAATGAGCATCAAATGAGGTCTCACATGGACAAGTTCTTTGTAAATCAAAGTGTGTTGCAAACGTTAGTTGTTTTCCTGGGATGTTTATTTTGTCAGGTACCAAGTTGCTGAAGCTAGCTGGGAGTGAAATGAGAGGGATTTGTGTGCAATGAGGAATGGGCAGGATGACTCAGAGTAGGCAAGGAGAATTCGGAGGATTTTTATGCTCAGAAATCTCTCTTACATTATAACTTTTACTATTGATAGTAATTTGGGCTAAGGAGATTTTTAATATATATTAAAATGTATATTTTATGTATTATATAAAAATTATATATAAATAAATAATACATAATAATATATATTATAATATATTATATTAATATATACACACACCCCTTTCAGGAGGGATCTAATCAGTCAGTAATATGTACTGTGAGTGGCTGGAGTTAGATAATCTAATACCTCCTTGAAATTTTTCTGAGAAAGTATACAGTTTCATGGGAATAAAAGAATAAGACATGGGGGAACAGTAATTTTTGAGGGTAATGTAGGTCACTGAGATGTAAACTGGTAAGCTCAAGATGTGAGACTTGAAAGGCCAGAAGATGAAATGAAGATGGATGGGAGAGGAATACCAGTATCTGAAATGAAGACACAATTAATGATTTTGCATGCGATTGTTTTATATTTTTTCCCCAAAAATACCCTGTGAAAATAAGAACTAGGCTTTCTTTTGGAGCCCTTAAAATGAGAAAGTATTACTTTATCATAGAGAATGTAGAAAATTTTACCAGAAGCTTGAGACATTTGTCTTTACACCCATTTTTATTTTTTGAAATAACTTCTGATTCATAGGAATATTCAAAGATAGAGAGATACTGTGTGCCCTTCACCTAACCCTCCCCAACCCACCCAGTGGTTACATCTTATGTAACTATAACACAGTATCAAAGCCAGGGAGTTCACAGTGGCACAGCGTGTGTGTGTGGTTCTCAGGCCTTCTATCACATGTGTGTATTTGTTTCACTACCACTGCAATCAGAATGTAGAGCTCTTCTGGCAACACAAACATCTCCCTCATGCTAACCCTTTGTAGTCACATCCACTATCTCCCACTGTCCCTAACTTAGCAAACACTAATTTTTCCTCCATATCTTCAATTTTGTCATTTCAACAACATTTTATAATGGAATCATACAGTAGTTTACCTTTTCAGATTGGCCTTTTCACTCAGCACAATGCCCTTGACATCTATCCAGTTAGTTGTGTGCATCAGTAGTTTCTTTTTTTTTTTTTTTTTCCTTCTTTGTTTTTTGCTGAGTAGTATCCCATGGTGGGTGTATATCACAGCTTGTTTAACCTTCACCTCTTGTAGGACATTTTGGTTGTTTCCAGTTTGGGGTGATTACAAATGAAGCTCTTACGAACAATGGTGTACAGGTTCTCATGTAGACATAGTTTTCATTTCTCTGGGATAAATGCTTAGAAATACAGTTACTGGGTTGTTATGGTAAGTGAATGTGTAGTTTTTAAAGAAAGTGCCAAACTGCTTTTTTTCCTGGAGTGGCTGTTTCATTTTACATTCCCATGAGAAACACAAAGTGATCTAGTTTCTCTACATCCTTACCAACATCTGGTGCCTCTATTTTGCACCTATTTTTTACTGAAAAAAATACAAAAAGTTAAATGGGCAGGACTCTTACTATGGAATACAAATTTGTTGTAATAAGGATACTTACCTGTCATGGGGACTTTGAGGATATAGGTGTTAGAAACCATTTTTACCATGTTGTGCTTTCTTGCAGATATACAGATATAGGCATAAATGAGAAATAGAAATTGCTCAATAGGGAACTGAATTCCACTTAATAGAATGCAGGTAATGGTGACCATTCTGTGTGGAGTTTTTCTTTTTTCTTTTTCTTTCTTTCTTTCTTTTTTTTTTTTTTTTGAGCACTAGGACTGAATACATGGAAACACAATAAGATGTAGTTTTATATACCTCCGATGCCTATGTACACTATTGTACTATGGAAGGAGCACCAGACTTGAATTTAGAAAGTTATTTTTCTTTATGTTGACATTTTCTAGCTTAAGAAAACTTGGGTGAGAAACTCAACTTATCTGGCCCTCAGATTCTTATCAGTCCTATGGGGATATCATCTTCATCACAGAAATGTTTGAGATATGAATAAGATAACATCTCTCTTACTTAACAAAGATTTATTGTGTCAGACACTGTGCTAGACACTATGGATTCAATGATGACTAAGACGTTAACCCTGATTTCAAGGAAGCGATTGCAGTACAAATAAGAAGAATAAAATGACCTAACATTTATTTGAACACATGCCAGATGCTTTATGTATGTCATGTCTTGTTATCTTCTCACGAACTCTAGGAGATAGATATAGGTCTTACCAATTAACAAATGGGGAAGCAAAAGAGATTCAAGGTACTTGTTCAAGGTCAGAGTAACAGCTGAGATTTTAACCTAGACCTCTCTGGCTATAAAATCCAACATTTTTACCACCATAATACATGGTTTCTGTGAAAATACCTTGTCAGTAACCAAATACTAATGTAAATAATAGTAGTCATAAAATTTGTTGTTAATATTTATATTATTAATGATATAAAAACTTGAAAGTTTAAAATTTATTTTTCTCTAAGATATTATTAGAGTTTTCATTTAAAAAGTTCAGTTCAAGTTCAACAAAGTTGCCAATTCCCTTATTATCAACATGATATACAGTGTTTATAATGATGACATAAAGGCATTGTGAGATCCTTGTATTAGTTTTCTAGTGATAAGTAACAACTGTTTTCCTTTTGTTGAATCTCTCTTTCGTATTGAATTTTTTTTGCCAGAAAGAGTCCAGACTCTTTTAAGGGATCATTTCATTAGGTCAGCCTTCTCTCCTTCAAGAATAATCTCCCTTTCTTAAAGTCAACTGATTGGAGACCTTAATTATATCAGCAAACTCCCTTTTGCCAGGTGACATACCATAATTATAGGAATGAAATCCAACCTATTCATAGTCTTACCCCCACACAAGAGGAGGGAATTATGAAAGGCATGTATGTCAGACAGGAGTTTTGGGGCCATCTTAGAATTCTGGGTTTGATTAAATAACAGGACTGTAGCCTAGCCAAGTCAACATATCAAAAGAGATATCACAGTCCTGAAGCATCAAGTAAAAATTTGGTTTGAATTTTAGTGTTGTAAATTGTGATTTTTGTTTGTTTGTTTTTTGATGGAAACGTGTTCTCTGCATTTATGAATGTTTGCATGTATCTATTTGAAGGAGAGACACATTTAGTTGATCAGAGTGATCTCTTTTTCAGGTTGTCCCATTTTTGTAAACAGTGATAAGAAAAACGAGATCCTGGGGTTTAATAACACTCAAGCTTGGAAGCAAAATTTAAACACTCATTCATATGCCACACCCTCTTAATATGATTTCTTTGCCTTTCCAGTAGCAAGAAGTTAATTTTCCCGGGAACCACTCTGCCTGACCAGGAATTGGGGGAGAGTGATGGACAGAGTTATTAGCCATAGCTCAGGTGGAATAGGATGTAGATGCCATTGGATTATCTTTCTTAATCCTGAGATGGGAAAAAATTTCTGATCTTAGTCCATTTTAAGCTTAATTTATTTTCTTAGTGTCATAGAAATTCAGAGCTGAAAGGGGTCTCAGAGACGTATCTTGTCTTACTCTCCCTTGGGGAACAAGAGTTAGCATCATCTGCCAATACTACCATAACAAATCAGTAGCTTAATGGGCATATAAATGGTTTTAGATAAAACATTGGGGGTTTTCCCCTCAGCATCTCAGTTGGTTCTTAAATGTCCAATTCAGTGATTCTCAAATTTTTTCCCTGTAACAAGTTAGGAAGAGGTAACACATTCATGTCAGTGATGGGAGCTAAACTCCAGCAGAAATCTGCAGCAGTGATTTTAAACTGAGAGCATGGTGGGCATCCAACTCCCATCCCCCACTTATCATCAGGGAACATATTAAAAGCTTGGGGTGAAAAGCGAGAGTGTGTGAAGCTTGAATAAACCCCAAGTGATTTTCATAAGCTCCAATTAAGAATCATATTTTTTGTTCTATAATCCCACTCTCTTTCTGTCATTGAAATGTCTCATATTTCTTATGATTTCTGCATAGAATCTTGGAGTCCTTGAGTAGTCATCTAGTTTATCTCACCATCTAATTCACAGATTATTTCTATCATGCCCCAGGTAGTTGGCCATTCAGACTTTTTACCTAAATGCTTGACATGATGAGACATTATTACTTCCCAGAGGATCTCGGTCTATTATCAGGCAGTTTCATTCTTCCTTAAGTCAAGCTAAAACTTGCTATCCCTGTAATTTCTCACTCACTGGGAGGGCTTTAGTATTTCTCCCGAGTTTATGCTTCTCTAGGATAAAAATCCCCAGGTCTTTTAGCCATTGCTCATGGTTTCAGGATCTCCATTCTAGTCATCTTCCTTTTGAGCAGTTCCCTGTTACATCTTTAAATGTGATGAGTAAAAAAACTGAACTCAGGACTGCATTTGTTGGTCATGCCCTTCTACCTTCCAAGTTACCATTGTTTCTGTAACTCTCTGACAGGTCTTTCTTCTCTGTAATCTATTCTCCACATGGCTGCCAAAGAAGATTTTAAATAAGTCAGGTCATTTTTCTTCCCTATTTGAAGCTTTCCAATCACGTGTCCTTGATCTTAGAATGAAATCCAAACTCTTAACAAGCTGCTAAGACTCAACATGATCTTGCCCCAGCAAACTCTTCCCATCTGATCTCATATCACTAAGTTCCAGCCACAGTGGCCGTCATTTAGTTCCTTGGACTTGTTCCTTTGGCATCTCTTCTTCCCTGGGCACCCAGCAGGCTCCTTCCCACCCAAAGCTCTCTTCCAGGTTCTTTCCAGAGATCTTTCCTTACTGCCCCGTGAGAGTCTGTTCCTCAGCTCCTGCCCTCCTCAAGCTCAGGGCCCCCTGCCTTGTTCACTGCTGGACTTTCAAGAGCTGAGAGGAGTACCTACCCATGGTGGAACTTTCAATAAATGTATGTGGGATAAGTGAAAAATTATGGTCAGACCAGAGTCATATACACCTCTTATTTTTATTAATAATTTCTATTAGTGTATCCTAAGATGGTCCTGTTGAATAGGGGGTGAGGCCAGTGAAAGAACATTTCATTATCAGCTCATATTGAACAGGAGATCAGATACTGGCTGTGTTTTGAGGGTAGAGCTGGCAGGATTTGCTGTTGGACTAGATTTGGGATGTGAGAGAAACCAAGGAGTCAGGTAACTCCAAGTTTTGTCCCTGAGCAGCATGGAGTCCCCACTACTGAAATGAGGACAACTGGGAGGGGAGGTTTGGTGGGAGGTGGGTGGGAGAATATCAGGAGTCAGTTTACTACATGAAAACTTAAGAAGCTTAAGAGCCTTAATTCACTGTGCCTCAGTTTCCTTGACTATAAGGAGGGGTTAATAATTCCTCATATGATAATTGTGAGGATTTGAAGAACTGATTAAGCATAGTTATTAAATCATCAAGCTTTTACCAAATCCTCTGGGTGTTAGACATCAAAAACCTAGGCATGATTCACAACATTTTTTTCTAGTAGGATTTTACGCTGTATGAAGTGGGGTTTTGGGGGGTATTGGAAGATGACCAATTATATGGTTGGAAATTAAGGTATTGATGTAGGTATCTAAAAATATCTATCTCTTGGAAGAGATCTAAAACCGTGGGAGCATCAAAAAATTGTCTTCTGTTCACTTGCTAAACTATCATGACTATTGTAACCTTGTATTGAGTCTCTACTATGTATAGGGAAAAACACTAGATTCTGAGAAGCTAATTTCTCAAAGAAAGAGTTCATAATTTTGTTATATTCTGGGGATTAATATAAACATTTTTCCAGGGTTTAGCATAAGCTTAACACAAGAAATGTGTGTGTGGCTATCATTATGGAATGGAAGGCCACAGACTTCCTCACCCACTGATCCTGAGGGTCAGAGCAGGCTAGGATTTGAAGAAGTGTTGATTTCAGAGGAATGCCAGTGCGTGCTTGGGGCAGGATTCAGAAGTGCTCTTCCTACAGCACAGCCCTCTGTGCAGGCAAACGTGGGAACGCTTTCATCGCATTCACCTGGCTTTATTGTTAGAGAAGAAATTTCATAGCTAAAATTATGAGCTTAAGGGCTTATAAAATGCAATTAAACTTAATTTTTTAAAAGTTCTAAACAAATCTTATTTGAAGTCTTAATATCTTAATTTCCTTTACATAGGATGTGTGGATATCTTTTCACTGTAAAAGTAACATGTGACCCATTTCATAACAGCTTCTTAATAACCTAAAGCCACTCATGTTACTTTACATGTAAACAAGGCTTCTGAAGCCTAATTATCCATGAATAAGTCTAATATTGCAGAGTAAGTTAGAGAAAAGGCAGGGCTCATCTCTCTTGGTCTTAGTCATGGAGAGGGTACCTAGCGATACAGCTTCCTCCCTTGGGTCCCCTGAGTCAGTCTTTACAGGAACACTTCACTGTTGCTTAAAGGTAAACTCTTGGCACTTTACACATATGGGTATTCAACATACAAACATAGAATAATAATTGTTAACATTACTGAGTACTTGGTAAGTGCTGAGCTTTGTTTCAAGCCCTTTGCATATACTTTATTAACTGTTAATAGTTATAACAATCCTTCAAGGTGTAGGTACTATTAATATGTTATACCCATGTAACAATGGAGGACACTGAAGAACAGAGAGGTGTTAAGACATTGTCAAGGTTATGTAGATTGTTGTATTAGAGTTGGGTTCAAACCCAGGCATTGTGGCCACAGAGCCCTGTTCTCAGCTACCATGCTATACTACCACCTTCCATAAAATATAGGTTAGTAAAAATTTGAGAAACACTTATTAACTATAGTTTTTTGTTTCATAAATAAAATTTGTTATGTAAGTAAATTACGTATAATTTGTTTTGTGTATGTATATAAATATATGTAAGAAGGCTACCGCTTTAATTATCTTTATTTTCATCTCCACATTGAAATATGTGTTATAGACCATTTGCAGGATTTGAAATGATTATAGTAAATATTAATTGTGATTTTTGTTTTCTTTCTCCCCAGTTCCATGGTTTTCTCCAAATGAAAATATTCTCATTGTTATTTTCCCAATTTTTGCTGTACTCCTGTTTTGGGGACAGTTTGGTATCAAAAGTAAGTATTTCAACTTTGTATTTTTGTTTCAGTGATGAAATTTTTATTTCTAGGAGACATTATTAGTGAAATATTTAAATAAGTTGTTTTAGGAAGAGTATTATTATAATAAATAAGAATATGCAGTTTGAATAGTTGTGGTCTCCTTGAATTATATATTGCTGCCCATATTTTGCTACAGTTCACATTTAATTCCTAAGAAGATGTTTTTTTATTTGTTGTTGTTATTATTTATGTATTTATTTATTTCAAAGTATTATGGGGGTACAAATATTTTTGGTTACATGGATCACTTTTGTGATGCTTGAGTCAGGGTTAAAGTGTGCCCATCACCCAGATAGTGTTTATTGTGCCTGTTTGTTAGGTTTTTGCCCATCCCCTCCTCCTCTCTCCCCCTTACCTGATTTCCACTGAGTTTTACTTCCCTCTGTGCACATGTGTGCTCATCGGATGATTCTAATTTAATAGCAAGTACATGTGGTGTTGTTTTTCCATTCTTTAGATACTTCACTTAGGATAATCATTTCCAGTTCTATCCACATTGTTGCAAAGGCCTTAATTCATCCTTCTTTGTGGCTGAGTAGTATTCCATAGTGTATACATACCATATTTTGTTAATCCACTCATGAGTTGATGGTCACTTCGGTTGATTCCGTATCTTTGCAATTGTGAATTGTGCTGCAATAAACATTCAGTATTTTAAAGGTTGCAGAATAAATGAAATCAGTATGATTTATTCCTTGCCTGGATAAATGTTTATGAGTCTTCAGGGTACTGCTACAGGGAAAGTAGGAATAAATCTTACATTTGTCTTTTTGATAAAATGACTTGTTTTCCTTTGGGTAAACACCCAGTAGTGGGATTGCTAGATCAAATGGTAGGTCTACTTTCAGTTCTTTGAGGAATCTCCATAATGTTTTCCATAGAGGTTGTACTAATTTGCAGTCCTACTGACAGTTATAAGCATTCCATTCTCTCTGCATCCACACCAGCATCTGCTGTTTTTGGACTTTGTAATAAAATAGCCATTCTAACAGGGGTAAAGTGAGATCTCATTAATTTGCATTTCCCTGAAGATTTAGTAACATTGATCATTTTTTTCATATGTTTATTGGCCATTTGTCTTCTTTTGAAAAGCTTCTGTTCATGTCTTTTGCCACTTTTAATGGGGTTGTCTTTTTCTTGCTGATTTGCTCGAGTTCTTTGTAGTTTCTGATTATTAGCCCTTTATCGGATGTATAGCTTGTCAATATTTTCTCCCGTTCTGTAGGTTGTCTGTTTGCTCTGTTAATTATTTTCTTAGCTGTGCAGAAGCTTTTAATTTAATCGTTTCATTTATTTATTTTGTTTGTTGCTGTCATTACCACTGGACTCTTTTTCATAAATTCTTTGCGTAGACCAATATCTAGAAGAGTTTTTCCTACATTTTCTTCTAGAATTCTTATGGTTTCATGCCTTAGGTTTAAGTCTGTTGATCCATCTTGAATTAAGTTTTATGAAAAGTGAGAGATATGGATCCTGTTTCATTATTCTGCATGTGGCTATCCAATTTCCCACCACTATTTATTGAATAGGGCTTCTTTTCCCCAGTGTATATTGTTGTCTGCTTTATCAAAGATCAATTGATCATGTATGGATGGTTTTATGTGTGGGTTCTCTGTTCTGCTCCATTGGTCTATGTTTCTATTTTTGTGTCAATACCATGCTGTTTTGGTTACTATAGCCTTGGAGTATAGTTTGAAGTCTGGTAATGTGATGTCTCCAGATTTATTCTTTTTGCTTAAGATTGCTTTGCTATTCAGGTTCTTTTGTGGTTCCCAAAAAAGCATAGAATTATTTTTCCTAGAATCTGTGAAATATGGCATTGGTGGTATTGTTTTAATCTCTCAAGAATGAATAATGGGAATATTAGTAATAACAACACCTAAATTCATGTAGGATTTTAATATTTACAGAACATTTACACACATAATATTTTATTTGGTAAACAAATAGTAACAGGCTGCCTTAGTTTAAGATAGAATGTTATGCTTTGGAGAATTTAGATTCCCTTCTTTTTATTTTCCCAGTTTGAATTTCTCTGTGTACATGTGTTCACTCTTTGAAAGGCCCAGTTGGAACCATGTTTTGTCATCCTCACCAAGCAGTTCTGTAGCCTCTAAATAGGCAGCCATGGGAGAATTGTGTTCTGTGATCTTGCTTTCCTGTAATACTCATATAACCAGACTTCTGAGGCAAATCTTAATGCTGCATCAGATTTAGCATCAACAATATAGAATTGTCATTACTAGGTAAATAGGTAATATGCATTCTGATTAATGTTTACACTTAACTATATTTACCTATTTTGGTTAAGGTAATTTACTAAATTACTGAAATCCTGAGGTGACAGTCTCAACTTTTAAACTTTTAAAATGTAAGATTTATTCCTACTTTCCCTATAGTACCCTGAAAACCAGTAAAAATTTATCCAGACAAGGAATAAATAATACTGATTTAATTTATTCTGCAACCTTTAAAATATTGAAAGCTAGTAAAATATTGTAGTAGGTTGGCCACTACAATATTCTGTATTTCATGAATTTTACTTTTACTCAGAAGTTTAAGCCATGTGTGTCTATAGTGATATATAAAAATGGTAAGGAGATGACTGATTATGTTTTAAGAGCTTTTCTCAATGTATGGCACTCTGGAATTGCTTAGTGATTTCAGAGATGTTCTCAACTTTTGTCTAAAATGATAAAAAAGGGAAGAAAGGGCTGAAAGTGGCAACTGTCAAGTCATTTCACAACTCGTGCTTTCAAGACAGTAAGCCTTTTATATCAAGACGCTGGTACGGCATCAAGACCTATTCTGTCATCACTGATATTAGGGAAAGCTTTTAACCATATTGGCAGACCCAGGCTTTAGGAGCTAAGTTATATGATTTGGGCAGGGAAGACTGAAATTATTTCACATTAGTGTGATTTGTTGAGTTTGGATTGATAGATGTTTGCTGATCATGGCATTATCATTAGTGACATCATTTTTAGTGTAATGAACCAGGAGTGAATCTGTTCACTATCAGCTGAATTTTTATAAAATGAGCTTTACAGGTTTTTTTTTTTCCTGACTTAAAGTAATACATATCACTTTAGAACACCTTATACTATATAGGAAGTTATAGAGAAAAACCAAAAATCATCTAGAGTCTCAAAGCCTAGAAATAAACTATTGGTGTATTCTAGGGAATTTTCTGTTTCCTTTCTGTTTGTTTCTATTCCTTTTTGTTACCTTTTTTAAAAAATAAAACTATAGATGGACTCGTATAGCTTATACACACTTGCGCATTCTGATTTTCCCCCATGCCTTCAGAAATCTTGTTATAGCTGCCTGTGCTCTACTTTTGTGGATGTACTATAATTTACTTAACTCTCATCTTGATGGATTTTAGGATGTTTCCAATTTTTTTTTTGATACTATGAAAATAACTCTACTAAAGATATGTAAGCCTGGAAATGGCAGAGATATTTTGAGGCTCTAGTTATATGCTGCCAAAATATTTCCAGAAACATTGTATCAATTACTATTGCAGATGAGAATACCTGTCTTTTACCTTACAGTCCTGACATTATTATAATTCTAAAATCTTTGCTACTTTGATGGGTGAAGATACATGTTGTTTTGATTTTTATTTTTGTGTTAGTAAGGTTGAATATTCTTTTTTATATTTTTTCTACTGGTCGTATTTTAAGGAACATGCTTATGAACCTAAGGAAATATTTTTTGGCTCATCTTAAAACAAGTAGATGCTGTATGTGTGTGTGTGTGTGTGTGTGTGTGTGTGTGTGTGTGTGTGTGTGTACGAGGTGTCTATGTATTTGATTCACACAGGCTGGACTCATTTAAAGGTATTGATAATAGTAGCTAAACATTTGTGATACTCTTGCTCTGTGTGACAGGCACTGCAAATTATTCTACATCTGAAATCGCATTTATTTCTGCCAAGAACTCCATGGGCATAGGTACTATTGTTATACCTATTTGGTAGATGAGAAACTGAGGCACAGGTTTCTAACCTACATGAAGACGGGTGAGGCAGTTTGCCCACAATTACCCAGCCGTTTGCTGGTAGTAATGGGATTTAAACCAATGCTGTTTACCACTACACTATACTTCCTCCCTGTTTTGAAGTTACTTTGAGGATTTTCTTTCCATGAAGGGTGAACGTATATGTAGGTGCACACACTAGATGATTAGATGAAACTATTATTGATACAGCAGAATGTTGACCTAATTTGTTTGTTTATTCTGCAAATACCTATTGACAGGGTGCCTAATGATTGCTAGGCACTAGGCTAAATGCTCGGAATATGGAAGTGAAGCTCATATTGCCCTGGCTTGGTAGTGCTCACATTTTGGCCGAGGAGATGTGTATGCATGCCTGTCATTTGCCTTCTGTCATGTCCTGCATGGATCTGAACCTAACTTTTCTGTTAGAGCCCTTTGTAAGAGGCCTCCTATTTATGGCCTGAGCTTCCACCAAATAGGAGAGCGCCTCTCTTTTCCACCTGCTTGGTTATGTGTTTTGTAGGATCTGGTATGTTACAGTCCTTAAGGTATTAATAGTAAGTCAGACCTCTTGACTTTTACTTTCCAGATTACTAGTTCTCCTTAACTTTTCCTGACTACTATATATGGTCTGCACTTGACTACAGGGAATTTCTCTCAGTGGTTTTTCTGGTTCTGCATGTGAGCCTTTTTGTGGTCCAAGATAAAACCTTGGCCTTTACTAGGCTAAAATTTCATTAAATACAGCAGGTTATGCCCTTACTTTGAGAAGAAAGACTTCTTTATACCAGAACTATATCCTGAACTATATCTCCAGATGCCATGTGTCCTACTGAGGAAGAAGCCTGTGAAAACTTCTAAATTCCCAAATCCCAGCCAGGACTTGGAGAGCCGTAGGCCACGTTTCAAAGACAAAGGTCTCTTACAGGGAAATGGTCCTAAATATCTTTGCCTTTAGCTTTAACTTACAAACGTTTAAGCAGGATCTCTATGCTTAGCAAACACTTCAGAGAATACTAGACTCAAACACCAAGCCTTAACTTACAGTGTTACCTTTCAGACACTTTGTGTTCTGAAAGCAATACTAACTCAGTCTGCCCCTCCACTGACAATTAAGTTCCTAGTTGATTTTCAAGGTTTTTCCTCATTCTTTGATATCATAACAGGTTCTTTCTATCATTTAGATGGTTACTAAATGATTTCAAGTGCTGTCCACTTAGTCCTCTAGTTCTTACAGGATTAAGGTCCAACTATATAAAGAACTGGCTAACATTGTGAAATTCTTTGAGGCAAGCCTATCTGTTCTTACTTTTCCTTTCCTATGCAGGGAATCTTTCCTTTTGTTCTATACAGGCAATCTTTACTTTGCACAGAACTGTGAGACCACAAACATGACCATGTAAGCTGAAACTGTACAAAGCAATCTTAATGAATGAGAAAAATTACTATTGTTCTATGATCTTTAAAATTTTTCGTCAAAACATTTAAAAACTCACTTACTGTCAGTAATAATTGCATTGGGAAATGAAAACACAATAGTAAACTAATATTTAGTACATGGTAAATTATATCATTAAAAACATTGAGAATTAAAGTATTTTATAAAGAGTAGTTTGAACAACACTTGTGTTCTTACATAATTTTGTATACAGAGCAAGCATCTTTTCTATGCCTTGGTGAATTGTCATTTTAAAAAAATTTTTTAAATGTTTAAATTTTTAAAAGATTATTATTTCAAAATATTATGGGGCTCCAAATATTTTTGGTTACATGGATTGCTTCTGTTATGTTTGAGTCAGGATTAGAAGTGTGCCCATCACCCAGATAGTGTTCATTGTACCCCTTAGTTAGGTTTTTGCCCATCCCCTCCCTTCTCTCCCTGCTACTTGATTTCCACTGAGTTTATTTCCCTCTGCGCACATGTGTGCTCATTGGTTAGTTCCAATTTAATAGCGGGTACAGGTGGTGTTTGATTTTCCATTCTTTAGATACTTCACTTAGGATAATGGTCTCCAATTCCATCCACATTGTTGCCAAAGGCCTTAATTCATACTTCTTTGTGGCTGAGTAGTATTCCATAGTGTACGTATACCACATTTTGTTAATTCACTCGTGAATTGATGGGCACTTGGGTTGATTCCACATCTTTACGATTGTGAATTGTACTGCAAATAAACATTCGAGTGCAGGTATCTTTTTAATAAAATAACATCTTTTCCTTTGGGTAAATACCCAGTAGTGGGATTGCTGGATCAAACGGTAGGTCTACTTTCAGTTCTTTGAGGAATCTCCATACTGTTTTCCATAAAGGTTGTACTAATTTGCAGTCCCACCAACAGTGTATAAGTGTTCCTTTCTCTCTGCATCCACACCAGCATCTACTGTTTTTGGAATTTGTAATAAAAACCATTCTTACAGGTGTAAGGGGAGATCTCATTGTGGTTTTAATTTGCATTTCCCCAATGATTAGTGATGTTGAGCATTTTTTCATATGTTTATTGGCCATTTGTCGTCTTTTGAAAAGCTTCTGTGAATTGTCATATTTTTTTCTAAGTGTAGATCAGCTTCCAACATGTTACCCTTTGTGCTCTCAATGTCATGAAAGAGTTCCTTTAATGTTTTTTAATGTTTAAAGTTTGTGTGTGTGTGTGTGTGTGTGTGTGTGTGTGTGTGTTTGGTTTTTTTGTTTTTTGCCAGAGTCACTTCCTCTGGGACATCTTCATTCTTTTTGTCATAACCTCCTCCTCACTTTTCTCATTTATGCCAGTAAGTCTACCTTCACTGAGTTCCTCTGGCTGTGTCTCTAGAGTCTCTTGCATGGCACCAGTGTCTACCTTCCCACAATCAGCTATTTCTTCTCTTACTCCATTAATGGTCTGTTCGAATTTCACACTCAGCATTTATCACTTTTTATTTCTTTGCTCTTTCTTCTTTCTTGCCTACTTTCCTCTTTTGACTGTCCATTATAAAATATCATGTGGGTTTATCACTGGAATACAAGAAGGTAACACAACTCGATGCTTTACTGTCTTTGCATGATCCGAATAACAGATATGCAATGATTAGTCACCAACGGTCTTCAAAAGATGTGATATGATTGATCACGGATCATGGTGCACATCTGCTATTTATGTGTGATTTGTTGACTGAAGAGATAGCAGTGAAGTTGTACTTATGCAGTTACTCAGTTAATGTATTGTGGTGATTAAAATTTGAACTGTGTTTTGGGGCACTTATTTAACTAAACCATAGTTACTGGAATTCATGCATACGTGAACAGTGCAAAGTGAAGACTATTGTAATTTATTTCAAATTCATATGTTCTAGGCATCTTTCCCTTTCTTTACTAACTTTCTCCTCCCTGTTCAAGATTCTTCCACAGGGATTTTGGTCAGAGATATTTGGGTAGATGTTCCTGTAGGAATCATTGTTAGGAAATTCAGGGAAAAAATTCTCCATCGCCACAGCCTTGAGATTCCTATTAAGTCCTTGAATCCAGACTTGAGGACCAGCTTAATAATGAACGTAATTAGGCCATGAAAGCACATTTAAAAGAAGTAATGAAACAGAGAGTTTCTTCATTGATTAGAAAAATCATTCTGAAGAAATGAAGACATATCCTAATTTGAACTAGGTCATTTGTATCCAAGAAAGATATCATTGCAAGAAATATTATTACAAATAATCATTCTATGACCAGGTTGATAGCTCCTAATAATGGGACTTTGCCATTAAGTTTACTGTGAATTCTATTTGATCATCTTGAACTCCTAGGGCTTTCCCTTGGTCCTGTCCACATAATCACATTCTGTTATTAAATAATGTGATCATGTGCTAGTTTTATCGTAGGCAGAACTAAACAAAACTGTAGCTCAACATTTTACTCTTTTATAGAAATGTAGTTAGTAATCCCTTGACCCTTTCTAGATATCCCAACTTCCTTCATAAACTCCAAAATTGTGAAACCATCCACGAGACCAGGAAAAGTTTGGAGCCAAGAAAAGGAAGTTAGTCTGTTGGATATCCTCTTCTTTAATCTTTTATATTGAAAGAATTTGCTGCACAAAGCCTAAGCTCTTTTATTTCTAGTTCCTATAGATTGGGAATATGATGTCTAGTCAGTATTCATTGTACAAAATTGTTTCATCAGAGCAAATTGGATAGCGTATGGAGTTTATTATAAAATTATTTTACTTAACCTTCTGCTAAGTAACCAGCATATAATTGGCATTAATGTTCATTTTTTCCAACACCACTTTCACAAAGCCTTAGTGTATGTGTATGTGTGTGTGTGTGTGTGTGTGTGTGTGTGTGTTTTAAATGAATGTGCTAAATATTTGAAAAATAGTAATTTAAATAATTTTCAAAATTGATATTATAATTTTATGTAAAAAGTTACCAGATGTGCTTTATTCTGCATTGAAAACAATATTGATTTTCAGTTCAACAGACACCAAAAAGATTCTAAAATTACTTTCCTGGAGTTATCAGAAAACAGCACTATAATAGTGAAATCAAACAGATCTGTCTTTATGATTTAGTCTTAATCTGATATGCGTTATACTGGAAAGCCTTCCTGTCTCTCTGATCACTTACTGATCACTTGGTAAGGGACCTTATAAATGTCATGTCTTTGAGCAGGTGTTGAAATCTTGGATTTTGGGGTTTTGTTGGATGGACTGCAGTCTATATGGGCCTGTATGGGCATGTCAAATCCAATCTTGAGAGTATCTTGAAAACTTAACGTGATAGATTTGATTTTATCCCCAAGTTGACTTAGTAATTTCACTAGATTTCATCAACCCCAACCTACATTTTATCTTATATGTGCTTTCTATCGGTCACAAAGAGAACAGAAAACCTTATTTTCTATTCATAACATTAGCTGTTTCTTCAGGTGGCTAAAGGGACATGTCATCGCTTTACTTGCATGAATTTGAAAGATTAAATACATAAAGGAGCTTCCTTAGACTGGAGCAGGTCCTCACCTTCTATTTAACTGGGGAAGAAGATCTGCAAGTAACGGCCCCCAACCCTCAGAGACACACACTCACCTATTAGAATGTAAGGGCCTTGAGGCAGGCCTTGTGTTTGCCTTTTTTGTTCGCTGTCAGACTTGGAATAGTGATTGTCACATAGATTGACAGTGCTCAATCAGTTATTGTTGAGTAATCTTCCACTTGTTTTATGATTTGGACTAATAAAAGGGCCGGGTACATTGTACGTACACAGTAAATATTCATAGAACAAATGAATGAATCAACCCAACACATTTCTGAGAGGTAACCTGCTAGGTCTAATTTTTTTCTGGCGATATAAAAGGGAAAATTTTAGAATTCCTAATTTGTTCACAAAAACATTGTCTCCCATGATATTTGGTATTCCTATGTCAGGCATATTTTTTTGTTGTTAAAAATGTGAATACTATTATTCTTCATGTATTTTATTTTGTGTATTGATTTCAGTAGTTTTAGCCAAGGGGGATCTTTAAAAGCAGGCAGATTGTCTTGTCAAGCAGCCGGAAAATCATACCAGGAAGTTTGATAAGAGCCTGCTGTTAAGAACACATGAAATTATTTTTATCTTAATGCTAAGCATTTGGGGAATTACTTGAATTTATTTTCTTTGTTGCATTTAGTGTTTTGATAAATTTGATAAATAAGGATAAATCCATTTATTAAAGGACAATAAAAGTTCACCAGTAAAAGGTCCTTGAGATTATTGGTTTCTATGGCATCTATATCAAATTCCTTGCCTGTTAGTGACACTGGGAAAATTGCCAACTGGGCTAGCAACAAGATACCTACCCCTCACTTGCTGAAATGTGGCCAATGTGAGCAAAGAAAATGAGTCTTAAGAAACTCTTTAAGAAGGTTCACTAAAAAAAACCATGGAGATACTTTTTCATTGCCTGTGATTACTTAAGTAGACCCCACTAATATAGGTTAAGTATCTTTATCCAAAATGCTTGGGAACAGAAGTGTTCTGGATTTTGGATTTTTTTCATATTTAAGATGCTCAACCTGTATATTTGTTGGAAATGGCTGCTTAACATAAGGATGAATTTAAGGTAGCCTTGAAAATAAGTAGTAGTTGAACAGGAACTAAAGCTATCTCCAACATATGGTGTACTTATACTCAAAGAGAAAAACCATTCTATGGTAGAACACTGTCTATAGTAGTATTTTTTGGTATTTTATTTTTGTTGCTATTGTTGGCATTATTTTCTCCTATGGCAGCTCTTCTAAGCCTGAAGAGGTGGAATTTTATATGAGATTTGAACCCTTATTTTTTTTAAGAATAACATAAGTCAGCCTTTTGCATGAAATTTTACTGTACTCTAAGGCAAATTCTTGTTGCTTGATCTTAGCAGCTCTTTTATGTGCTGAATTAAATGTGAAAGAGTCTGTTATGAATGATTGATTTTGAGGTACATTTGACAGAACTTCAATTTTATAACCCTTTGCAGAACTTTCAAGTTCTGTTTCGATAACAATATACATAGAGTTTAAATGGAAAACATGACGTATGTCTAGAGAAAAATTTCTTTTTCTGTGTCTATGCCTTTTGTGACCCATACACTCAATTTCATTCTGCCTAGTATTTGAGCCTAGAAAACAGGGAAGCCGTGAAAACTCTATGCCTTATAACAAGACAGGGATATGACTGACTAGGGGTCACATAAGCTCCAAGGCTGGGTGGAGGTAACAGATCAAATAGAAATTGGGGACTTGCCGTATGATGTTTTCTGATTACTGTGGATTTCTCTTTTCTATTTAATGTGAATTTCAGTTATTCAGCTTTAGGATTGGTTATTTATTGCTTAGGCCTCCTTCTCCCTCTAGACTAAAATTGAGGTTATAATCTAAAATATGGGTAGGTAGAGATTCAGAAACTCTTCTGTTGCCTGTAGTATACCTTAAACATAGATTTTATTATGGTCATTTAGGGGATTATTTGTCGTTTTTACTATATTTAATCTGTCATTTTAGCAGAGGAAAATTAAATGCTAAATACAACATTTAAAAATATTTCCCCCCTCACGACAGTTGCCCATTGATTACTGGTGTGGAGAATTCCACGTGTAGACAGAATACAGCAGAATTTCAGTCACACGCTCTGTTTCTCTCTGCTATTCAATTTGCTTTTAGGTTACCTTTAACAACTTTCTTGATAAAAATTAATTCCAATATTAACCAAAACAAAAAGGTCAATATGTAGTAAAAGAAATAATATTTTTAGGCTTATCCATTACATTATTCTTTCAGGAAAGGTACTAGATATTTGACAATATAGCTAGCATCAGAAACAATAATATGTGTGATGAATTCTGATGAAAATAACCAGTTATTTCCCATCAGCATGATGTACCTCAGTGTTGTATTTTCATTCTGGGGTGATTTTGCTCGTCAGGGGACATTGACATTGCCCAGAGACAGTTCGATTGACATAAATGGAGGCTGTCACTGGCATCCAGTATGGAGAGGCCAGGGATGCTGCTAAACATTCTGTAATGCACAGAGCAGCCCCCCACACAGAGACCGATCTAGCTCAAAGTGTTAATAATGCCTCAACTGAGAAAGCCTGATACATAGAACTTCATTCCTTAAAGTGTAAGGGACAAAGGTGTCACCTGTAAATTCAGCATCCAAGTTTATACTGTCATGACCCTTTCCATTTGCTTGTGAAAAAGATGTGAAGTGACTTGATGGTATAAAGTTGTTCCTCAGAGGTTACTCAATTACAGTAAGTGTGCCAGTTTGTCTCTGTACCTTATAAGTTACGCAAATGGATTCACTTCTGATTGAGTTAACGTAATTCTTTGTGGTTTTTTTTAAGCACTTAAATATAAATCCAGTCACATGGATGAGAAAACCATTGCTGTACTTGTTGCTGGACTGGTGACCACTGCAGTTATCATTGTTGGAGCCATTCTTTTCGTCCCGGGTAAGATATACAGTTGCTAGGAGGGAACATAGGATATAGATGAGTGTGTTCCAAGGGGGAGGGTATTAGTTTCCTAGGGCTGCTGGAACAAATTACCAGAAATTAGGTGGCTTAAAGCAACAGAAATTGTCTTGCTGCTCTGGAGGCCGTAAGTCCGAAATTAGGGTGTCATCAGAGCCATATTCCCTCTCGAGCCTCTGGGGTAGAATTCATTTCTTGCCTCTTCTAGCTTCTGTATTTGCTGAGGAATGGCGGTCCTTGCATTCTTTAGTCTATGGGAGCATAACTCCAATATCTGCCTCTGTGATCATGTTGCCTTCTCCTCTACCCTTGTCTTCACCTCTGCGTGGTTGTTTTTTGTTGGTTCGTGTTTTGTTTTAGTTTTTTTTTTTTTTTTTTGGTCAAATCTCCCTCTGCCTCTCAATTAGGGCCCACCCATGTAATCCAGAATAAACTCCTCCTTTTCAAGGTCTTTAACTTAATCACATCTTTTGCCATGTAATACAATACTCTTTTGCCATATAAGGTAATATTCACAGGTTCTAGGGATGAGGAGATGGAAATGTCTTTAAGGCCACCATTCCACCCACTACAGAGGCAAACTTCAGTGTATGAGGACATGGAATGGAACTAGATTTGCCTGAAATGGCAGTTGCATTTGGAGGAGGGGAGTGGGGCTGGGAAATAAGGGTGTACAGCACATGAAAAGAAAAGCAAAGAAAGCCCAGGAGTCAAAGTGGTAGGCTGTAGTACACCATTGTTGTTTTTAAAGAAGCATGCAGTACAGGTGTAACATGAACATGTAGGGACATAAATTTGGCAGCTCTGTTTGCCTCTGGAATTAGTGAGGGCATGGGGCGGAAGGAGGTGAATTCAGAAGACAATTTGAAAACAATTAATTTGACTTTGGGACATATTGAATATGGCAAATGAAGGGAATGGGAGAAGATGACTACAAAGTTCCGCATCTGGAATTCTGTAAGATAGTTAGGAAGAGGTAAAGCCAATCCAAACTTTCAACATGTCGAGACTTGTATGTCTTAAGTTCGGTCTTAAATAATTGAAAAATAATCACTTATTTTTTCTGAAGCTTTGGGGGAAACATATATTTTTAAACCTTTTAGTTTATAAGAGTATTATTGAGATTAATACATTTAATAAATTAAGTACTTTAGCTTCCTTAAGAGTAGAAAGTATATAGGAAAATATTTTAAATATTTTTGTTTATTAACAGGTGAATATTCAGTAAAGAATTCTACTGGACTTGGTTTAATTGTAACTACTACAGGGTTATTATTATTACTTCACTACTATGTGTTTAACACAAGTGAGTATTTGTTATTACTGTATGATTTTGGATACAATTTTCATTTAAAAATGTCACTTTTGGTGTAAATAGTCTTATATGGATTTCTTGTTATAACTCAATAAGTACTGGTTTATTAAAAGATTTTCCATGCTATTCTTAGAGACATTTTTCCATTCTGATTAATTTTAAGGTTGTCCGAGGTCTTCAAGGCATTCAATTATTTTGAAAAAAGTGATTTTCATATGTATTTCATACTGGTCAGCATAATTTTAAATTATTCTATGTAATATCTTAATAATTATCTTCATATTCTAATTTTAGTTTTTTTGAATTTATAAGTAGAAATTAAATACAGCCTTTCTCTTCTTTTGCTTAGCCTCTCCATTAAAAAGACTAGTTCTATAAAATGGGGTTATAAATCACAAATAGTAGAAACATATATTTTTTAGTTATTAGCAAACCTTGGCACTTTAGTTTTAAAAGATGGTATAGATATGCAAACTATAATTAGTATGATTTTTACTGCATTTTGAAAGTAAATCACTAAGATATGTTTGTTAGTTACATTTAACACTTGATCTTAGAGTCTACTTATCATACATCAGAAAGGTATTGATTTGTTATAAAATTACAGATCTTCTAGACGCACAAGATAGAGTCTGATGCTTCCAATCACATGTTTGCATAATGATTCTCTCCACCAAAGCAATTCTGTGTGCATGTGAAGAAGCCAAGCATAATAGCCATCCCAACTGCAAAATGTACAAGTGTGGTAAAAGCAGCATTGTTCTAAGAGTTGGGGTAAAAACTGCCAGTCCAGCTTAGCTGACTGTGAAAATAAAAGGCTGCCGAATGTGTGAATTTGGATTTGACTACTTGTGTGGAAGGGTTAGGTCACTGGAAAACCATCTACCATCGGACAAGGAACTCCAGAGTTGGTCTTTAGTCATAGGATATTCCTGATTACACCAAATGTAAATAGGAGTGATTGCTTCTTAAATGCTCTGAACATACTTCTGTTTAATCCTTTTCCTTCCCCCAGCCATTGGCATTCCCTCCTTCGTCATTGCCATATTGGTTATTCAGCTCCTGGCCTATGTACTCGCTGTGGTTGGATTGAGTCTCTGTATTTCGGGTAAGAGTCACATCCTTCTGTACTCCTGATTTGGATTACTGTTGGACAGAGCTCTTCTTTCTTTTCCTTGTTCTTTCTTTCTCTTTCTTTTAATATAAAGACTTTATTTCTTTAGAGCAGTTTTAGGTTCACGGAAAATTTGCGTGGAAAGTACAGAGAATTCCCATATACTCCCACCCCCTCCATGTACCCCACAGCCACAGCCTCCCTCAGGATCCCTGACCAGAGTAGCACATTTGTTACAACTGATGAACCAACACTGACAACCTCATTATTGCCCAAAGTTCATAGTTCACATTAGGGTTCACTTATGGTGTCGTATGTTTTATGGGCTTTGAAAAACATATGGTGACATGTGTCTACCATTGTAGTATCATACAGAATGGTTTCGCTGCCCTAAAAATTGCCTGTGCTCCCCTATTCATCCCTCTCTCTCCCCAAACCCCTGACAACACTGATCTTTTTACTGTGTCCATAATTTTGCATTTTCCGGAATATCTTATAGTTGAAGTCCTACAGTATGTGGTCTTTTCAGACTGGCTTCTTTCCCTTAGAAATATGCATCTAAGTTTCCTCCATGTCTTTTCATGGCTTGATAGCTCATTATTTTTTAGAGCTGAATAACATTCCATTGTGTGGATATGCCACACTTTGGTTATACATTCACCTATTGGAGGGATATCTTGATTGCTTTCAGTTTTTTATCACTGTAAATAAAGATGCTATAAACATCCATGTGCATATTTTTGTGTGGATATAAGTTTTTAACTCCATTTGATAAATACCAAGGAGCACTATTACAGTATGTTAAGGGTGTGTTTCGTTTTGTAATAAACTGCCAAACTCTCTGTATCAAAATGGCTGTACCATTTTTGCATTACCATTACCAATAAAAGAGTTCCTGTTTCTCCACATAATTGACAACATTTAGTGTTGTGAGCTTTTCTTTTTAAACTAAGTTTTCCTGCAGTAAGAATAGTACTTTCCACATTGCTATGAGCATAATGTCTATATGTGTGTGTGTGTGTGTGTGTGTGTGTGTGTGTGTGTGTGTGTATATATATATAGCTTGTGGGCTGATTGTTCAAGCAGCCAAACTGCCATGCCTATATTTCTGGAAGAACTTTTGAAATCATTAGGCTCCAGTTGGTTGGCGCATTAGATTTTACGCACTATTTCCCATTAGTCTTGGTATGCTAAGTTATGTGCTATGCAAAGGTGGGTTTTTTTCTTATAATAATTTGGAGTCATTTCACTGGCTGTGTTAATAATAATAACCATATGTAGATAATTTTAGGTTTTTGATCATTAGAAATATAATTACTCTCCTTGAAACTTTTTATTACTACTATTATTGTTGATTTCCTTAAAAAGTTTAGTTATTTCTTACCTATTACTAATACAAAATTTTATTTGTTTTACAGCATGTATACCAATGCATGGCCCTCTTCTGATTGCAGGTTTGGTTATCTTTGCTCTAATGCAATTACTTGGACTAGTTTATATGAAATTTGTGGGTAAGTCAATCTTATTTTTGTTAGCCTATGCCAGAAATTTCAGATATGTAACTTGGAAAATGCTTTTTATTTGGTTTTTCCAGTTTAGGACCAAAGAAATGTATTGATAACCCCCAGAATGAGAAAATATAGTTGGAATGATTTGAGGGTAATTAAGGAGGGTAGAAGGCATATGAACTGATGAAAAGTTCGGATTATTAACTAAATTTAAAAGAAAATGGCTTTAAGTGTTAGAATGTGTAGATTTGTTTATTCTAAGTAAAAGGGGCACTATTTGAAACTCCATTTTAAGTAATAGAAAAGTATGTTTCGTTGTTGTTTCTGTGATAGAGCTCTCTTACAGAGACCTGTTTGTCACTTGCTCTTGGTTTTGCACTGTTTATAAACATGGATGCCCCTAAGTAGATAAGAATTGAAATTCAAAATCAGTCACTTTTGTTAATTTGAAGAGCAGTGACCTCCAGTGCATGACTTTAAAACATTTCTAGCTAAAACCAATATAATAAAACATTGAGTTTACAATTTAGGCTTTTACTACTTTTAAAATCAGTTCTTAGTAAGGATGGAATTCACTTCATTGTTTCTAAACTTTGTTTTTAATCTGCCACTTTTCATGTAACAGGTTTCTGCATAAATTCTTATTTTTAACATATAGAGAGATAGATGCTATTAATAGTGCCTGGAACTTGTTCCCTATAATCTGATTTATATTAGTCTCCCACTTAAAAAAAACTTCTTTTTATTTATGAAATAAAGGAAAGTTAGAAATTAAAAAAATAGTGTTTCTGCTTTGCTTTAGATGAACTTTACTATATGTGTTTCTAAAAATTCATGCAAAACTTAAATTGTTATAGTCAAATAATTTCCCATATGACTTTTGTAATACTTTCAAAGAAATTTACCTTTATTTCTGAATTTTAGTTCTTAGTGACTGATAATTAAGTTTGATTCTGTTATATATTCTCTGTCTCCCTTTAATTAATGCTTATTAGATAAATAATTAAAATAACCAAAATCTACCTATCTTCAGTTTGTGTTCATAAATGTTAGTTGTTTCTCAATGAAATGTTTAAAGTTTATGCCACGTTAAGTCCATACAACATAATTAACACATCTAAAGCAGAATGGCATTCATGCTGTAGCTATAGTGAGCATATGGAATGTTGATGCATATTCTACTTTCGTTGAGTCTTCTAATCATCATGTGTCTTGTCCTTGAAGATGACACTACTAATTTCGTTGCTCCCCGTGAATGCCTGAGCACAGTATGTGACCTGCAGTATTCACACAGCTCTGGAGGAGTAGTATTAGGTGTCTTTGACAAATGGGCATCCTCACTATCAGGATTTCCCTTTACTCCCATCCCCTCACCATGCCTTCCATATCTAGCAAAGAATGATATTCAGTACAATCGCCATCAGGTCTGGTGATGATGCCTCAAGTGGGACTCAGCATTGTCTGGCTTACCAGCCCCTCAACCTCACTCTCCCACCTTCTCCATCACTTCCATATCCAAGAAGCCAGTGAAACCACTGTGATTGCAAATGTCACTGTTCTGACATTAAAATTAAATTGAAAGTGAAATCCCAACAAGTACCTAAAATTATTTTTTCTTTATCATAGATTAGCAATAAGTATGCTATATGTAAATTAAAAATTTAGTCCAATTTTATTGGCATTTTGAAAATATCCTAAATTAACTTTTCAAATCACCTTGTCTGATGCCAGAGTTCAGAGGCACACCACCGGTCAGTTGAAAGGCAAGAAGAGACAAACAGGTACAGGAAAGTTGCTCTTTAGGTAATGTAGTAGACTAGGAAAATTAATATGTTTTGCTCATGTAATCTGACTGTGTAAATCTGAATATATGTAATGTTAAGGTTGCAAATTTGAGCATTTGTATCAGAAAGTGAAAATCGTAAATGTCTCCAAAATAATTTTTACTCATTGAAGATATTCTGTGTTAGAAAAGCCTAATGATTGTTTCTTGATTTAAATGCAATAAAATTCTCAGATAGTTTAAAAAAAAAAAAAAAACCCAAGCTCTCTATTCAAGAGTAAGTTAATGTTGCTATGAGAATTTTAACTTTTATAATTTTCATCGTTTCCAAGTTTAAATTTGTAGCCTTGATTGTTTTTGTTTTAAAGAGTAGGATTTTGACTTTTACTTTTTATGGCCTTCTTTTTTGACAGTATTAGATTTTTTTTTTCCTTTTTACTGGAAGATTTTAATTTTATAAAATGAGATAAGGGGCTGGGAGCAATAACTTAATGTTAGAGCATATAAAAGATTATAAGAAACTAAACTCAGTAAAGTTGGGCTTGTTTATATAGGAAATTTATATCCATTATTTATAAGAGTCAATACTTATTCATTTTTTAAAGCTATTACCAGTTAATTCATTATAAGGGCATATAATAATTTTTTACTACAAATCAACCTAGTAGCAGTCAGAACCGTATTTACCACAACATCTCATATTTTAGAATAATGCAGATATGGAATATATATGTAGAATTTATATATGTGTGTATATTTATATTCAGAGATATTTTCTTTTTTTAAATTGTATTAACCCTGTAATTTTTATTATCTATATAACATTACATTGGTGAACATAATTAACTATTTCCAATTCTTTTTTTTTCCTTTTTATTTATACAAATTTATGGGGTACATGTGATATTTTGTTACTTGTGTAGATAGCTTAGTGATCAGGTCAGGGCTTTTAGGTATCCTTCACCCAGATAATGTACACTGTACCTATTAACCAATTTCTCATCATCCTTCGCCTTCCATTCCCTCACTCTTCTGAGTCTCCATTATCACTCCACTCTCTGTGTCCATGTGAACACATTTCTTAGCACCCACTTATGAGTGAGAATATGCGATATTTGTCTTTCTGTTCCTGGCTTATTTCACTTAAGATAATGACCTCCAGTCCCATCGGTATTGCTGCAAAAGATATGATTTAATTCTCTTTTATGGCTGAATAGTATTCCATTGTGTATATCCCTACGTTTTCTTTATCCATTCATCTATTGATGGTCACACAGGTTGATTCCATGTCTTTGCTATTGTGAATACTGCTGTGATAAATGTACAAGCACAGGTTATCTTTTGGATATATTGATTTATTTTCCTTTGGGTAGATAGCTAGTAGTGGGATTGATGGATTGAATGGTAGTTCTATTTTTAATTCTTTGAGAAATCTCCATACTGTTTTCCATAGAGGCTGTACTAATTTACATTCCCACCAACAGTGTATAAGAGTTCACTTTTCTGCACGTCCTTACCAACATCTATGGATTTTTGTCATTTTAATAACAGCCATTCTGACTGGGATATCCCTTTGTGGTTTTGATTTGTATTTCTCTGATGATTAGTGATGTTGGGCATTTTTTCATATACCTATCGGCTATTTCTATGTTTCCTTTTGAAACATGTATTCATTTCCTTTGCCCACTTTTTAATGGGATTTTGGGGGTTTTTTTGTTGTTGTAGAGTTGTTTCAGTTCCTTATGTATTCTGAATATTAGTCCCCTGTCGGATGAATAGTTTGCGAGTATTTGCTCCCATTCAATAGGTTGTCTTTTCACTCTGTTGGGTATTTCTTTTGCTGTGCATAAGCTTTTTAGTTTAATTAAGTCCCATTTGTCTATTTTTATTTTTGTTGCCTGTGCTTTTGAGATCATAGTTATAAATTCTTTGCCTAGACCAATATGCAGAAAAGTTTTCCCTGGGTTTTAATCTAGTATTTTCATAGTTTTGGGTCTTATATTTAAGTCTTTAATCCATCTTGAGTTGATTTTTGTATATGGTGAGAGATAGAGGTCCAGTTTCATTCTTCTGCATATGGCTATCCAATTTTCCCAGCACCTTTTGTAGAACAGGGTGTCCTTTACTCAGTGTATGTTCTTGTTGGCTTTGTCAACGATCCACTGAATGTAAATATGTGGCTTTATTTCTGAGTTCTCTATTCTATTCCATTGATCTATACCTCTATTTTTATACTAGTATGATGCTATTTGGTTTACTGTAGGCTTGTAATATAATTTCAAGTCAGGTAATGTGATGCCTCCAGCTTTGTTCTTTTTGCTTAGGATTGCTTTGAATGTTTGGGTTCTTTTTTGGTTCCATATAAATTTTAGGATTGTTTTTTCTAATTCTATGAAAATGATGTTATTTTGATAGGGATTGCATTGAATCTGTAGATTTCTTTGGGCAGTATGATCATTTTAATGATATTAATCTGATCTATAAGCACGTGATATTTTTTCATTTGTTTGTGTCATCTTCAATTTCTTTCATCAGTGTTTTGTAGTTTTCCTTGTAGAAATCTTTCACCTCCTTAGTTAAACTTATTCCTAGGTGTTTGTGTGTGTGTGTGTGTGTGTGTGTGTGTGTGTTTGCTATTGTAAATGGATTGCCTTCTTGATTTCTTTCTTAGCTAGATTGTTATTGGTATATGGAAACACCACTGATTTTTGTACATTGATTTTGTATCCTGAAACATTAAGAGTTTTTTGATGGAGTCTTTAGGTTTTTCTTGATATAGGGTCATATCATCAACAAACAGGGAAAATTTGGCTTCCTCTTCTCCAATTTGGATGCCTGGTGTTTCTTTCTCTTACCTCATTGCTCTGGCTAGGACTTACGGTCCTACGTTGAATAAGAGTGGTGAAAGTGGGCATCTTTGTCTTGTTCCAGTCCTTAGAGGAAATGCTTTCAGCTTTTCCCCATTCAATATGTAAGCTTTGGGTATGTCATGTATGGCCTTTATTATCTTGAGGTTTGTTCCTTTTATGTCTAATTTGTTGAGGGATTTTATCATGAAGGTATGCTGAATTTTATCAAATGCTTTGTCTACATCTTTTGAGCTGATCATATGGTTTTTGTTCTTGATTCTGTGTATGTGATGTATCAAATTTATTGATTTGCATATGTTGAACCATCATTCCATCTTTGGTATAAAACCCACTCAGTTTTATGTTATGTTATCTTTTTGATGTTCTGTTGGATTCAGTTTGTTAGTATATTTTGTTGAGGACTTTTGCATCTATGTTCATCATGGATATTAGTTGGTAATTTTCTTTTTTCGTTATGGTTGTCTGGTTTTGATATCAGGGTGGTGCTGGCTTCATAAAATGAGCTAAGGAGAATTGATTTTTTGGAACAGTTTCAGGAGGATTGGTGCTAGTTCTTCTCTGTATGTTTGGTACAATTTGGCTGTGAGTCCATCTGGTCCTAGGCTTTTCTTTGTTGGGAGATCTGTTACTACTGATTCGATCTCATTACTTGTTATTGGTCTATTCAGGTCTATTTCTTCCTGGTTGAATCTTGGGAGGTTATATGTTTCTAGGAATTTATCTGTTTCCTCCAGGTTTTCTGTTTTTCTGAGTGTATCGTAATTCATAATAGTCTCTGATGATCTTTTGTATTACTGTAGTATCAGTTGTAATGTCTCTTTTTTCATTTCTGATTTTGTTTATTTGGTTTTCTCTCTTCTTGGTTAGTATAGCTAGTGGTTTATAAATTTTATTTACCTTTTTAAAGAACAAAGTTTTCATTTCATTGATCCTTTGTATTGTTTTTATTAGTTTCTGTTTCATTTAGTTCTGCTCTGACCTTTTTTATTTATTTTGGTATGCTAATTTTTGGTTTGGTTTGTTCTTTCCTAGTTCCTTGCAGTTTGTTGTTAGATTGTTAATCTTTCTACTTTTTTGCTGTAAGCATTTATAACTACAAGCTTCCTTCTTAGCCCTGCTTTTACTATACCCGACAGTTTTGGTATGGTGTGTTTCCATTTTCATTTGTTTCAGAATATTTTTATTTCTATCCTAATTTCTTCATAGACTTAATAATGGTTATTCAGGAGCATGTAATTTAATTTATATGCATTTGTATAGTTTCTGAAGTTCTTCTTTATATTGATTTCTAGTTTTATTCCACTGTGGTCTGAGAAAATACTTGATATGATTTTGATTTTTAAAAATTTGCTGAAAGTTGTCCTGTGGCCTAACATATGGTCTCATCTTGGAAAATGTTCCATGTATTGATGACAACAATGTATATTCTGCAGTTGTTGGGTAGAATGTTCTGTAAATGTCTGTTAGGTCCATTTGATCTAAAGTTTAGATTCAGGCCGGGTGCAGTAGCTCAATGCCTGTAATCCTAGTACTCTGGGAGGCTGAGGCAGGAGAATCACCCAAGGTCAGGAGTTTGAGACCAGCCTGAGCAAGAGTGAGACCCTGTCTCTACTAAAAAAATAAAAAGAAAATAGCCAGACAACTAAAAATATATAGAAAAAATTAGCCGGGCATGGTGGCGTATGCTTGTAGTCCCACCTACTCAGGAGGCTGAGGCAGAAGGATTGCTTGAGCCCAGGAGTTTGAGGTTGCTGTGAGCTAGACTGACACCATGGCACTCTAGCCTGGGCAACAGAGTGAGACTCTGTCTCAAAAAATAAAAAAATAAATAAAGTTTAGTTTAACTCCAGTATTTCTTGATTTTCTGTCTAGATGATCTAATACTGTGAGTGGTATATTGAAGTCCGCCACTGTTATTGTATTGTAGTCTATCTCTCTCTTTAGGTGTAGTCATATTTATTTTATGAATCTGGGTGGTTGGGTCCATGTATATTTAAAATTATCATATCCTCTTTTTTAAATTTTTTTCTGTTTTTGACTCAAAGTCTGTTTTATCTGATATAAGTATAGTTACTCCTGCTTGCTTTTGGTTTCAATTTGCATGGAATATCTTTTTCCACCCCTTTACTTTCAGTCTATACGTGACTTTACAGGTAAGGTGAGTTTCTTATAAGCAGCATATAGTTAGATCATGTCTATATCCATTCAGCCAATCTATACATTTTAAATGGAGCATTTAATTCATTTACATTCAAGGTAATTATCTATATGTGAAGTTTTGTTCCTATCATATTGTTAAATTGGTTTTTGGTTGTTTTATAATTTTTTTGTTTCTTTTTCTATTACTATTTGTCATTGTGGTTTGATGGATTTCTGTTGTGGTGTTATTTGATTCTTTTCTCCTCCTCCTCTGTGTGATTGCTTTACCAGTAAGTTTTATTCTTTCATGTATTTTCATGGTGGTAAATGTCATCCTTTTCCTTCCAAGTTTAGGACTGCCATGAGCATTTCTTACAGGGCTGATCTAGTGATGATGAATTCCCTCAGTGTTTGTCTGGGAAAGACTTTATTTCTCTTTCATTTATGAAGGATAATCATCTTGCTGGATATAGTATTCTTTGCTGACTTTTTTTTTCTTTCAGCACTTTGAATATATCATCCCATTCTTTTCTAGCCTGTAAAGTTTCTGCTGAGAAGTCTGCTGTTAGTCTGATGGGGTTTTCTTTATAGGTGACTAGATGAGTGTCCCTTGTGTTTTAAAATTTGCTCTTTCACTTTGACTTTAGACAGTCTGATTATAAGGTGCTCTGGTGAAGACCTTTTTGCGTTATATTTGTTTGGGGATCACTGAGCCTCCTGTAGCTGGATGTCTAAGTCTCTTCCCAGACTTGGGAAGTTTTAATCTATTATTTCATGAAATGGATTTTCTAAACTTTTGATCTCCCTTTGCCCTTGGGGATACCAGTAATTGAAATATTCAGTCTCTTCATGTTGTCCCAAACATTTTGAAGGCTTTGTTTGTTCTTTTTTCTTTTTTGCTTTATTTTTGTCTGACTGGA